>JAFFZT010000176.1:0-30107 GCA_019804595.1 Bruguiera parviflora | reverse complement strand
TCGGACAAAACATGTATGTTTTAACGAAGAAACTGGACTCAAAAAAAAACAAAACAAAGAAAGAAGCAAACGTACAGAAATAAGAAAATGAAATAATCTGGTAAGTCACCGATCTGATGTTAAGAACATCATCAGTTCCATCATCTGCGGAACTATCTTCATCCTCCTCGTTGCAGATTTCAGCGACCATCTTATGTACAGTAAGTCTGTAAAAGTTACAGCCGCGAGTGAGGAGCTGTGGGGGCTGGCTGGCTACGTCGCCAAAGAGTAGGCGGCAGCCGCGTGCGATGGAATGGAACCCTATTACTTTGACATTATATATAGAGTTTTTTTTTTTTTTTTAAGTTTTAAAGTAAACGGGTTCTAATGAAATGAATTAAAAAAATAAAAAATAAATATTAAAAAAAAAGAGTCTTATTAAGTCTACTTAGTTGTAATAAGTTAAAGGATTAATTCTATTTATTACATTGTAGAATTCATATAATTATTTTTTTCATTTATTTAGTATATTTTTTATTAATTAAATTTAATTCATATTAAATATTTTACATTGAGTATAATTATTTTATAATTATTTATATATTATGTAACAAATTTTATTATAAATTTGTTTATTATTATATTTTTTTTAATTTAAAAATTTTTAAATAAATGAATAAAATTTAAATACTTAAATGTTAGAAAAGTTTAAAAAAATATTATAATATTAAAAAATTTAAATTTTTAAATTTTTAAGAAAATTAAAATTTATATATGTTAACATAATAAATATATATCAACATGTAAATAATTAAATTTAATAAAAATATTAAATATAAATCAAATTTAATTCATAAAATTAAAATATTAAATAGATAAAAAATAAAATAAATGTTATTATAAAACTTTCTAATATAATAGATAAATTATTTTTAAAAAATTAAATAAATTAAATAATTTTTTATTTGTTAAAATCTAAATTTTTTATTAAATAAATTTTAAAATTAAACTTTAAAATAACTCATTTATGTCATTAAATAAATTAAAATAAAACATTATCTAATCAACTTATTAAAGTTTTAGTGAGCATATCAATTCCTTTACATATTTATGATATTGTCATCTTATCTTTTTAATATTTTTATAGTAAGTCATACAATTATTTAAGACAAAAAATCAACATAATAGATGTAAGAAGGTGGCAGCAAAAAATTAATTTTTAATGACTTTTGTTTATTTGTTGTTAAATTTTTAATTATGTATTTTATAAAATGAATGACCTACGAACTCAAATTTAAAAAGACTTTAAAAAATTTTAAATTACATAAAAATATTTTATTTATATTGATAATAATTTATATAATATAAAAAATTATATTGATATATATTATTTTACTATAATCTCTTATATATTGTAAGAAATATTATTTGTTTGTTATAAAATATTTTATTTGTAATATAAAATTGTTTTGAATTTATAAAATTTGATGTTTATCTAGAATTCCCAATTCTCCAATTATAGTTAAAAAAAATATTTTTTTAACGCCAAATATTATTTTACTTTAATATAAGTCTTCCAGTAACATAGGAAATGGATACTTATCTTCTTTTTTTTTTTCATAATAAAAATCTTACTTTATAAGCAGTAATGCTTAGTTGAGTAACTTTCACCCATCATTGAATTCACAGGGAATGAAAAAAGGAGCACACAAAGGGAACAGAAAATCTTTAGCGTCAACAAAAATGCAAAACCTTTATAGCATCAACAAAAAATCGTTGTAATAGACCTAAGTTAACATTATTATTATCGACATCAACAAAACCGAATAAAAAATCAATCTTTGGGAGTCGACGATTCTATCTTTAGAGTTTTTTTTTTTCTTTTTTTTTTTTTTTATTTAAAGATGGGTACAATCATCATTAAATTCAGATCTTACATGATTAGTTCTTGTATTAGTTAATGCTCTATTTTCATTAAATTTCTTACATTTTCAAGCGAAGTGGTTGGAATGGTCAAGAAGATGCCGAAGATTTATGAAGAAATTAAAGAAACTAAAAAAAAAACGAAAGTTATACGCATACATACAAAACTAAGAAAATACAATATGGTAAATCATCCCTCGCATTGTAGAATTCGGAGTCCATGAATCAACAATATTCCGAGGCTGTTGTTTGGTCGGCAACTCAGTGTGTTCTGTGCAGATATAGAATATATAAAAGTAAACATCAAAGAGTATCCATAGGGAGACCACAAAACCCAGCCTAGAATCTAGGGTTTAGGGGCTGGCTTTGGAATTGGGTTTTCTTCACATTTATGAAAACTATTGTAAGGTGAATGCAAAACCCTCCCTTCCAAATGACTGGAGACCTATCAAAACGGTAAAATGGTAACAGTCAGAAGCTTACCACGTCCAAGCATACTGTGTCCGAGGGCTCATTATAGCATCAATCAAGAGAGCTTTCATTCCTGCTGATGGCCATCGATGTTCCAGTGTCCCAGCCCCCCATTGACCGTTAGGCAACAAAAGCTTAATTGCCTAGTTTAACAGAGATGGATATAACGTTGACAACACGAGCAAGGCTGACTGGTTCTCGCTTAATCTAGAAACCCATTATAGAGAGAATTGGTTGGGATAGAGTTCGATCAATGATTTATCCTTCGTTAATTTGGTTGCTTTTTCTTTTGCCATGAAATTAAACTTAGTCCAACTAATCTAATGACTGTTGTACTCCATGCGGGATCCGCATGTTAGTGTTATTCGGAATAAAGTTAGCTTATTAGTCTTAGCTGAACCAAAAAAACAAGAAACAAGTGAGTTATCACTTTGTCATCATGTAGACAAAGTACTCACAAGAAATATGGTAAATAGCTGATCCAATAAGTGATGCTTGTCTCCTGCTATCATTCTTCGATGAAATATGGTAAATAGCTCATCCATAGCTTAGTGACTCCAGTCTTCTCCCTAACAAGGATGATGAATATGTGGCTTCTTGAACATTTGACATCTAGAAAGAAATGCCTTTCGCCTCAAAATTTGGAGTGATCCCAATGGTGGCCGACTATATTTGAGTTGAGCGAATGGATACCACCAGGTATGAAAGCAGTTCCTGATTCCACTAGTTGGCCGGGTAAACAGTCCACTGAACCATTGAGAGACGTTCTAGCATCCAATTTCTATATAATCTTCAGACGATTTGCATATCTATCAGATATATAACTAACATATTTGTTGTATCTAGCATCCTTCTAGCTGGCTGCCACTTTGCTTGATGGTTTAATAGCTGTCAACTGCAACTGCTGCTCTTGAAACAATTGTTTGAGCTATTCTTTCTGCACTAGCTGCTGTTCTTGCTCCTCTTTCAGACACTGAAGTTGAAGCACCTTGGAATTTAAATGCAGGGTCATATTAGACAAGAAACATTTACTCCGCAAGGGCATGAAATGGCACTCTTGGGATATGGTTACTCTGGTCCCACAGCTAGTTGTTGCAGTGAGCCTAACAAATTTCCTTTGCTTGGACCAAAATTGGAATCATACAGCAATTGATGTGTCAGGTTTTTCTGCAATGAAGAAGCTCCAAATGACGAAGATACAGAGCACCAAGACTTGCTTAGCTGCAATATTGGTTCAAAACTTCAGGCATATAATGGGAGAAATTAGGAAAAGAAGCACAACTTAAGGCTTAACTGGAAATAACAAAAAAACCAAAGTGATTTACCAAATCAGCTGCAAGGCTCTGATGAAGGTCCTGTGCCTGCAATCTAGAGAATGCCTCACATACCCATGAGAATCGACCATCTGCCACCACCCTATTATCCAGAAAATCAATAAAGTTTAAGTCTGTAAATGAATGAAGGAATCAAAAATATGATTTGCAGCCAGTGCATTGGAAATGGTGGTTTATTTGCAATGCAGGACACAAGTAAGATTTAACATTTAGAGCCAAATTCTGTGCAAGTAGAACACACATTCAAACCCATTCCGATTGAAAGACCAGCACATAAAATAAAAAATTGCAAACAAAAGCAACGCAGAGAGAGAAGATTACCACTGGCTTCTGACAAAGGAGTTCCATAAGTGCATCGTTTGCTTCTCATCCTTAGTCACATCTACAAAATCAAGCATCTGCAGCATAAAGGCGGGGCGTCAATGCAAAATTGATTCAACTTCGGACAACCAAGATGTGTAGAGAAGAAAGGAATCCAAGTAGAACTATGTGAAAAAAGTTATAAATACAAACAATGACATACCTAGACTTTTTTTTTTTATTATTATTATTATTTATAATTATTGAGATACAAAAATCAGTGAGCACCCTAATTGACCAAACTCCTGTCCAAGTTTATTCCCCATCAATAACTAACCATGTGAAAGCATACACATGCATTACGTGCATGAAATCACACGTGCACATGACAAGAGAACAAAGTAGTACACCATTCCTATTTGGAAAGTCAATCCCCTATCTTTCAAGATAAGGGATACAAACCACACAATGCAACCCACTTCATGTTCCTCTTCGATGAGGAATCATTTATACCACTCAGTGAACAGAACAAACGGAAAATATTGGCATCTAATGATTAAGACCATTCTCTTTTGGTAAACTATTTATTTTTCCAACCACAATAAAAATTATTCACAATGCAATTTTTATAAATGCTCTCTAACATTTGCCGAAAGCACACGTAAAAATAGGTGGTACAAACCATTTCAAACCACAGAACCAGAGTTAAGAAGAAATATTATAAAATAAGACGCTATTCAAGTTTTTGATTACCCTTATGCTTATTACTGCAGTACAGAGAAAGGTGGCTCATCCATGCAACAAAAAAATTTAGCTTGCAATCACTTTACGTGTTTTCCATAGCTCGAGCAAAAGTCTTTACATTCAAAATTGAACAATATCAATACCACTGAAACACAACCCATTTCATTTGAGAGGAGAATTGGCAACTGCTATGCATCTAGTTAGACAATAATAAAACATTATTACGATGATTAACAACATAATAGAAGCATTCACATCTACTTAATGGCAAACACCTTTTCCCCTTTTTTAAATTTTAGAAGAATGCGGTTGTCAACACAATTATTGCATTGGTTTCCCACAATTGTTGGGACAGAACCACCTACACGAAGTGTCGCTATGCCACACAGATTAACACAAACAAGATGAACAAAATAGAAAATTATAAGCCCTAAAATTAATTTCGTGGCCATAAAAAGCTAAGTATGGCATTTTGATGATACAAAGAAAAAAAAAAAAAAGCAGCCAAAACATTTCATTGATGCCGATGCCTTATGAATTCAAGTCCAGATTCAGAACTACGCAGATACAATCAACAAAGAATCATGAGCGCCAACTGACAATCAAATTATGCGCATTGACTCCCAAGCATTACCTACAAAGAGACACCGCAGGAAGAAAAAAATATTAAAAAATGAATAAAATAAAAAAATAAAAAATAAAAAACAGAGTGAGATGCAAAACGTTAAAAAGCCAGAAAATGAAACCTGGTAAGTCACCGATCTGATGTCAAGAACATCGTCAGTTTCATCATCTGCGGAACTAATCTTCATCATCCTTCTCGTTGCAGATTTCAGCGACCATCTCACGAACGGCAGATCTGTAAAAGTTACAGGGCGGCTGCTGCGTGCACGAGAGTCGGGCGCGCAACGGTGCGTGGATAGAACGGAACCCTAAAGTCTTGCTTTTATACTCCTCTTCCCAGCTCTAAAAGAAGCGAGTTTAAAAATTAAAAATTAAAAATTAATTAAAAATAATAAAAAAGAGTTTTAACGAATCTATATGAAGCCAACGAATTAAATGAACATTTTTTTAATTATTTTTTTGAAACTTAAAATGGACATAAAATAATTTTAAATTATATATAAATAACATTTTGTATTATATATATAAAAAAATTACTTTAATATTTCTTATTTTACTATAGTTTTATGTACATATTATGCGAAATATTATATGTATAATATAAAATATTTATACAAAATTTATTATTTATATAGAATTTTCTTTTTTTTACAATGAGTGTTTGGTGATATATCCAATTTATTATGCAACAATTTTTCACTTGTCCCTTTTAATTATCCAATTATATATATATATATATTATTATTTTTTTTTATTTTTTTTTTTTTTTTTGCATCGTAAAAATCTTACTTTATGAGCATAGGCAATTGAAAAAGCTAAGCTTGAGGGCTGCCAGCGATCAAACGCTAGGGTCCCAACTCGAAGAATCAAAAGCTGGAGATTTAACTAAAATAAATGTGAAAAATAAAGATAAAGATATTTGACTTTATAACCAAAAAAAAAATAAGGCTGGGTAACAATTCTCAAAATGCTTGTTTGTGATTAGGGTTCATGGTTTGTGTATTTGAAGATAAAAGTGGAGAAAAAAATGCTGCGTTTTTTACTCTTTATTTTTTTTCTCTTAATAACTTACAGAATAATTTTTTAAGTTTTATTTTGTAATTTTTTGTCATTTCAAAATTATGTTTCAAGATTTTATATATTTTCTTTAAATATATAACATTCTTTCTCCTATTGACAAAGAATTGTGACATCAACTTTCACACAAACATGCGAGAAAATGGTTTTGTTATAAGTACAATGTGCTATTTATGAACTAATAAAAAATAAAGTTCATGGTAAATTTGCCCAAAAACAAAAAAAAAAAAAAAATCGAAGTCTTTCTTCTTCTTCTTTTTTTTTTAATTTTTTTATTATTGTCCCTTTTAGATCTGAGTTAAACTAAGTGCCTCAACATGTTACATAAAGCGCTAATATAAATTATATAATTTTCAAGTTCTGCGTGGACAGATAACACTTTGGGTGTGTTGGTTGATTAATAATTAGCATCGCTTTTACAATAATATTATAACTAAACCGTTAGTGCCGATTTGAAACTTTTATGAAACCATAATCAACTAAGATAGATAAAAGTAGATCCAAGTTACATCGTTTGTAGATCAAATTGGCCAGTTCGACCATTCGACCCAAGTCTATTGTATGTAAAATTGCCGTGCAGGGTTTTCGTTTTGTTGGCTGGTTCCACAGACATGATTTTATACACCAAAATGACCAAAACTCCGACCAGAAAACAAATTCCTGTGGAGAGTTGATCAACATAAGCAGAGTTGAGCTCGTTATGTCATCGTGCTTGTATTTGAAAATCACATATGATAGAAACAAAATAGGGTATTCTACAAAATATTGCGAGATGCCAGAACCTTGAGAAAGATAAATTAATAGCCAGAGAAATATGAGCGGCTGCCAATTTCTTATAGAACATTTGTTCACAGGGTATGATTTATGGTCAAAAACTGATCCCACTACACAGTGAAGCATGTCATGTGCTGTGTCATTTGTCTAGACAAACCATTCCCTAGAAATATGGTATATAGCTGATCCAATGAGTGATGCTTGTCATGTGAGGTCATTCTGTGACCAAATATATGGTAAATAGTTCATCCATTGCTTAATGACCTCAATCTTCTGATGCCCTAGTCCCCATCAAGGATGTTGAGCAGTTAGCTTCTGGGAACTTTTGACACCCAGAAAGAAATGTCTATTGCCTCAAAAAATTTGGGAGTGATCCCCCAGGTACCCAGCTGTGCTTGAGTTAAGAGAATGGATATCCCTCTTGTACGAAACCAAACTCCTGATTCCACTTATTAGTGGGTAAGCAGTTCACTGAAACGTGGAGAGAGACGTTCCAACACCCAAGTTCTGAAAATCGTTAGCCGATTTGCATATCTATCAAATATAACCAACGCATTTATTGAGTTACTCTTTGGTAAACATCCCCTTGCCAACTGAATTCCATTGTACCTTGTCCTGCCACTGCTGTCAGATTTGGAGACACTGCAGCATAGGTTCAGCACGCAAACTACTTTTAGTTAAACAAGATTATCACAGGAAAGATTCCACAGGTTTGATGTCAAGACACCTTGGTGCCCCCAGACACTGTTATTAGAAAGGTGGAATACATATTCTTATTGGACAGATATCTAAAGAGTTGAGAATGGAAGTGACACTAACTATTGAACCACAAACCATTCTAGAATCACTAAAGTTGCAATCAAGCAGTGTAAAAAGAATCAACAGCTATACAGATTGTTAGTTTTCTCTAATAAATAATAACAATCAAATAGTTAAGTCAACCAGATAGAGGTGAAGTATACAATTCAGAGCACCATTTACAAATGTGACGTACTGACCCAGCACATATATAAGGCACTAAGAAGAAAATGTTAAAAAACATGTTTGATGGGCAAAAACAAAGTAAAAGAGAAACAGATTCTTCAAATCACCCAGGATATTGATCACCTACTAGGGATATCAACTGTCTCATTCTCCTTTAATTCCCAAGATAAGCCCACACCAAATTCTCTATGGAAAAATTATGGTGATTTTCCAAACAAGTAATAATTTAAGCGTGGGTGAGACATAACATAAATGCATCATAACACCCGCCCAACTATTGATAGTCTTTCTAATACTGAATGCAATATCCAATTACATAAACACCAATTAAATTTGCATTCATTGAAGTCATAATGCAAGGGAACAGGTGATACAATGCATAGGATTCCATGGCATAGGACCAATGCAGGGCCTCAATAATTTCAAAAACCAGAAATTTGGTAAAAATGCAGGCAATAATAGTGGCAGCACATAAACCCATATCAATTGGAGTGAAAATTCCTCAAATGATTCCATATTTTTCAAGAAGTGGCATAGTTATCAACTTTAAACTCTTGAAAATGAAACCTAATGCAGACTGGTGTCGGTCTGTATTTTCCTAATAAATATGAAACAAAAATTGCAAATCGCACATATTAAGTAACGTACTTGATGTTTCTGGGCCAACTCCCAGGGCTTGACAAAGCTGCTTATGTTGATAAACTATGTCGTGCAGTGGCTGCAATGGGCATAATGCTTGACTTGATGCTTATGGACCTTGATGCATGTTACATAGTAAAGTACCATATTGTTGTAGAAACTGTTGTGATAATTGGCTTTCTGGTTGCAATTGCTGATTTGCTGGTAGCGTGGTGACTGCTGGCATTGGATTGGTAGCTTATTAGTTGCACCATGATGCACTTGCAAAAGTGTAGCCCTTAAGCTGTTACAAGAATAGGATAAAAATGATAATGAACAAATAGATTACACACAAAGTTTTAAGCAATCCACATCACAAAAGAATCTCTTTTTTCTGTGAGTGAGGGTTGGGGATTTAGACAAACAAGCAAAGAAAAGGGAGTTCTGAACTCAGAAAAGGAACTAAATATCTTTGAACCATGTGAGAGGATAGGGACCAGACAACAGAATAATTATTCTTTTGTATTTCTATTTCTCTTTTGATTTTGGGCCCATAAGAACATTTTACTCTAGAACTGGTGATGTGAAGAGGGATAAAAGGAAATTAAATAAATCTTTTATCATTATGCTCCCATTCAGGGTAAAATAGGGACTAAAAGCTGTTTTATGCTAGAATTGGAAAAAGACTAAATTAAATATTGTTTCGAGACATTCTTTCTAGCAAAAAATCTAGATTGGCAAAAGCTGTACTAAAAATGCATGGAAATATTTTTCCCTAATTATTCATTAAATTTTAAGGTAAAACCAAATAAGTGTTAGAAGCATGACTAATACATTATCATAGGGACTAAAAGCTGTTTTATGCTAGAATTGGAAAAATACTACATTAAAAATTGTATCAAGACATTCTTTCTAGCAAAAAATCTAGATTGGCAAAGGCTGCACTAAAATGCATGGAAATATTTTTCCCTAATTATTTGTTAAATTTTAAGGTCAAACCAAATAAGTGTTAGAAGCATGACTAATACATTATCATACATATCCCATCTCATTAGGCACCTAATCAGTAGATGATACTTGACTACAAACACCCTGCCTCACCCTTCAGCTATAAGGACCCAACAAGTAGATAGAAAACAGAAGAGAGAAGACCTAAACAATCATGCATTTCAGAACAGATAAATTTAATTCTATTCAAAGCCTCATAAATTTTTTTTTTTTTAAAAAAAATCAAAGTTGCAAGGTCATCATACACTTATAAATCATACTGAGATTGTACTTTTTAGCATGGAGAATAATGCACCAGAGCAAAATATGGTTGGTTCTGCAGTGAAAGAGACTGACCAAGGCTGGTTCCACAATGCATGGAGCTCAACAATGAAGGCATCATAGAAGACAAACCTGAACCAAATTTACATGTTTCTGTTTGCTGAAAAACAGTTGATTCAGCAGGTTTCTTGACAATGAAAGCACCCAAGTGCTGCTGTTCCATCCCAGCTTGCATCTTATCTTGAAGCACTGCAACTGCCCTCTTTGTAGTCTCATGCTCTTTAGAGTAGACTGCACATACCATTGAAAAGTCTTCAGCCTTTAGGCATGCTCAGAGTTAGAAAACAATACTAGAAGAAGAAATTTTGACAAAATTTGGCAGAAATGTTTACAATCTTTTACATTGATGCAAGACTTATTCTTCTCGTAATCTTGTTTCATTTTTTTGAGGGGGGTATCGAAAACCCTAATTTACGTTATACACTGTGACCATGCCCCATCCTCTATCCAATCACATTAAGACACTCTACTCAACGATATCCAGCTTAGATCTAGTAGGACTCATTTTCTTTAATATTATCCCCTAATCTAACAAGCATAACAATTTTAATTTATGATATGAAGATAAGCTGTAACTGTGAAGTCTTGATGATAACCATCCATGGAAGAAACCAATGAAGAACTTTCTACTAAGTTCAATGAAAAACACATCCACATTTCTTCCTTATGCAAACAAATAATGTCCCCAACTAAAGTGACTTTGAAATCCCAAAACAAAGTTTCATCAAACCCCTTGTCTCTTACAAAGCCAATAGGATGAACCCAACTACCCATAAATGTCTTGTTCTAGTTGGAAGCATTTCACAAAATGTCTCCTACCAATCAAAAAAGGAGAAATCCATAAACATTACCTTGAAAACCAGTATAACATAGAACATCATAAATTATTAAATACTCTTCTCTACGATAATATAACTCAAGAATGCAGGCCTATTTCTAGTGAAATACCATTCACAATACATTTTTCTATTCTTAAATGCAGGCATAAGAATGATTAGTATGACAAGAATGCAGTTAATATGTGTTGATAGACTGTAAAGATCACATTGCGTCAAAGCTTCTGCACTGACACACACTTTATACATCATAGAAGCAGACATGCAAATAGCCAAAGTTGTTAAAAACAATTCCTCACATATCAATGAAAGACAACATGTTTCCATAAATTCCATGGTAGTAAGAAGCAATCACATCAAAGTTAAACTAAGCGTCAGCACAAACCATGCACATGCATGCATGTGCATACGTCTAAGAAATCACACGTGTATCACAACAAGAGCACAAAGTAGTCCACCTTCTTATTTGGAAAGTGGATCCCACATCTCTCAGGATAGGGGACACAACACAACCGGAGGAATGCCCTTTAGGAATCATTTATACCATGCAGTGAACAGCATTAATGGAAAATTTTGGTGCATGATTAAGAACAATCTCTTTTGCTGAAATATCTGTTTTTCCTACTATAACAGAAATAATACACAATGCAATTTTTATAAATGCACACTAACATTTGCTAAATGCATAGAAATGAGATGCTATTCAAGCTCTTCATTCTTACTTCGGCAGAAAGATAAATGGCTTGTCCATGCAACAAACAAATTTAGGTTGCAATTATTTGGCAATCACTTTACATGTTTTCTATAGCTTGAGCTAGAGTCTTCAAATTCAAAATTGAACAACATCAATAACAATGAAACACAATCCTTTTCATTTCAAATGAGAACAAGATTATTTGGCAATTGAGATGCAACTAATCATATAGTAAAAGAACGTTAATATGCAACAACTCATTGTCTGAATTCCAACCATCAAACCGACACTCCAACATTTTCTAGTTGAACAGATCACAGGTCCCAACCAAAAATATCACTAAAAAAACAGTTTTAGGGGTCCGGAATAGGAACTCAAAAAATAATAGAAAAGGGAAACTATGGTTGTACCAGCAAAGAGAGGAGGCCAAATGAGGTTGTGATTGGCAGGCCAGTCATAGAGGACGGGGACCAAAACCTTCCATTGAGTGTACTTCCCGTCAACGGGAGGCTGCTGCAATTTCCCTCAATTTTACCCATGCCCTGTCGTTGTTACTGATCTTTCTCGTCCTTGGGCTTCAGTTTTTACCCCCTCTTCTTGGCTACTGGAGCTTCCATTTCTCCATTTCACTTTCTAGAGAGGGGAGAAAAAAAAGGCGTACAGGAAGAAATTTAAAAAAAAAAAAAAGACAAAAACCCTAGCCCTCCTCAGGCCTTACATAATTCTAAGCATAATAGAATTGTGTGATTTTCTGAAGCAATTATCATTGAAAGCTAACAAATATGGCATTTCTATGAGAAAAATAACGGCCAAAAGATTTCATTGATGCCAATGCTCCAAAACCTTTTGATTGTGACTTTACAAATTAAAAGCCAGATATAGGACTAGGCACATAGAATTAACAGTAAGGATTCATCCAGATCTGGCAATTAACTTATTATTGCAGAGATAAGAGCTGATTGACCACTGAATTATGTACAATCAGAAGTCCATTACTTCCATATACATGCTAATTAAACAAATATTTTGATATAGAATTAACCTGCAAGTGACTTTTCACTCGGTTGAGTGTCAGTCTAATGAAAGGTTTGATAAAAAAAAGCTTTCCATTTCATCCCCCACCATGAACTTTGGAGAAACCATATATGCACATAAAATCAACAAGAAGGATTTATCCCGATCTGGCAATTAACTTATTATTGTGGAGATAAAAGCTAACTGACCGACAGAATATGCACATGACACCCAAGCATTATGAGAAATGGCCATGCTACAAACGAACAAGACTGCTCACACATTCAAGGAAAAAAAAAAAAGGGCTTGTGTCAATATCAATAAAATTTTACTTCATTGGTACTTCATTGGTAAATGAAGTCACTATTCATCTCAGCATGCAAAAGATAGGGCTACGAAGGCGTTTAAAAAACATGAATTTTAACATAAACTCAAATCAACCAGAAATGTTTAGTGAGGAAATTAAAGAAACTCGACAAAAAAACAAAAGTTAGATGTGTACATACAGAGGTAAGAGAAAGCAATCTGGTAAATCACCAATCTGATAGTGTTAAGAATATCATCAGTTCCGTCTCCAGAAGTATCTTCCTCTCCATCCTTCTCGTTACCGATTTCAGCGTCCATGAACGAACAAACCTAGGCTTCCACAAAAAATCAATAGCAAATTCTTAGTCTCAAACTTTTAATATTTTTTCCACAAAAATTCTTTTCTATTGAAATAAAGCCTGTAAAGATCTCACACACACACACACACAAAATGTCCACAAGCACGTCAAGTGCCATCAGATCTGGTGCTAACCCCCTACAGAATTCATTGAACCTAATCAGAAGAAAACCTAATTGCTAGCTTGGCATTCCTTGAACGGTAACACCCACACCGACACACCGACACACCCACACACCCACCCACACACACACACACACATATTTTAACAAGAAATCCTTTGAAATTAACCGCTTGCTAGCATGCCCCCAAGCCCAGGTAACACATTGCTTACATCAACTTATCAAAAAAAATAATAATAATTAAAAAAATAAAAAATAAAATAAAACTCCTTTTTTTTTTTCTCCAAAACGAAAATTCTCAAATCAATTTTGCAAGAAAAATAAAAAGCATCAACGCGATGGAAACAGAGCGGCGACTACCTCGCTTGGCTTGGACGAAATGGCTGAAATTTAGGATTAAGGGTTAAAATTTCTAATTATTATTATTATTATTATTATTATTATAGAAAATAGAGAAGACTAAATTGGGATTAACGTAACCTAATTGGGGCCTTCCTTGAGGCGGCCGAGCAATGGTTTAAATAGAGAGAGAACGAGCGGAATCGCACGTGCGTAGCTCGTGATTTGAAGGTTATCCACAGTGAATTTAAGGTTTGGCCAAAACCGGAGCAACGGCTCCAACGTAACGTACAAATTTTTCGTAATTTTATTATTAATATAAAATATTACGCAACAATAAAAAATTATGCCTATAAATATAAAATTTTGTGTGAAAATTACATAATAAATTAAAATATTATTTAATTTTATTTAAATATTAAAAATATATTCAATTAATTTAATTTTTATTTAAATACTAGCATGTTATAAAACATACAAACTCAACCATTTAATTTTTATTTGAATATTAAAATCTATGATAAATTTAGATTAATTTTAACAAAATAGACAACAAATAATTTTTATAATATATTATAAAAATTTTATATTATATATAATATAAAAATTAATTATCTTTATTTAAATTTTTTCAAACCCCAGATGGGTTTAAGGAAAGAGACAAAACCTGTAAACTAGAATCCAACGTGTAGGAGTTAGGTTCGAAAGAGGGTGCTCGCGACATGTATGAAAACCTTTGTGGGCTTATATACGTATTTGAACAATTACTATATAATATGCAATTTCTGTTGTTCAAAGAGATTTAAAAAAAAAAATTAAAAAAAAATTTCCCCATAAAACAGTCGGATGAGAGATAATTCTTTTAGTATTTCTTTAATGAAAAATTTTTTTATGCTGTCCCCACTTTATTTTTCACGGTAACAAAGGGTACATCTAAATTAATTTATTGTTCATGATAAGTTAATTTCCAGAAAATGTGTATTCCTTCCTTGGTTGCACAGTTATCATTTATTTATCAAAGACAATATAGTTAGTTCAAAAAATCTATTTATTTTCCTAATTAATAATATTCAAACAATATAGGCATCTCTTTTTAGGTAAGAAAATCATATTGGGGCATTTTATATAACAACATTTTATATGAGAAAACAATATTTGATGTGAATTTATGAATTTATTAAGGTTATTCACGTTTTTCTTGTTTAATGTATATGTACTTTGACTTTTGTTTATGTATATGTATATGTATGGAAACAATCCAAAATTTACGCCATAGTTGTATGGAAATTCACATATTGCACTGTCATGATCATTATTGTACATTTATGATTATTTAGTTATAATCAAAATTAATAATAAAAATTATAAATATGTATTTAATGATCATAATAATATAATATACATATGCATTATTTAATTGCATATGTATAATAAAACTCCAAAATTTATTAGACTAATCAATCACATTGTTACGAGAGCAAATTTCTTTTAAAAAAAAAAAGTTCAAATTGCAAATTTGACTTAGTTAAATTTTTATAAAGTACGAGTTTTAATTCAAATATACATTAATTGGTTAATCCAAACTAACTGGTATTGGTATTAATAAAAAACTAGGGGCACGGGTGAGAGACGGAGAGAGACATGAATATCATCGTTGGCCTGTGTGGATCTCGCTTACTTTTTTCAAAATAAATATATATATATATATATATATATATATATAACTATAAAAAAGTATTCAATATACGTTGTTGAGATCTCTTTGCACAATTCTTCAAATTGCATTACATTTTCAAATTAGTAATTAAGTAGTAGTATTTTTATAATAAATAGTAAGTGAGCGTAAAATAAGTAGTAATTTTTAGTAAATTTAGAAATAATTTTTGATGAATTAAGTAGAATTTTTGAGGTCGAAAATACTATATATATATAGTTTAAATTGAATATATTTATTAATATTTGAATTAAAGTTTAAAATTATAATTTTTAATATTGCAATAATATATAAAATATTATTTTATTAATTAGGTTACACTTTGAATAAAAATATTATTAAAAAATATTATCAGAATATTAATTAGAAATATTTTAACAAGATTTCCTCAACTAAAATTTAGGAATCTATAGATTTTTTTTTTTTCAGTTATTCTACATTTCTTATAATTATATTGAATAAAAATGTAAATGTATGTTCGATATTTTGTTATTTTTTCACAAATTAAAGTATTATAGGAGAAACAAAATTTGCGAGAAATTGTGCCATTGTACACTTTTACATTGCTACACATTATACTTAACACGGCGGGTCAGCTTCATTTTTTTCTTTCTTTGACTTCGGTTACTACATATACATCAACGGCTTTATATATCATTTATCTTTCCGAGCTTTAATGCACAAACATCATAAATAAATCTATAATTCAAGTGAAAAAAAATCCGAGTCTTTCACAATCAAAATTTAAAACAAAGATTATTAATGTAAGTAAACAAATACTTAGATTTCACTTAGACCAACAAAATTTAATAACTTTCAACGCATTTTCACTTTTGGGTCGTTTTTCTTGTTTATGCATGGAAACTATTCAAAATTCATGCTAAAGTTAGATGGGGTTCGTCCAATTTGGCATGTGATAGACATGAATTGAGACAAGTACCATAATGTTGTATTTAAGGTTGGAGATTGGGGAAGAAGATGAAGCCAAAGATAAATTCTAGGATAAAGGTCAAGTTTAGTTTTGAAATTGTGATGCTAGTGGCCATATATGTACTCTTAAGCCTTCACATTTTTTCTCGTTAATGTATGGAGGCTATCCAGAATCTGCGTTGGAGTTAAATGTAGGTTAGTTCAATTTAATGTGTCTTAGGTGTGAATTGAGAGAAATAACATATAAGGTAGGAAATTAGAGATAAAGATGACGCGTAAGGTAAATTCGAGAATAAGGGATAAGTTTGGAAGGGTAGTTTTGAAAATTGAGAAGAAAGTGACCTTTTTTATGTGTACTTTGACTTTTTATGTGTGAAAATTATCTAAAATTTATTACGCTAATTAATTAAATTGTCACAATAGCAAATGTTTTCAAGAAAAAAATTCACATTATAAATTTAATTTTATTAAATTTTTACAAAATATGAATTTTAATTTTAATATATTCGATTAATTAATCTAACCAACTAGTTTTTTAGCATGAACAAAAAATCAGATTGATTTTTTGTTCAAATAAATTATAATATATATAAATAATTAAGATAAAATGTACAAAATAGTAAAAAAATGCAAACAATTATAAAAAAAAAAAAAAGTGTTTTTGGCATACGTTGTTCACGTCCCTTTGCACAATTCTCCAAATCAGCAAACAAATTAATTCTTGGCAAATTACGAACCGGATTTTTCTTTGGTCCCTCTAATTGAAGCTTTGAACATTCATTCCTCCTTTTTTTCCGTCCATTTCAACGTTTGTTCGTCCACTTCTCACAGTTTAACAACGTCATTTTTCCCATATTCCCAACTAACATGGATTTAACGAGGATTCATGGTCTATGTGTCTATTTCATAAATTGCAAGCTAATGACTAAGAAATCATTTGGAACAAAAATTTTCAATATAGTATCAAAATTTTATAACAAAAAAGGAATTATTTTCAAATTATACTATAATCTCATTTATTTTCGTTATATTTTATCATTCAATAACTGACTTAAATTTCTCAATTGAATAGTTTCTCGACAAGTTACATGGAAGAGCTTTTGCGTTACTTTAGCTATATTTTTAGACATTTACTTTTGTTAGGTTTCCACGTAAGGAATTAGACATAGAGACATTTTAGCTACTTTACTGAAGACAACGAGATGTGGGGTTTCGCCAATGGCTGTGAAAAGTTCTGAACTTTGAAGGGCTTTGTCACATTCCCCATCAATTGTAGACCCAAACCGATCGTTTATAGATTGAAAACAGCTCGCAAGAAGGACACAGATTACATGGGATGGATGGGAAGACGGCGTCGTTTGACAATTGATCAGGAGAACCTATCGACAACTGCTTTAGAAACACGACCGTCTCAGTTTAGAGCACAGCTTGAAGCTTTCGAAAGCCGAAAACAACTGATCCAGTCTCCAAGATATGCAAAAGTGGCCCAATTAGCACACCCCAATAGTTGGAATCGCGGGCCACGGAAAAGCCATTTCATTGTTTTGGGCTGAGGTCTTTTTTCTTTTAAACAAAAAAAAAAAAAAAAAAAAAAAACAAAGGAGCCTGGGGCTAATGCCCTAAAATTTTAGATGTATACGGTAAACTTCAAAAAAAAAAAAAAAAGAAAACGTAATTTAGAGACCCAATACATAAAAAAATCAAAAAAATAGAAAAATTAAATTAAATTTTAATAATATAAACTCTAGATCTAACATTTAAAAAAATACAAATTTAAGATATTTAAAAAGAATACGAGCCAAGTTAAATAAAAAGAAAAACGATAATTCTCGATAAAATTTTGAATGCAAAAGAAAAGAAATAGATTTTCTACTCTTTGGTAGCCAGGCGAATTGGAAAGCGAGCAAAGCAATCTTTGTTGAATAGCCTGGTTGTGTATTGTCTCGTGCATTCATATTTCCAATCTTTGACTTTTGACTCAACAAAGTTATTGAAGCACGCCATTAATAATTTCAGGGTATAAAAACAAGCAAGCAAGCGTGGTAGTTGGAAAATCTTAACGAGGGCATTGAAAAAAGTGGCTTGCAATTTATGAATTTATTAAGGTTATTCACGTTTTTCTTGTTTAATGTACATGCACTTTGACTTTTGTTTATGTATATGTATATGTATGGAAACTATCCAAAATATATATATATATATATATATATATATAAGTAATTAAAATAAGATGTATAAAAATAATAAAATATACATATAAGTATAAAGAGTATTCAATATACACTGTTGATATCTCTCTGCACAATTCTCCAAGTTGCGCTACATAGCCAAATCACCAATTGAGTAGCAATTTTTCTATGTTAAGAAACGGTCATTAGAGAACTAAATAGTCAGTTTTGTGTAAAATAAACAATAATTTTTAGTGAAATTAAAAGTAATTTTTTATAAATTAGGCAGTACTTTTATGGTTGAAATTTTTGTATATAATAAAAAATATTATTTATTTATTTATTTATTTATGTATTTATTTAAATTAAGTATATTTATTAATATTCAAATTAAATTTTAAAACAAAGATTATTAATGTAAGTAAACAAACACTTAGATTTCACTTAGACCAACAAAATTTAATAACTTCAACGCATTTTCACTTTTGGGTCGTTTTTCTTGTTTATGCATGGAAACTATTCAAAATTTATGCTAAAGTTAGATGGGGTTCGTCCAATTTGACATGTGGTAGACATGAATTGAGACAAGTACCACAATGTCGTGTTTAAGGTTGGGAGAGGTAGGAAATTAGAGAGAGAGAGACGACGAGTCAGAGAAATTCGAGAATAAGGGTTTTGTTTGGAAGGGTAGTTTTGAAATTGAGAAGAAAGTGGCCTTTTTTATGTGTACTCTGACTTGTAGGTTTTTGCTATTTTAAAATTATTTAAAATTTATATTTAAAATTCACGTATTATATTATTATAATTATAAATTTATATTTAATTAATCGTATTATTAATTATAAATATATAATTAAATTTTAAAATTTATTAGACTAGTCAATTAAATTGTTACAAAAGTATTTTTTTTAAATTCAAATTATAAATTTAATTTCATTAAATTTTTATAAGACATAAATTTTAATTATAATATATTCAATTAATTAATTGAAACCAACTAGTTTTAGCATTATCAAAAAATTAGGCGAACGGGCCTGAGGAACAGAGAGAGAGAGAGAGAGAGAAGCACATGATGTGACGTTGTGGGCCCTATGTGGGTCTCATTGGTTTTATTTTAAATAAATTATAATATATAAATAATTAAGATAAAATGTACAAAATAATAATATATATATATATATATATATATATACAACTAGGAAAAAGTGTTCGGCATACATTGAAGTTCTCAATTCCATGTCATTGAAGTTCTAACAATATGATTCCAAGAGAAAGATTTCCTTAACCAAAATTTAAGAATTTGACTTTTTAAAAAAAAATTATTTTACATTTGGTAGAATTATATTAAGTACAAATTTAGATATGTTTTCGATATTTTATTATTTTTTATAAATTAAAGTGATATCAAAAAATTACAAATATTTTTTTTATCGTGATTAGTATTTGGGATTTGCAAGGTCTATGAATTTGGATATTCTATTTCTATACATTTTGAACAATAGTATTATAAATAAATAAATAAAAAAATACTTTATAGGGTAAGAAATGGAATGGATGCCAAGACACATTGGCAATGCTAATGTAAGGAATTTTTTCCATAGCACATGAACAAATAAAATTATGTTGTAGAGAACATAAAACATTCTAATATTAATGTAAGGAATATTATATGTCGTTGTTTCTTGCTTCGTTACTGTCGTTGTGTTTTGTCTTTTCCTGTTTTTTTTTTTTGTGATAATTAATTATATAAATATCAGTTTATGACATATAATATAAACATAGCTATTGACCCAAAAAACATAGACACGTACATGTATCAATAAAAAGTATATATATTTCGACCAAAAAACATTAAAAAAATATTATCAAATTTATTTTTTATGTAAAAAATAAATGGCTCACATGGTTATTCAGCCACATTTACAAATAGTATTTTTTTAATTAATAAATAAAATGACTAATAACATATATTTTAAAATAAATAAATAAAAGGAGCCAAAAGGTCTTTACAATTACTATACACAGTAGGATTGGAAAACAACCGCTCCAACCTTGAAAGTAAGAGCAAAGGGTGAAATCAAGAGAGAGAGGCGGAATGTGAAAATGCCAAACCTAGTGCTGAAAGAAGGGAGCAGGCCACCATGGGTGGGGCTGGCAGCAGCAGTTTGGGTGCAGATATCGGCAGGGAATGGCTACAACTTCCCACTCTACTCTCGAGCACTCAAGTCAGTTCTGGGTTTCAACCAGCAGCAGCTAACAATGCTTGGAGTGGCCAATGATTTGGGGGAGAACGTGGGTTTGCTCCCTGGTATTGCCTGCAACAAGTTCCCGCCTTGGGCTGTCCTTTCTGTTGGTGTTGTTGCTTGTTTCTTGGGCTATGGTGTTCTCTGGCTTTCTGTTAGCCAGACTCTCACTGGGTTGCCTTATTGGCTGGTTAGTAAAGCTCACATCTTTTCATTTCACCTCATTAAATACTCAATCGATTTGGATGGAAATAGTGGAAGTTATAGTCGGGTTCGGACAGAATTGAAGTTTTTGCCTAACCATTTGTGGACTTGAATGTTTTTGGTTTATTTGCTTGATGGGTTTCATTTTTTTTTTTTTTTTTAATCTTTGAGATTGTAAAAATTAGGCAATCACCTAAGAATCTGTTTTGGAGTTATTCTTTGTGCTTGTTTATCCTTGATGGATTGCCCCTTTGTAATTTGATTGCGTGGAAGCATTGGATGGAGGGCTATTATCATAAATGAAGCTGGGATTTTACTTTTTCTCTTTGTGTTTCCCTTGATGGTTCAGTTATTTAGACTATAATGGATTCATTTTATATTTGTTTGGCATCATTGCTTCACAGTTTCATTTGCCTTGAGTTGTGACAAATCTTTGGTTAACAATAGATGGATATTTGCTTGGAATTAATAGTTAGATTTGGTTGGTGTGCAATTGTTGGTTGTTTGGTTGTTTCTGGTTTTTTATTGTGTTTTAGGTGAATTATATCATGGGGTTGATGCATATCCAATAATTTGAATACTTAATTGATTGAAACTTTTGTCTGTTATTGATTTTAATTTTGTTGAACTTTTAGCAAGCCCAGTTGGGATCAGGTTTTCAAAGAATTTGTTGAGAACTTTTCCCATCTTAATTACGTTAAAAAGAATCTTTAATGATATTTTGGATATAATTGGATTTCATTAGGTGATAGCTCAAACTGAGATTGCCAGTTTTTCTTCCAATATAGCTTTAATTTCCATATATCAGATGACTAACTATACCCTTTTTAGGAGATTATGATCCATTTATACCTGGATGGGCAACAATTCGATCACATTCTTGTGATGAGTGTGACTTCTGAAATAGTTGCAAAGGCAGCTTTCCACAAAATGCTAAAGGAACAGCTTTCCTGTACAAAAATATGTGCAACTTTGTTTAAGTACATTAAATGCGGAAATTTCTTAGTTCAGGACTCGAGCGCTGACTCAGTTTAATCTTTGTTGAGAGTATTGAAACAAGGTTTTGCTTTGCACACAGACCGGAAAACCCCATGTATTTGTTTCGAATTTTTACCCAGGCTACTGAGCAATACTTACTATTAAAGGAACAGGAATAAAAATATGCTTTGAGTGGAATAGAACCTTGTGATTATTTTCATTACTTAATTTGACCTGCTGACCAAAAGAATAGGTGCATTTGCATGCTCCTTGTAGCTCGGAACGTCTTTTGGCATGCCGTTCTCTGATGAAACCTAAGTCACCTAGGAAAACTGGTTGCAAGTTTATGGTATATAACAATCCTTGAAGGATCCATTTAAATGATTTTTCAGATTTTGGATTATGAATTCTTTCAAAAAGCTCTCCTTAAATTTTTTACAATTTTTTTTGCGCTTTAGACGTTTCCATTCAGTGGGTGATACTGTTGTTTCAATTTCCAAATGGTTGATGAGGATTGTTATATGCTAGGTGGTGGTCTCTTACATGCAGGACAAGTTTGTTAAAGCTGAGTACATTTGATCTTTCCCCCAAACCCCACAATATAGAAGTCTTGTGCACTGGAACACCCTTTATTTACTTCAATAAAAGTCTTGGTCTCTATACATATAAACTTTAACTGACACTACCTCTTGCTAGTGCAGTTATGGATTGCTCTCGTTGTTGCCACAAATAGCAATGCATGGTTTGGCACAGCAGTGCTTGTCACCAATATGAGAAACTTCCCTCTCAGTAGGGGCACTGTTTCTGGCATCCTCAAGGGTTATGTTGGGCTCTCTGCTGCAGTGTATACTGTGATATACAGCATGGCGCTTGAAAAATCTTCTTCAGATCTTTTGCTATTTCTTACACTTGGCATTCCCATTATATGTTTAGCAATGATGTACTTTGTTCGGCCCTGTATCCCAGCTTCTGGAGAAGACTCTTCAGTACATGTTCACTTTGTTTTCACTGAAGCTGCAAGTGTTTTGCTTGCCCTTTATGTTCTCATAATTACAATAGTAAACCATGTGGTTACCCTAACCCATACTGTTTCTTACATATTAGTTGCCACAATGGTTATCATCCTGATGTCTCCTCTTGTGATTCCTGTCAAAATGACTCTTTTTCCTAATAAGCCAAAGAAACAAATTCCCTCAACTGATTCTTCTGGTCAGTTGGTTCCAGGGGAAGGTGAATCAACGTCAACAGATTCATTGTTGACACCCTCCTCATCAGCTGCTAACCTTGGAAGTTTTCACGAGGGTGAGGATGCTTCAGAAGTGGACATACTACTTGCTGTTGGGGAGGGAGCAGTGAGGAAAAAGAGGAGACCCAAGAGGGGGGAAGATTTCAAATTTCGTGAGGCTTTTATCAAGGCTGATTTCTGGCTTCTTTGGATGGTATATTTTCTGGGGGCTGGTTCTGGGGTCACTGTTCTGAATAATCTCTCACAAATTGGAGTTGCATTTGGTCTTGATGACACAACGATGTTGCTTTCACTCTTCAGCTTTTGCAATTTTGTTGGTCGCCTTGGCTCCGGTGCAGTTTCTGAACACTTTGTCAGGTCGTTACTTCTTATCTGTTGACTTAGTGTCAAGTATTAGTCTGAAACCTGAAAAGATTGTTTCTTTCAAGAGGCACCATGTTTTATTAGGCACTGTTAATTTAATGATTACAACTTTCCACTCACAAGTTCTTGGTTTTCCCTCTATTAGTTTCAGTTACCTCCCTATCTGTAGCTTTTCAATATGCATTTGACTTCCTTATTTGTTTCTGGCATTTCTTGGTACAATTCAATAAAAACAATGGACCTTTTAGCGTTCATCTTTTTTTTTTTTTTTGGTTTTTGGGTTCTTTGATGAGGACATGACACTGATATTTGATGAATTTTTGGTGCAGGACAAGAACAATTCCTCGAACATTGTGGATGGCATGTGCACAAATAACAATGGTTATAACATTTGTTCTGTTTGCATTAGCAATTAATGGTGTCCTTTACTTTGCAACTGCTTTTCTTGGCCTTTGTTTTGGAATTCTGTATGCCGTAATGGTGCCAACTGCCTCTGAGCTTTTCGGCTTGAAACATTTTGGCATAATTTACAACTTCGTACTGCTGGGCAATCCCATTGGCGCACTCCTTTTCTCAGGTTTGCTTGCTGGTTATGTATATGATGCAGAAGCTGCTAAACAAGGAAGCTCTTCCTGCATTGGCTCTGATTGCTTCAAGATTACATTCCTGGTTCTAGCAGGAATTTGTGGGCTTGGCACTATCCTGAGCATAATCTTGACTGTAAGAATATGGCCAGTTTACCAAATGCTTTATTCAGGTGGTTCTTTTCGCTTGCCACAAACTTCAGGCCATTGATAAGGTGGGACGAATACTAGTACTATCAAATAAAACACTTTAGATACATGTTTTCAGTGGTGTGTTCCACTGAAGTAGAAACGGTATTAGGCAATGACTTGTACTTGCTATATAGAGTGCAAATTTTGGTCTACCCCCCAAGTAGGGATGCTCCTCGCCCGTTGTAGGCAACCGAGTGGCCTATGCTTGGTGGAGCTTTATTGTAGTTGACCCAAGATGATAAATTCTGGGGGCATATAAACACTTCAATGTATTATTTTACCCTTTTGAAGGGAATATCTTGATTGTCTATTGTGTGGAACTATGTTGCTTATCAAATTTGGTGCAAGAACACTATTGCAAAAATAAATGTGGGGTGGGGGGGGGATAGATTAAAAGCATTTTGGCCTGCTGCCAACTACCATGATGACGAGATTCTGATTTCAGTGAAAGTTGAGAATACACAGCCCGGCGTTATGGTTTCTTTGGCAAGTTAGCCGTTCATTCATAGTTTTGGCTTGCTTTGACTACGAATAACTCTCAACAAGTGAACTCTAGGAATCTAGCATAACAAGCCGCTCCTGTGTTCTGCACTTCATCCCTGGATGGTAAGAAGAATGGATTCTGTGTCTCGTGCTTCGAGCACAACTAATTGGGACATACTTATAAGAATCTCTCAGATTCTGTGTTCGAGTGTTGGTGACTTTGTTCTTCTTTTTCGGCTTTTCGTACTTCCTTGTAACATAAAAAAGAAAAATGAAACCCCTGACAACGAGTCTCCAGACACAGTTCCGACTTTTCCCTTACCACCGGACTGTCTTTGGGTGACTTTTTGTACTCTTGGTCATTATGTTGGCATCGATATCATAGCATATTAATTGAGAATGGTGAAGGAAGCTTCTCTTTTTTTTCTTTTTTTTTCTCTTTTTACCCTCAATGAGCTGCTTTGAGTTGTAGACCGTGCGGTGCACTGAGATCTTCTTCTTTAATTATTTATCTTTAACTAATATAAGTTGAACGGATTGTGGTCATTTTCAATTATCAATCAACCTGCGTGCGCCTACGCCACTAGTTTGTCCTCGTTCCGAATGAACTGTAGGTTCAGAATTTTGTGTTATCTAATTCTATATGTTATGTCTTATTTGACTATAAAAATAAATGGTGCATGCTAAAGTAAGAGATGTCCGCGCCACAATGGACTTGGTTCAGTTCCAGAAAGGAGGAAAATGAGATGGCAGAATAATAAGATTGGTCCTATAAAATGATGATTTCAGCATCATCTTAAACAAAAGTAAACATGGGTACACTTGTTTAACTGTATTTGGACACCTAAAAATCAGCCTGCTCACAATGACACCAACTATGAATGGATGCTTACTTTTCTACCAAATATGAAAAGATCACACAAAACAAAAGTGGAGACAAACTCATTAATGAAACAGGCCCTCAGTGCAAAAGTATGCCCACCATCTGACCCACCACTAATGGAAATATAAGATCACAAGATCTCATCTTGAATAGAACCAACACTCTTTGATGGAAGAACTCAAAAAACCTCCACCTTCTGAAATCCAAATTAACATCAGAGAAAGTATTTTTGAACATGGGAAAGAAGAAAAAAGACAGTGGAACTAAAAGATATGGCAATTCATGTTGGTTTCAAATTCTGGAACATTGTATCCCACTTGATGGCTTCAGCTCCTGCTGACCAATACCCTTCATGCTCCAAATTCATCTTTTCCTCTTTGCGAAGATCATAAATCATGGGACTTGAGAAACCATTAAGCCTAGTCCCAGAAACAACCACAGGACTCCCATTTGTCAGCAACAACCTACCCGATGGCTTTGCCATGGTCAATTTCTTGTTCCTCCTCAGCATAGCCTCTCTCCATCTACTGCTATAACCAGGCCTTGGAACAAGAGCAAGAGCCTTGTCCTCGCCTCCGCGAATCCATGTACTTATGTACTTGGCCAGACTCTTCTTTGTTCTCCTGATTGCAACAAGAATCCTTGCCATGGGACGAGGGCCATCTGCTTTCTCTTTTCTCGCAAGCTTGAGGATCTCTAGCCTGTGTTTGGCTATTGATATCCCCATGCTTTGGAGAAACTCATGGTTGAAGTAAGGTATATCAGCCTCTTCAAGCTCATTGTGAGCAAAAGCAAGGCCATATTCATACACAAGAGAAGGGTCAAGGCCAGTTTTTGATAGCCAAGAGAACCAATCCATTTTTTTTTTTTTTTTTTTTGGTTGAGTGCTTTATTGTGCAGCGTCCAAGAAAGGGAGAAGTATGGGGGGAATAGAATTGAGGTAGAGATGATGAAGATATATTGCAAAAAGAAGCTGAGAGACTTGGTCTTTATTTTGGAGAGCTTTGCCTTTCTTTTATAAATTGTTTAGGTTATTCTGGTTGTTGAATCTTGATAGTGACTAAAGCTAAGCATATTGTGGGGCTGTGGGGTTTACATGGCCACGTTCCCCTCCAAAACAAAACGGGGCTACACGAATTTTCCAATTCCACTCCCCTTTCGAGAAATACCAAACCAGCTTAAAATCCTTCTTCTTCTTTTTTTTCATAAAAAAAAAAAAAAAAAAAGAAGAAAGTGAGATCCAATTCTGTGAAATATAAAGGTAATGTGCTATACTCTCGAAAAAGAAACAGTACTTCGTTAATGGCTGTGCTTTACCAGCCCGCTAATGTTGATCATGGGAAAATTTTTCACTCTTCAACCTTCAAAATTTTTTATTTGAATATTTGTTACTACCACCAGAACTCGCTCACAGGGTAATATTGAAATTGAACACAAATGCGAGTAAGCCAAGGATACCATGTGGAATTTAATGCCATCAATCACGGTATGGGAAAAGAGTATGGTGTAGGGTGGACACACTCCACTTCGGTCTCTTTGTGCATGGAGTGTGGAGAGGGGCAGGCAAGCAAAAGTGGACCAAGCACTGGTCTAAGCTTTCAAACTTTCCAACCCATACTCATTAATTGGCTATCGATAAAAGATGGAGAACAAACGCCATGCACTGGTCATTTTCATTGCCTCCTGGTGATCTGAATCCCTTTTTTTATGATCGTGTATTACCCCCCCCCCCCAAAAAAAGAAAACAAAAAAACAAAAAAACAAAAAGCAATTTTGTCTTATCAAATACATTCTCTCTTCATTATTGTAGAGTCGCACATGATGCCTCCCAACTTACGAATTCGAGTTTTTGATCAGCGTGACATTTACTCAAAAATCGATTCATGAGAATTTCTAGAAATCTCAATTAAAGGCCAACAAAAAAAAAAAAGTTTAATTCCCTCCTTAATGTTCTCTAGTCATTAATGTTAAAATTTTAAACATAAATTATATAATTAAAAAATTTCACGTTTAAAAGTAAATAAATAAATAATGTATAAATAAAATTTATTTACAAATTTAATATTAAGTTCAAATTTTTTTATAACTTTAAATTCTTATATTTCTCCTACAGTTAACATAATTATAAGGTGCAGTCGCAAGTGGTGCAAATTTACTAAAACGAATTAAGTTTTTTTTTTTTTTTAAATTGTTTTTTTTGGTTCATTTTTCCCTTTTCTCCTCTATAAAGAAAATCAATTGACTCGATTGCTTTTCTCTGAAGCAATAATAATAGTATAACACGTCAGGTCTTTTCACATCTCATTCAGGATCTTCGCTTGGGGCAACAAAAAGAGGTGGGAGGCCAGAAAAGTGTATAAAATTATGTGACGTTAAGATGACTTCAAAGTTTTATTTATTTTATTTATTTTTTTATTTTTTATTTTTATTTTTTTTTAATTTTTTTGTGCCTACCGTCACTTAACCAGTGAGTAATACTACCAATTTATGACTTTGATTAGGGGAGCACGGTGTAAGATGCTATCTTAATTGGAGACTTAGAACCCAACGATCAATTGCCTCCGCCAGCGGTGGTTACAATAGCTTCCACAAAGACAATGCAAGCTGTCCCCCATAAACACCCCTCTAATTATAAATTTAGAGTGCTATTATTAAGATTTTGGATTCTAATTTGAGGGAGAAAATATAAATTTTAAGAGAATAAAAAAAATTATTTTTATTATATAATTCATTAGCTTATAGATCAAAAAAAAAAAAAAAAACTCAAAATTGGACATTGTGAGCTAGAAGTCCGTCATACGCAGGAGAAATCCGGAGTATTTTTTCTTTTTATGCAGCCAAAAAAAAAAAAAAACAAAAAAACAAAAAAGTCCCTAAGCTGGACAACATTTGCGATATAGAAATTGACGTAGTTTTAAAGACCTGACCAGATCGACTGAAAAATGGTGGTTCGATCGTGGTTCAGTCCTATTTACTTAAAAATTTGAATATAATTTAAAGTTAAATAAAAAAAAATTACTCAATCAATTAAATCGATAAATTAAAAAATAATTAATTAAAATTTATATTTTTTACATTTTTAAATAATTATATATAATTATATTAATTTTTATTAAGAATATTTGTATATAAATACTTAAATTTTATTTTAATAATTTTTATTTAATTTTAATAACATAAAATATTAGTAATTAAAAAAAAAAAAAAAACAAGAATCAACCATGGAATGCCGGATGGCCACGGCGACTGTCCAGTAACCATCGCTCTAGATTGATGCCACGTGCACCCTAACGATTAGTGGAAACTTGTCGTGACCAATCCGGCGGTCAATTTTGTCGCGTTCTGGTGTGGTCGTGCTCGCTGGTCTTTGACCGTTGCTATTGGTCGGTGAGGGGTTTCTTTGTTGAAATTACTTTATATTCGGTATTGGTTAGTATTTAAATAAAAATTAAAATAATTCAGATTAATTTAATATAATTTTAGTAGTTTGATAAAATTAAATATCTATTATTATATAAAAATAATATTTACATTATTATGTGTATTTTACAATTTTTAAGAATTTGTATATAATTTTATAACAATATTATTAAAATTAATTAAAATTTAACTTTATCAATAATACCAGAACTAATTCAATTGTGACATTTTTGGAGTTATGGAGGGAAGAAGATGGGTTTGTGGTGGTTTTAATGGGCTAGTGATAATCAAACACACTTTAATTAGCCAACACTCAGAAACTGAAACTTTTTATTGAGAGGGCTTTACTGTGAAGTAAAATATTTTTGTGTTGTGCTAGAAGAAAAAAAAAAAAGTGGAAGCTACAAATTTATTTATGTTTATCGTGTTTCTAGTAACACGAGAAGATTTTCATTTCACTTAGCCAGTAAATTATGTATAGAAAAATTTAAAATATATAATTAATTATTATAATGATATAATATGTAAATTTATGTATAAAAATTTAAATTTAAAATGTTTCGAATTTATCTATGACATTTGTGATCGATCGATAGATTGCAAGTAACCATTGAATTCATAACTTACGTTATGAAAATTGTTGACTAAAAAAGATGTTCCTCGTTACCAAGAAAAAGAAACAATTATAATACGGTGTTGAAAGATTATTGAATTGAAAAATTTAAACCCTATAATTTTAACAGTCTTTTTTGTGCTATAAATCTGTGTAATTTTGTCTCTCTAAATTTGTGTAATTCAACAATTTCATCATGTTAGTGGGAATTATAATTTTATTGTAAATGATTTAACGAAATAAAAAATTATTAAACAATT
>JAFFZT010000175.1:0-30676 GCA_019804595.1 Bruguiera parviflora | reverse complement strand
TTTACTTTTTTTATGTTTTCTATTTTCTGCGAAAAGAAAGTTGAAATATTTCATCACAAAACCAAGATGCGTTTCTTGACCATGTTCTTCCATTCTTTCTCCACTTTTCTTGTATTTTTAAGAAAAAGGGTTGTTAGCTTTAACAATAAGCAACCTTCGACCCTGTTGGTGGGTAAACAACTTTTTAATGCACAGTGTCTTGTGTTAGGACTTGTAAGTGATATACCTCGAATAGCGAAAATCTAATTTTTATTTTTTATTTCTTAAAAATAAATTCAATTGTGTGTTACACATAGTTACAATCTCATTTAGGTATTAAAAAAATTACATCAACTTTCTGAGAAGTTTAATTTCAGTATCTTCTTGCAAACTACTCTTATCTATCTGTCTAATCTCTAACAGCGATCCACACGTACAAAGGTGAAAGCAACTCTTACAAATTCTAAACTATTTAAAGGAGAAAAGGGCTAAAAACACTAATGGTACTAGATATAGGGCGAGGTATTTAAAAAAAATTTGTTTTGTTGCTACCATCCCTCGAACTCCTGACCTTAACAAGCACAATCACTGCACTACAGAAGTTGTCTTATATCCTAACAACAGATATTTACATTGTAGTGTATTATGGTAGCATTTGACTAGGGTAATTATATTAAGAAATGAGAATAAGAATTAATGATTTTTATTTTTAATATTTAATAAAAAATTTATTTTTAATTTTCTTATGTAATGCAATAGTTTTATCATTTAGTATTCTAATTAGACAATAGAATTAGCATTTAATATATTTAATGTCTAATTATCTTAGTTTTTAAAATTTTTATCTAGTTTAAGAACTTCTTGAAATTAATGATAATGGGGACCAATGAAACAATTTCTCTTATCACTTTACAGTAATAAATTTTCTATTAATTATTTAGTTATCTTTATATAATTTAAATTACAATCAATATTTTTATTCACAATAAAATCTTTACGTATGCCAACTAAGAAATGAGTTCAAAGTACAATAATTTTCATTAATTTCAAGTTTAACAATTGCTTAAACAATCGTCACAATAGTAATTTCGTAAATGCACAAACAATAAATCATTTATAAGTTTTCATTACAAGAAAATTGAGTGAATTTAATTTTTAAGTAAATATATATTTATTTAAACATCTCTATAATTTAATTTAAAAATTAATTAATATTTTTTAAAAAATAAATATAACACGTATTATTTTTTATTTATATTAATGTGTTATTTTGATAGACTAAAACTAATTTATAAATAATATTTTAATAAAACATATATTTTATAATTATGATCAAATTATAATTATTTTTTAAAATATATTTATCTCATAAGCTTATCTTTATTGTTAAATATTCATATTATAAAAAACACAAAATGTTTTAAAGATTATCTCTTTTAGACACTAGATATATGCAAAATCAATGGGCAATATTTGGAACGATCGAGACTACTCTCAGTGCATGAACTCTCCTTGTTACTTTCTTCCAAAATTGCAACATTACTTGTTCAAATCCCCTTCCGTCGACAACTCTAAAGGTCCAAATTCAAGCTACCGTGCTACTTCTCTCTTTACAACAATGGCCATCACCATACACTCCCAAATGGTGTACAAGGCTCAAAGCCATGCCACTGATCTCTCAGTGCCTATTAATGATTAATGCCTGGTGATCTACAAAGATTAATAGAATGATCTGACTTGTATTCATATTCCTAGGCAGATCTGTCGGGCATACCTCATTTAAGTTTTCAAGACACATGAATTACAAATTACAAAAAATTCATGAAATTCTCAATCCATTCGATCCAATGAACCAATTTTCACTTGAAAAGCTAGTGGTACTGTTGAAACAAAGTCTCTCCACTAACCGGAACAATTGCTGCCTCTTGTTTTCTGCTCGAAACTCTCGATCCATTTGATTTGTTGATTTTTGTTACAAGTTTACAACTGGGTCAGAGTTCATCTGGACCATAGATATTACAAAGGTAAAGGCATTGTGGACTATATGAACCAAAAAGTGAGGCAATATTAGAAGACTAGCACAAAACAATATCATGGGCTTTTGAAAACCTTTATATAAAGATTTTTTTTTTTTTTTTATAACAAGACTCAAGAATTATTTTAGGTTGCATGATTTTGTATATGTGTGAAAAAGATCGATACATAGGCTTTGTCATTGGGCCCCAGGCTAAGTTTAATAGTAACTCAAATTTTGTAATACGTCGATCTATTAAATTATTCATCTAATTTATATTGCATGGTTTTGAAACCAGTGATCCCGATTCAAAAATCCTTTATTACTCTACTCTCAAGGAGATTTTGGGAGTTAAATATGCGATTCAAAATTTTAAATTTCATCTTATTAGACACTACTTTTCATATTTATTGATTGTTCATCTTTTCCCAAACTGCTTAACTTCAAAAGAAACACGGTGGCTCACTCTTTGGAAATGAATGATTTGGTAGATACTCGTGTATTGTATACATTGTTGCATCAATGGGATAAAATTAAACTTCATTGCAGACCACCTCTCCAGAGCCTTTGACCACCTCTCGAGATCACAAAGGTTCAATTGCTTTAAACCATCAAAATAGAAACACCCCCTTACAAGTCCAGTTGTATGCCTGACATCCTCATCTTCTTCCTCCGGTACTCCTTCCTCTATTACCTCCTCACTTAATTTACCTCCAAAGTCCTTCACTTGTTTCGATCCCAAATGTTTCAATTCTCCGAGTTTGAGAAACTCGTTTGGGTTTACTACTTTGTGCTTCTTCGAGGTTATGGTGGAATTGCGATATATCCTAGTTGTCTTCGTCCAGGCTACCTTTTTCCTTCACACGTTCCATATCTATACCGTTCAATATTTACCAGTTAACCCTTCTATTTCTCTGTTACTTTGTTATCACTGGTTTATCGTCGTTGAGTTTACCGTTAAAGAATCATTGATGGTCTTTCTCAAGGAAACTAACTACATCTTGACAAGATTAGTATAGTTTAATCTCCTCCACAGGGAAACAATTTCATTGGTTTGTGTGGAATCATCTTAATCAATCACCTTACCCTGTGCAATAATATGAAGATGATGCTCACATCATTATTGTTGTTCACACCCCTCATTTATATTCTTACAATCTCTGGACTATTCTATACTTGGACATATGTGGATCCTTACCGCTTTCCCGTCGTCTTGATTTTGAAGAACGTCTTACCAGGAATATCAAACTCACATTCAAAGAGACGGAGAATATTATGAAAAAAATGTTTACCGTACACAAGTATTCTCACGGAGGATCAAGAGAATCCTTAATATGCTCCCATTCGACGAACTCGTCAATAAATAAAGACAAACAAGCTTTTGTGAATATCGTGTGGCGTATAATGACTATCGGTGTGTAGCAATTCTGCCAGTAATAGCCACATGTATTAAAAAGTACATGGCAATAGTCTTTAGCTTTTATACTTTCTATGTTAGAAGAGACAACGATGCTGAAAAATTAAAACCATTCTAGATATTATGAATAAACATCTTTTTCTTTTTCTTTTTCTTTTTTTCTGTCCACTAAAAAGTTTATTGAGAAGTGAAATATATAATAGGAAGTAACTCTCTCAAACTATCTTTTCTTATTGCCTTGTGTCTTAGGTAGGGGTAACCCAATTATTAAAACTAAAAACTGAACCAAAAAATTTAGTTATTTTAAATTAAAAATCCAAATTGAATTAAAATTTTGGTTAACTAAAGTTTGTTTAATTGAAAGTTTCAATTAATCATATAATTCATCCAGATTTTTTAAAAAAAAAAAGTCTAATTGAGATTTAATTATTTTTGATATATTTGTTAAAAAAATTGTAAGAATTATTATATGTGAAAGAAATAAATAATTATTTAAGATATAATAATATTTTATTTACATTTATTTTTATTAATAACATTTTTAAAATATTAGTAAAATATAAAAATAATAAAAATATATAATAATATTTTCATTCAATTTAATTAATTGTAATTTCTTAAAATTAAAAATTGTAATTGAACAAAAAAAAAAAAAGATTTGTATTAGTTCAATTTGACTTTTTCAATTTTTTCAAATGCCCTTAATTTCAAGGGCAATCTTATAAATTGAGAAACCCTTCACTACATATAAGTCGAAAAGAGTTTTTAGTGGGGAGAGTTTGGCAGATGCATAGAAGGCATAGTATTCAGTGCTTTTTGTGTATTAGAAACCAGGGACAGCCAAGGTGTGTTCAATGCGGGGTCTTACTGATTAATGGTAAATGATAGGTCGTCAGTAACTACTGCAATATCATCATAATGAATTACCATATTCACGGGGTGTTGCTAACATCACTCGGCCAACCAGTGCATGTTTGGATTGATTTAAGGTTTCACCATCTAAAATCATCTTTACGATATAAAAGTTGCTACCAATCATTTTATATGCGATTAAAATATTATAAATAATTAGATTTATTTTATTAAAATTTATTGAGATTTAAGAGTATAATTATATCCGATAAAAATTATAATTAATTTAAATATTATTATTTATTTATTTTTATTTTTATATATTTATTATTATTATTTTATTTATTTATTTTTATTCGTAATTTGTCACAAGAATGCATACGTTAAGATTTTAGAAAATTTGGAATGAAATATAAAAAATATAAATTTTTCTTGAGTTTGTTTTAGTATAAATTAGTATAAATTTTTAGTTTTATATTGCTCTTATTGTTACTTTATTTATTCCTCTCTCTTATTTATACTTTGTTACAAAAATGCACTCAAAAATTTTAGAGAATTTGGGGTGGACTATAAAAAGTATAAATTTTTTTGAGATTTTTTAGACTATTTTGAATTTTGTTTTGGTGATTCAGCTTACCAAAATATTAAAAGAGAGGAATTTTTTTGAGGACATTTTTAGAAATAATTAAGATGTTTTGATGTTGACAGTGAAAGAGAATTTCTTTTTTGAAAATGTTTGAAGTAAGTTAAATATTTTTATGATAATCTTGTGCACTAAAAATTGAAAAAAGAATTTTAGAAAATTTTTTTAAAAAAATTAACGTCGTTTCGTGTCTGTAAATTTACCTAGAATATTTCAAAAATGGTATTGGAAATTTTAAGTCCCTTTTTTCTTTTTTATCTTTTTGCTTTTTGCTTTTTCTTTCTTTTTTTCTTTTCCCTTACATTTTCAATTATTTCAAATGCCCTTAATTTCATGCATTTCCTTCGAAAATGCGTAGATCAACGCTGGGGAACTCTGCCGATGGTGCTTGCGGTGTCTTTTCGGTGATGCCGACAGCACCGATGAGCCTTCAACGAGCCGCGTTAGGATACTTTCTCTAGTTCTTTGGTCCCTTGTGTGTGTGTGTTTTTGACTTATTAGTATGTGTTATGCAAGAAAAAGAAAAAAAAGAAAAACCACAGTATGCTCTCCATGGTGTATTTTCTAGTGAAAGGGAGCTCTTGTGAGTTTAGTTGATTTTAGTTGATTTTTTTTTTTATAAAAAAAAATGGATAATGACTGTAATGTTTAAGATAAGTCTCTCTTCTTGTCAATTTTTGATGTTGTATATGTGTTGGGTTGATTCTTGATACTTTGATGCAATTGGTATCTCATTTATGAGTGATTTGTGCCTCAATTTATTGATTATGACTGTTTTATGCCAAATTAATTATGAACAATTGCTTAATAGTTACTGATGGTTCTTTCGGTGAGTGAACAAGTGTATATGATTAGATATTTGGTAATTAATACGTGATTTAATTTTGTTCCTTGGATCATTTGTGTCTAATTAAATCCTTAATCTTATGGGTCTTTTTTTTTTTTTTTTTTTTACTATAATAAACTACCAACTTGTCATATTGGTTCCTGAAACCTTAAAATTTGAGCCAAATTAGTTCATTTTTAACTTTAATTGATTATCTTATATGAAAATCATAGATTTCATGAAGAACTTGCGTGATGTTTAATAAAAATAAAAGAAAGGATTAAAAGGATTTCATAGTCCTTCCGTGAGCATCTTTATTCCTACTACTGCTAGTCTGAAGGAATTGTTTCTCATATTCGGTCGTTTCTCGGACATTCTTTTAGGTGTCCGAGTTGCTGTCTCTTTTATTGTTATTGTTAGTCTCTCTTTTATGGTTTTAAATGCTCTCTTGATTACACTCTCTCATCCGTTTTTTTTTTTTTTTGCTCGTAAATATCTCTAACTCATTTTGACCCTCTCTTAACATTAATGCACTCTTTTTTCTCTCTTGTGGAGTTGCTTGATGTCCTGTTATTATTATTATTATTATTTTTTTTTTAATTTGCCAGCCCGCTCCCCTTCTCCCTTTAATGTAAAAGGGGGCCCTCTTTTATGGTGAAACTTACTTGATCCTTATCGTCAATTTTTATTTATTTTTATTAAATAGTTGAAACTAATTCTCGTTTTTTGTTAAATAGTTAAAAGTGATTTTTGTACATATTTAATATTTTATTAACTTTTAACCTATAGAATTTGTACTTAAATCATGCCTTTGAGCCTCGAAGAGAGGACCGACGGACCAATAGTATTGCACTTCCATACTATGTATTGGACTCTGAACTATACATTAGATATTGTAGATTAATTTGTAATAATTTAATTATTGTTTTCTCTTCTCTACTTTTACTTGTTTTTTCTTATTTTTCTTTTCTTGGTTTATTTTTTTGCCTCTTTATATATATATATATATATATAAATGAACAAATCGAAATATTATTGCAATAGTACTTAACACGCAAATTAATTTTGCACGCTTCTAAATACAAAATGAGTGAGAGTGGAGTCTTCTTTAAATTAAAATAGACAAAATAGAGATATAATAATATGTTCCTTCTAAATATTTAAAGTTTTCTAATGTAATAAATTGTCCACATTTTTCACTCTTTGGTGAATTTTGTGCATAAAAAAACTGATTACAGATAAATGGTCTATCAGGCATACTCAATCCAGAAGTACTTAAGCCTACCTTGTTAATTAGCTGAGAGCCACCATACTTGACTCCTCGTAGTTAGTTAGTTAGTTAGCTATAATTAGGTATGCCTATGCATGAGTAGTCTCTGACTAACATACAGCAATAGTTGAATGCAAAAGAATTAGGCATGCCCCTTCTTTGGCATTTGAGTAGTCCGTCCATACGATTATCACCTCGGTGTCCAGCCACCCCAATAATGAAAATTATTGTTGAATTGTACGGCATTAGAATTTCAGATTTATAGATATTGAAATTAAATATAAAAAATTTATTTAAATTTAATAATATTTATGATAATAAGTTTTTTTTTAATTATAACTCGGAATAATATATATTTTTTATTAAGAAAAAAAAGAAAGAAAGAAAGTGGTGCATATCCTTTAGTATTATTGTCGAACTAACGAGCTAGGAAATGTAAATACCGAGGATAACAAGTCACTGTCTTGCTTCAAGGTAATTAAGTTAAACATGAAGGCGTTGAAGAGGGAGACGGCGCAGCCGGTAATGCTGTTCTGCTTAAATTGAACAACAATGAACGGGGAAGTGGGTCTGGAAGGAAGCCTAGTTTGCGTATTAACTGAGAAAAAGGAGAGGCTGACATTGCCATTGAATGGATACTGAAGAGCTGGTTACTAGTACAGTATGTATGTAGCTAAGCAATTGTTTTTGGTCGATGTGTTAGAGTTTAACTGAGGTTTTGCTTCAGTTCCCTTTTTTTGTTTTTGTTTTTGTTTTTTTTTTTTAAGTTGCTTGCAAAACCCACTTGTTCAAGTCTTTTGTGAGCCACGAGATAAAAGACAATGAAATAAAGACACAGAATGTGGGGCGAGAGAGAGAGAAAGACGGAGAGGCGGAGACTGTGAGGTCTGGCCTGGCTGGGGCTGGTCCTCAAATTCGGCTCTATTTCAGCGGACACATATCGATTGATTGTCGGTGGCGTGACTGTTGCGCAAATGCAACTGTGACCGAATCACGTGGTTATGCCCTTTCGTCCCCCCCCCCCTCACTTTAATTGGCTTTTTACCCTTTTTTTTTTTTGTTTTGTTTTCTTTCGCAAGTTGACAGGTGCAGCGGTACAGTAACTCGTTGGTTTATAAAAAGCATAAAACACCCTGTTACCTTTTAAGTTCCTGCTGGTTTATCTATTGTCCTTTTGGCACATTGTTTTGGTCGCTAAATATTTCTTTTTGGTACGGCCCTCTTGCCTCGTTGAACAAGAAGAAACAGTGAATGTATCTTTGTACATTGCCCCAAGGAAGAAAAATGTAATCACAAACAGCTTTACTGTTGTGCCGAGCAATTTAACTTAGGACCCTTCTACATTTACGACCGTCGAACTCGAGTTTGGTTGAGATTTAATGTTTTAAAAGTTCGGGTTTTACAGGAAATTAGGATTTGGGTGTCGCTTATTTTGCTTTTTGTTTAGTGTGGAATTCACCAAACCATGTGCTCATATTTTTATTTTTAAGAGTTTGGTGGGGATGTGATGGAGAGAGATAGGGGAGGCTCGTGGGTTTCTTGGAGAGCGGGGGACTGTGGCCCGTTTTTTAATCTCGTTATTTGGGGTGTAAAGTTGCACTATCCTTGGCTTCTGCGGAAACTTTACAAGAATACCCATGCGCTTGTACCTTTGGGAATTCTGATTTTATGGTCTGAAAAACTTCAAGATGACATTCTTTCACCCTATGTTATGCAGAACTTTCTCATTCTAGTTGAATCTGTGTTCAAAATCCAAATAAATTTTTAGCACATCTGCAGCTTAGGTTTTTCAGGAGCAGCAATCAATACGGTGTGAAGATTGAGGCAAAGAAACTATGGATCCTGGGCATGGCAAGTGTTGGGAAACCGCAAAGGTTTGTGCATTGCCTTTTGAGCTAATCAATTGTACTCAGGGATTGACTGTTTGGAGCCTTGAAGCAGTTGATCTGGTTTATGTGTACACATTCTCTCTGTGGATCTTGGTTATTTTATTGTCTCTGTCAGCTAATTAGCTAGGTGTTATGTTATCTCAGAAGAGCTCTTGGAAGACACTATCGTTATTGGCATACCAAAGTCTTGGCGTAGTGTACGGAGACCTTAGCATCTCTCCTCTCTACGTTTACAAGAGCACTTTTGCAGAAGATATTCAGCATTCGGAGTCCAATGAAGAGATTTTCGGTGTTCTTTCATTTGTTTTCTGGACTCTTACTTTGGTTCCCTTGTTCAAGTATGTCTTTATTGTCCTTCGAGCTGATGATAATGGAGAAGGTAACTTCCTGAACAATAGTTAAATGTCTGCGTCGCCCGAACATGCCAACTGTAAATCTCTTCATTCATTATGTAGGCGGTACCTTTGCATTGTATTCGTTGATATGCCGGCATGCAAAGGTTAGCCTCCTACCCAATAGACAGGTTGCAGATGAAGCACTTTCTACGTACAAACTGGAGCACACACCAGAAAAGAAGAGCAGATCAAGGGTCAAAATGTGCCTCGAGAGGCACAAATCTTTGCGCACTGCTTTGCTAATCGTGGTTCTTCTGGGCACTTGTATGGTAATCGGAGATGGGCTACTCACTCCAGCAATATCTGGTATATTCCTTCCCAATAACACTTCATTCAATTGGCTTATTGTTGCTCCTGATTTTTTATTATTATTTTTTTTTTGATATTGTTCCTTTAATTTTCCTTTTTGTGCAGTTTTTTCTGCAGTGTCTGGCCTCGAGTTATCCATGTCCAAGGAACATCATCAATGTGAGCTTCTCAACGACTCTATCTTTCTCCTTACTCTGCTATTTTGGTGATGCTAAAGGATGTAACGGCGGCCCTTCAAAAGAAAGCATATAACCGAATGTTGAAAAATTAATGTGTGAGGACCCTTAAAATATTTCAAGAGTACAGTTTTATGGTAAGAGTTCATATAAACAAATGGAATGAAATCATAATGGTCCATTGTAAGCTTCTGAGTCTCTGTCTCCATTGAAAAGGCTGCAGTCTGGGGGAACCCTTTGCATTTCTTATTTTCCTAGTTAATGGAGGAAACATCGATACATAGAACAGGTAATGCATGAGTAATGGTTTGGAACAACCCTATTTGGAAATTAGATGTCAACATTGAGATCTACACTTATTTCATCCACATGCTTTGCTCCAACATTGTGCAGATGCAGTTGTTCCGATCACTTGTTTCATCTTGGTGTGTCTTTTTGCACTTCAACACTGTGGCACACATAGGGTGGGATTTTTGTTTGCGCCAATTGTCTTGACATGGCTGATATGCATCAGTGCCCTCGGCTTATATAATATATTCCACTGGAATCCACATGTCTATCAAGCTCTTTCACCTTATTACATGTTCAAGTTCTTGAAGAAAACACGGAAAGGAGGATGGATGTCTTTGGGTGGAATATTATTGTGCATAACAGGTAAATTAGTAGTTCATGCTCATATGGTAAATTCTCATGCCTTCATCTGCTGTATATTCTTGCATGTTTGACTACCTATGTATTTGAAATTCAGCCTCTCTTCTTTTTGCTTGACAAAATGAGTCAATGACAGAATTTTTTAAGATGCTGCTGAGACATATAATTCACATATTACATTATAGGAGAGAGCTCTGCATGGTTCAAATATAAATGTTACAGGAAAGAAACTCTGTATGCTTTATGTTGATGTGATTCAGTCACCAAATGCCAACAGCATGTGGGATGTGCTTGCAGGCTCAGAGGCAATGTTTGCTGATCTTGGCCACTTCTCATATGCTGCTATTCAGGTAATTCTACCATTTGTGTGACTTGGTATTTGTCAAGTCTATTAACAAAAATTTTCCTCTTACCAAGGAATGAGAATTCTTTTCTGTTGCCCATTTCAGATTGCTTTCACCTTTTTGGTTTATCCAGCGCTTATATTAGCATATATGGGGCAAGCTGCTTACTTGTCACAGCATCACGACAACAATAACCACATTGGGTTTTATATCTCAGTTCCAGGTATACGTTCATTATGATATTTAAGGGAAATCATATTGTTGAATGTGCATGGGCACGGTAGCTCACTTCCTTTGTGGGTCAGTAGTGACATAGATGCTACATGTCCATGCTGAGTCAGCCTAAAGTCATTTATGGTGGCCTGCAAACCTAAGAGAGGGGGCAACCACTTTGTACAATTGGTGGTTGTCTACTCGAATATGGTACACTCCCAGTGCTGAAAAGGAATCATGGCTTATGTTTTGGGTACAGGAAATGTAAGGTGGCCAGTACTGGTAATAGCCATTCTTGCTTCTGTTGTGGGAAGTCAAGCAATCATCAGTGGAACTTTCTCCATCATAAACCAGAGCCAATCACTTGGCTGCTTCCCTAGGGTGAAAGTTGTCCATACGTCTGACAAGATACATGGCCAGATTTATATCCCTGAGATCAATTGGATGCTCATGATCCTCTGCATCGCTGTGACCATTGGATTTAGAGACACAAAACACATGGGAAATGCATCAGGTAAGATGACCTTCTATGTTGCTGCTGGTTCACAAATTTCTAACCAATCATATACCCACTTTTGCATCAACATTAGTTTCTCTAATCACAAGAGGCCCACCTGACTTGTACACATTATTGATGAATTGTTGTTATTATTTTTTGCAGGATTAGCTGTGATGACAGTGATGCTTGTAACCACATGCCTCACTTCCTTGGTTATCATGCTTTGTTGGCATAAGCCCCCTGTTGTGGCACTTTCCTTTCTCCTTTTCTTCGGATCAATTGAATTGCTTTACTTCTCATCTTCACTTACCAAATTTGAAGAGGGTGCCTGGCTCCCCATACTCCTAGCCCTTTTTCTCATGACCATCATGTTTGTTTGGCATTATGCCACCATTAAAAAATATGAGTTTGATCTCCACAACAAGGTATCACTTGAATGGCTTTTAGCATTGGGTCCAAGCTTGGGAATTGCTAGAGTCCCTGGCATTGGCATAGTTTTTACTGAGCTTACCTCTGGCATCCCTGCTAACTTCTCCCGTTTTGTCACCAACCTTCCTGCCTTCCATCGTGTTCTCGTCTTTGTCTGTGTTAAATCAGTGCCTGTCCCTTATGTGCCTCCTGCTGAGAGATATCTTGTGGGCCGTGTGGGTCCTCCAGCTCATCGATCTTATAGATGCATTATCCGTTATGGGTACCGTGATGTGCATCAGGATGTTGATTCTTTTGAATCCGAACTTGTTGCTAGGCTGGCCGATTTCATCGAGTATGACTGGTATAGAAGGCATAGTGCTAACTCACATTCTGAGGATGATGCCTCTCGATCACATGAATCATCGAGTGAGTGTAGACTGGCAGTGATTGGAACTGTGGCATTCTCTGGCCCACCAAATTATGAGATTGAGGAAAGTGTGGAGCCGTTGAGTGTCTCTGCTGGATTTAAAACTTTAGAGAGTGTTACTGATATTACAGAAATGGAAACTATTGGAGCAGCGGAAAAAAGAGTTAGATTTTCCATTGATGATGACTCGGAGACACTTGCAGATGCTGATGTTAATCTGCAATTACAGGAGGAGCTAGAAGATTTGTTAGGAGCTCAACAAGCTGGGACTGCATTTATACTTGGGCACTCGCATGTTCGAGCCAAACAAGGATCATCTGTGATGAAGAGATTGGCCATTAATTTGGGATATAATTTTCTTAGGAGGAACTGCCGGGGTGCAGACGTGGCACTCAAGGTGCCACCAGTGTCTCTTTTAGAGGTTGGCATGGTTTATGTTGTGTAAAATTCTGATATCAGGAATTTTTGCTCCTTGCTTTATGTAATTGTAAGCTGAAGAAATGCACCACTAAATTACTTGTAGTTTAACAGACAAGGTGTGTAGAGAATGTAATCCAAACTTGTCCTTACGGTGAATGAGGGATGTGTTTGAGATCATATGCATTGCGAAGCAACAGTATGCAACATGAAAAATTTTGGTAGGGCTTGCAGTTCCACTACACTTCATTTGAGTCGTGGCATCCAGGACTCCAGGGCCTATCTATCTGGGTATTGCTGGCGGGGTAAAAGATGTGAATAATTGAAGAGTTGGGGTGGGTGGAGGCAGGATTCACGGTTGTCTTATGTTTAACTCCACTAGTTTCAATTTGTCACTTATTAGAGTTGTCTTTAAAATCTTTAAAATTGAAGCTCTCAAGTTTACATTTAGTTAAAATCAATTAACCAAAAAATTTTTTTTAAAAAAAAAACACTTGTCTTTTACATTAACTCTTCTGTTTCCACAGAGTAAACCTACTGTGTCATTTATTTTTTGGTTAAAGGTAAAAATCCCAATCTCTTCTTGTGCCATAATCAAAAGATTTATGTCTTGATAACATTCCTCGCGTTTTTGGTTGAGAAGAAGATATTCCTTACACGCTGGACTTGGACCCGAGTGCAAAACCAAATTGTGCCCTCTCATTTCTAGTAGTTTGGCAACGGACCACGTAGTTTTCCTTCAATCACAAAAAAAAATAAAAAAATAAAAAAATCGTGTGGCAAAGTGGCAACAACTCTTCCCGCAATTACATTAAAGTCCTATAAATTGTCAACTGGCGATTCAGTTCAATTTCACCATATAAAAAAGAGCAACCGCTACGCTCGGGAAATTTGGGAAAAGCCAGGCAGCAGGCACGAAATGGGTCTTGGGACTCTTCATCCTTTGTCACCTCCCCCAAACTGTTTCTATCCACGGGTAGGGATTGCACGTAACTTACCTAACTGCGGCTTCAACAGGAGCTCCAACTTCAGAGTTTCAGCTAAATCACAAAGCAGTGACAAGGAAGAGCCCCAGGAGATCAGCCAAAAGCAGTCCTTGTTCAGCAGCGTCACCGATGCTCTAGATTTTTCCGGGGTTCGGTCTGCCAAGGATGCTGAGCTCCTAGAAGATGCCAGACAGAACACCAGGTCTGGTCAGAAAATGACCAGGGAACAGGTATATATATATATATATATATATAGATTACAGGCTGTTGACACAGAAAAGTCCATGTTGAGAGATTCGATTATTATAGTTTGGTTCGTGATGTGTAAATTTCTCAATTCTTTGCAGTATGGTGCTCTCAGAAGGAAAATTGGAGGGACATACAAGGATTTCTTCAAATCCTATATTGATGGTATGCACTGCATCTTCCCGTGATTTCAAGTCAATTCTATGTCGTTCAATTTCTCTTTCTCCATGCCGCATGATTTTAGTAAGAAATTCTACATCTCCAACCCTTCTTCATTTTCTTGCATCTTTAACAACCTAAAGCGGATCGAAAAGACAAAAAAATAAAAATAAAAACATTCAAAAAATATGTCCAAAACAATAAGTATTACAGCGTACGAAATTTTTACATTATAAAATTTTTTAAAAATATAATATATGTAGTTTTATTTCTATTTTTTTTTTTAAATAATTTTCACATCCGAAACATGTAACCAATAATTCAAAAACAGAACAATCTTGCCATCATACAACGTCATGCCGTTCTTATCTACAAGTTTTCTTATCAAAATGATATTACTGTTCTAGTTATCTTAGTTCGCACTGCCCACTTTAACTTGCCTTTCTCTTTTACTGTCATTTTTTTTCTTCCAAAAAAAAAAAAGTGGATGGGCAATACGTTGAAGAAGGGTGGGTGGACAAGAGTTGCAAGATTTGCAAGAAAGACACCAGAGGGGAGCCCAGGAATGTGGACAAGTTCGGAAGATACGTTCATGTGGCATGTTTGGAGAAGTCAAATTCTGGGAACTTCTTCACTCGAATGTTCTCTAGATGAAGGTGGGGACGGTGCCGGAGGGAGTCTTCTAAATTGGAAATCGTTTTTACATCAAACTTGCCGAGACTTTTTCACGATATTTCCTTTTGTGTTTTTTTCTATTTTTAATCAAAATTTGGTCCTTAAAACTTGGCATTAATTTTTTTTTTTTAATTGGAGACTTATTAAGTCATGTGATTAACTTCTTCCCCAGTTGCTTCATGAATGACATTTTAGGGTCACAATATAATTGGAAGTTTTATCCTCTAAAATCTAAAGCCAATCGAAATTGAATTCCAATTAGAAAAACCCCAATAATGATTTAATTTAGTTCACACTGCGAACTAGAATATAATTGCAATGACCTAACGATTAAGTTTTCCAAAAAAAAAACGCCATTGACAAAAAGTAAACAATTTTATTGGAGATCTCAATTTTAATTTCGAAAAATTTGTGAGATTTATAAAAATAATAAATAAAATCATTATGTTGTATATTTTGTAATTTAACGAGGCTCTATACTTATAAAAAATATAAATAAAAATGATAAGCACAGTAAAATTTTAGATTTACAACCTCCACATTATATATAGACGCAAATTACCCGTTGAAAAAGGGTAAAAATATTTTCAGGCCTAAATATTTTTAGATTTTTATATCTTTTTTATGTTATTTGAGTTCCTAATTTTAGTAAAACACATTTTTTTAGCTAAAAAAATAGACACTACAAAAAAAAAAAAAGTTACCGTTTTGTTGAAAGACTAAATTTGCGAACTTTTTTCACAAGCAAATTGTTATATTTATATTTTTTGTTTAAAAAAATTTAAAAAGCACTTAATCTTTTCGTATCAGTAAAATGTCAACAACGAAATGCACCAAATTGGAAAAAGTTCAAGGGAGCAAAACAGCAAAATTATCAACGCGTTGGCCAGTTTTCATTTTAACTTCAGTTTTAGGCTGTGACAAAAACTTGGTTATTTTGTTCGCCTAAGTCTTTTTTAAAAAAAAAAAAAATTAATTGTGAATTTTCTCGGTGGATATGAATTGATAACAATAAAAGATTGAGTTTTTCTTTTTTTAAAAAAATATTTTTAACAAAAACAAGAATATAACAATTAATTTTGAAAAATGTGCGAAATTATTTCTTAGACATAAATTTCCTGTCTTTATTTTTCCGAGTGTTTTCTTTAATGAAAGGATGGCCATAAGGATCTGATGGGATTTGGTCATTAACCTTCCAAGTGTAATCTTAATTGATATTTTTAGTAAAATTTAATATTCAAATGATATAAAATAAATAAATATAGGACTCTTAAAAAATTCTAAAATTTGAGGACTGAAAATAATTTCACCATTTGTTCATCTATACGTGGACTCGATCGGAATATTGACACTTTTAACACATCACTCCAATTTTTTATTTATGTATTTTTTTTAATCTCATTAAAAAAAAAAAAAAAGAGGCCACCACGCAAAATGGCGGGAGAGCACAGATTTTGGCGGGAAATCTCCTACAAAACCACTTAGCTAGGGAAGAGAAGTCAGTTTCGCAGTCTCTTAGCGCGCTTGCGAGAAAGTGAGAGGGTGAGAGAGAGAGAGAGAGCGAGAGCGAGTGAGAGAGAGGGGATCAGTATTCTGTGAGGCGGAAATCCAAAATCAGATAGAGAAATGGTGGGGCCACTGTACGATTGCCTATTAAACCCTCTGGGAGCCGTTCGGCTAACGTTCGAAAAAGCAATCGGGGCGGACTGTGATCCGTTCTCCTCCGACGGCAAAGACTGGGGCGCCGTCGACCTCTTCCGCCATTTCCTCTTCGACCAAGGCCGCCTATCCCACGTAATTCATTCGCCATCCACTCTTTTCTCCGCTTTTTCTTTTTCTTTTTTTCCTGATATTTCGATTATTAAATCTAGCAAATAGGTCTTTATTATTATTATTATTAGGTTTTTTTTTTTTTCTAATTGATCAAATGTAGGTTCCAGTGCTTAATCCTTCGACTGTGGAGCGGATTAGGCCCAACACATTAGTCCGATTCCGCGGAATGATACAAGACATGCTGGGAACTGAATTCTATGTCGGTGCTTATAAGGTACACAACATGCATTCGGTTGATATCCTTTTAAGATGTCCACCGTACGGACACACGTGAATTGTGCTTGTTTACCAATTATTTTGTTTTGTGTGCTCCTCTTCAAGGATGGATCAAATTGGAGGACCAACAAATTCATGGATGTTTCTCAATTCGCCATGGGCTCTTCGTCTGATGTGCGCGTGTGGGAGCGCCGCTTGTTGTACTGTATTCCAGTGAGTGTTCTGTTAAAATTTCCCTATCCACTTTCTGATCTATTTAGCTAGTTATCGCAAATGTGGCCAATCAGTCTGTTACCGATTACTTCTTTTCATTTGTATGTAATTTTTCGTATGTTAAATTCCACCAGTTGATAGAAATGCTTGCCAATTGTATTTTCTCCCTGGAGCCAGCCGGTATCTTCCATTGCTAATCATTTACAATGGTGCCTATTTGTTCTGAGTTTGTTGCCCTTTGATGCCTTTCTAGGTTCCGGGACTCAATCCATGGGCTGAATCTACTTGTGAGGCGGCTACAGAAAGATGCATGGAATGGAGTTCCTGTCAAAGGGATAAGCGCAGGAGAATGGATGTTGAGGCTCCTGAATGCAAAGATTGTGCTGTAATTTTCTTCTATTAAGAATTGGTTTTATATTTAGTCACGATTTTCCTCAGCTACTTAGACAATTAGGTATGCTATTTGTTAAAGAGTTGCTCTAGTTTGTTGGTTTTATAGTTTGCTCCAAAATAATTGAATGCATCTCCTGTGCCATTGTGCGATTAGGCTAGCGATGTTGTATGGTAGTGAATATTGGGCTACTAAGAAGCAAAATGCCCAAAAAAATTGAGTGGTGATGATAATGCTTAGATAGATATGTCGTCACTCTAAGAATGACCGAATAAGAAATTAGGATATTTGTAGTAAAGTAGAGTACTGATTAGAGATAAATTGGCGAATTGCGTTTGCATTGGTTTGAGCATGCCCAACATAGACCTACAAATCCTTCAATTAAGAGGAGTGAGCAATTCCAGGTGAAAAGAGGGACAGAAGAGGATGACCTAGGTTGACTTGAATCTTTAGTTAAGAAGGATCTTTGTTGTACCTTCTATGTTGTTGTGCCTGGTGTCCACTGGTCACACTGAGTTCGTTATTTCTGACTTTCATGTTCATCTTAGGACTCCTATGTGTCAGAAGCATATCATTACCTATCTTTCCTGGTTGATGTGTTCAGAATGTACTTGCCTGACATATCATTGTCCAATAGCAGGTCTCAAGTGAAGAGTTTGAAAGTTCTTCCAGTGCAAAAAAGATGGTAAGCATGTTTCGAGATAAGTTTTTAACATCTAAGCTGCAACTTTCGAGAAGATGATAATTATCACGTTTAAAAGATTGATATGTTTTTATTAGGTTCCAATTTGAGTTAATCAGGTTCAGATATTGGCTAAAATATGTTTTCTTCAGCAATGATGCTAATGTTGTCAGTGTAATTTTGTTATGTACCTCTAACAAAAGAAGTGTCATCTGGCAATCTTTTCCTTTGCTAGAGAGAAGAAGGGCACCCTCTCCCATCTTCAGAGTCTCCAGACCCTAAAACTCAAGGTGCATGTTCTAGTACAATCATAGCACCACATGTTGACAGGAATTCTCTTCCATGTCTGGTAAAGGTAAGTTGATAATTTTGTGCTTAAATTCTTTGTTGTTGGGCTCAGATCTTTTTACCATCTTTATTCCCTAAAGCAATGAGTTAATGATTTTGGTGCAGATATATGATTCTCCAGAGTCTGAATTGAAACTGAATGATGTTTTTGAATTTGTTGGGGTCCTCACTTACGATTCTGAGCTTCCAGTGGAGCAGGAGGATGATTTCTCTGATGGTGTTTGTGATGATTTGCTGCTTCATTTACCACCCAGCAAAGTATATACTTTTTCTTGTTTTGGCATAGTTTGCTTTATAATTTGCTTTCATTTCAGTCAAATGTCAATAGTTTGTTCATTACTTATGACAATTCACATGGCTAATGCTTCTGTAAACTGCCATGGTCCATGAGTGACTTGAAACCTCACCTTTCAAAATTGCTTCTGTTGTTACCCATCTGGTACATGATTAACATATGTTTACAGCAGTTTGTGTTTTCCTCTTTGTTGCAGGTGCCACGCCTCCACTGCATTATTCCTAGGAAGCTTGCAGTTTATGACTTTCTGCATAGCTCCCCTATGATAGATGTAACTTATACAACCCTCATTGTCCTTTAGTCCCTAGGCCTGTGATTAATTTATTCTCTACATTGGACTAATATAATCAAAGCTCCATTGAGTTTGCAAATTGCCACATCATACCTTTTGTTTTGTCCTGCAGCTAAAGTCCCATTTAGTCAAAAACGTGAGGGAAGGGCTGCTGAATTATCTGACAGCTGTCCTTGGCAATGATGAAGTTGCAGGTCATTTCCTGTTGTTGCATCTTCTATCCAGGGTACAAGGCTCTCTTTGATTGCCATACTTGCTTTAGCATTACATTCAAGCTGATAGTTGCTTTTACTGCTTTCTCCGCCTCTTTTTCCCTGTTTATTTCCTTTTTGGCGTCTCTAGTCTCTTGCTTGTAATATTAATGAGTTCTTCACAAGCAGGTACATGCTAGGGTTGACGATGCTGCAGTTGGGAAGTTTTCATTAAACCTCACCTGTTTGAACAAAGACAGTGCCTCTGTGTTTGGCACTCAGCTTATTATTGCACTCAAGAGCCTCCTACCATTCACAAGTTGCATCCCGCTGACCCTGGAATACCTCAACACAGCTTCCCTTGCCCCAAAAAAGGATTATGAGATGAATAGGTATTTTTGTTAAATTATCCCAATTTAAGTTGTCATTAAAACCACCTTATATTAAATAGTGTCTGAATCATTCTGGTTGATGTTTCAGACTGATGCCAGGGATTCTGCAGCTAGCTGAAGGTTCACACTTGATCATTGATGAGACCCAATTGGGAACAGGAACTCTCAGCTCTGTTGGCCTTGAGAATGCAAGGTTACTAAAAGATCTGATAGAGTTTCAAAAGGTGATATACTCATCTTTGTCAATCTCTGTCAATGCATGCACAGAGCTGTGTTTAGAATTTCTTACCGTTCTATATATGGCCTGACTATCAAAGCACCAATCTTTAAGCATTGGACAATCTTTTATGACTAAAATTTTGGAATAGAATAAAAGAATTTCTAATGTTCTTTTTTAATGTCTATTCAGCAGAACTTTGGAAATAATAAAGTTGGCACATTAAATTGTGTTTATTACAGGTTGAATATGACTTCAAATACTATAAAATGGGAATGGCTGCTGATGTCCAACTGCTAGTATTGTCTGAGGGGAAATCAAATATCTTGCCAGCTGATACAATTATGCCTTTCCTGCCTACTACGCCGAGTAATTTAGAAGTTGTGGCTGAAGAAGTACTTAATCCATGGAGATGGTACCTAGCGTATGTCAGATCATTGCCGCATGCAATTGAGTCAGAAATCCAGAAGGTAGGAGTTTAGATTGGATGGCTGAGAACTTGACATCTATGCCAGATATCCTAGTTCATGGTTTTGCAACAAATCTGTTGTCTGGGTGACAATCCTGATGTTTTACAGGTAGTAGAAAATGACTTGGTTGCCGAAAGGCAAGCAGACAGAAGCTTAGGCACACGAGATTTTAGCAGGTGAGACGATCAGATCTTTTCCTTGGGATGATATTCAGATTTCCATTTCATGACTCTTCCGTTAAATATTATAATAATAACTTTGTTTTGCATACAGATGGTTGACAATGGGCCGCCTAATTTCTGCTAGTTTTGGTGAAACCTCTCTGTCATTGAAGCATTGGCAAATAGTCAAGGAGCTGGAGAGGCTGAGGAGGGAGAGACTGAAATGAAACATACTGAGCCTAACTGTAAGAGCAGCGCTACCGCTGCTTCTTAGTAGTTCTTTTGTGCCCATGCGATGTCAGGATATACGGTAGTAATATGTAGTCTACCGTAAAACCAGACATGGGCTTTTCCCTTCGACAGGAATCAGTCAAAGCACCACTGACAGGAATCAAATATAATTGTACAAATATCAATTGACATAATAATTAAGACTTTTGGTTGAAATAATAATCAAGATTATGTATGGGCAATGCTACCCTTGGGCTTGAAGTTGGGACTGAGATCTGGCCCAAACATGACTCTAGACCATAATGATGGGGCCAGGGCCTGAATTCATTAAATTTTTTTTTTTTCAAATTATTTTGCAATTGGAACATAGAAATAAATAATATTTTAGAAAAAAAAAATGTTTACGTATACAACACTATTACTTATACACGATCATGCTATATGTATAATAAATATTTATTTATTTATCGTCAAGTCGGGCTTAATCTCGTTAGCTCGGAATCCACCCTAAAACTTTTTGGGCCCTAGTTTGTAGGCCTCTGCCGACCCTATAGGCCTGATTCTTTGTAGAAGCCTTATATTTTTAGGGTGGTGGTCAGGTCAGCCCATGGGCCGCTTGGCCATGCCCACCTCCAATCAAGACAATATAAATTCTTCATTGACACATTGCGAGGGTATGACTGGCAAAATTTACAAAGGTAACGAGCAATATGATTGTGTGATGATCCTATGCTAACATTATCAAAGCTAAGTAACTAAAACTTGAATTTAGAATATAAAAACGAGAAAAGAAGTGCGTTTTTTTGTTAAAAAAGTGAATACATAGATACTTAAGATAAAGAATGATAAAAGATAAAATAACAAATGTTAAGAAGAGTGATTTTTTCGATTCAATTTAGTATTAAAACTTTATTGACGTTGGTGTTCTTATTTGTGTAAAAAGAGACTGACCTGTTATGACAAGTTACATAACACTTCAATATCAATGCCTCTTCAGTATCCAGACAACTTCGAAAATGTAGTTTACCCTAGATTCAAGGACTGTCTCGTTAGACTGTTGTTGTCCCTCCAATCCCCATAATATTCGACAAGAAATGTAATTTTTTTTTTTTTGGTTTAATTAGCATTGAATGAAATTCAAACTCAAAATTTTTAATCTTGAAATGACTTCGATACCATTGAAACAAAGTTCATGGGCGTAATTTTTTTTCTTTTTCGAAAAACCTTTTGAAGGGAAAAGCGGGGGGGGAAAAAAAAAACTAAAAAGAAAGATATCAAGTGGAGGCCCAAATTGTTTATTAATAAAGTCCAACTCCTGTGTGGAGATAAATTTCCAAGTAATTAAGGCTCGACCCGTGCGATACATTGGTTTATGAGTTTTTGTTAAAAAGTGTTAATTTGAGTTCAATTAATAATTAAGAAGTATTATATTTTCAAAAAATTATTAAAATGTATTCTAATTATTAGATAGATTAAATTTAGTTTAGTTAATTGTATCTGATACAAGTACTTTTGAAATTGTGAATAATAACTCATCGTCAATCAATCAAAATCATATTAATCCCGAGGTTTGATGTTAATATTTTTTTGGTCTGATTTAAGATTGTTCATTAATATGAGATCCATATTCTCCATAGATATTCAGGAGAGAAAGCCAAAATTAGTCTAAAAAAATATAAAATGATTTTATACTTTATGGGTTACAAACGCAAACATAAGTTAATATATATATATATATATATATAGCCGATAAAATATTATCAATACATTGTGAAAGTAAATAAACTGCGAAATTTCTCAATCAACCCAAAACAAAGTTATAACCAAAATCATTATCGGAATTCAATTAATTCAATACTATAAAATAATTATTTGAAAAAATAACACAAAGTGTAAAAATATAAAATACAAAAATTTATATTTTTAAGTATATGAATCTAAAATAAAATTATAATTAAAAGTATCAGTAAAAAAATTTGAAGATTTATCATCTTCTCCTTCCAAATTTATAGAGATAGGAGTTTATGACCAAAAATTTTGTACCAAGTTTAGCATAACGTTGGCCGTTAATGCGTATTTATAAATATTATGGTAAAAATAATTTAAATTTTTAATAACTTTTTTAGAGAATTAAAAAAAAAAATCAGGAGTAGTTATTTGGGAGTAATTAGTTTATTTTCTTTTTTAAGAAAATAAAAATGAGATATTAGGAGTGGCGTTTTTCTTTTCCCTCTTTATAAAGCAAATAAAGGAATTTGAAAGAATTTTTTTCCTTTCTAGAATAAAATATTTTTGGGAGTAATTATTTTCTTTTTTTTCCTTTTATTTTAAGATTTCTTCGCTTTTTTTCTTTTAGAAAATAAAAGAAATTAGAGTAATTTTTTCTTTTTTTCTTAATTTACAAATTAAAACGAAATTGTCACATGAGTAAAAATAATGGAGTGGAAGAAAGAGAGTAGCCGATATTTTCTTTCAATTTTAATAATACTAATATAAAGATAAATGAATATAAATATAAATATTCACTTATGAGAAAAAAAATTAATAAAATTTATTAAGGTACATGAGAGTTATAAAAAATACAAAATAATTACATTTCGCTTATTGGGACAAATAAATGAAAATATAAATAAAAAATATATTATTTCACCGTCTTATTATATTTACATGCTATTAGTACATAGTGATGCGAATACATAATGCACAACTTCCATTCGAAAGAAAATTCGTAGACGAAAGAGGAGTAGGGACATGAAACCCAACATTCTCGGTGAAATTACAGAACTAAATCTCCATACGTGTCATGACAAGGTTCGCCATCTTATAAATATCTTTATTGTTATCAATTGGTCGCCCGTTTGTTTCACCATTCAAAAAAAAAAAATTTTAATTTTTTTTTTTTTAAGAGAGTCGGAAAAACAATTAGGCAAAGAATATGTTCTTTCGACGGTCAACGAACTAACCCTTATTCTATCCGCCTCTCTTTAATTTTTTTTTTTTAAAAAAAAAAAAAGACAAAAAGAACTTCTGCACATTGGAATCATGGCCATCTTCGCAACAAGAATAATCAGTCGTGTTTGGAATAGCTAAATTAATTACTGTGGGAGGAAACTATACCCTTAAAAAGAACAAACTTCGAGCTAAAGAAAGCCAGTCTTTATGGTATGATTCTGCTGGTTAGGATACCATCGCCTTATCTACGTACTCGTAGTACTTGCCTAGTCAGTGATCGACATGGAGGTGGGGGGTGGGGGTGGGGGGGGTTTAATTTTCAATTGATTTTTTTCATTGATTATCTAAAGTTTCATACACGGGATTCGTGTTGGTGGGTGCTTGTAATTTGTAAACTCCCCCGCTTAAAATTGCCTACTAAGCATAATTAATTCTCAAGTCTAATCCGACCCGATTGGTCACACTGTGAATTCTGTGATTTGAATTTATAATTGAATTGTATTGATATGTAATCGATATTAAGTCAAATTGTTCAAATCCTGAGTCATCTGGCCTGGCACTGTAATTTAAAGTTTCATACATTGAGTCTCGTTTTGTGTAACGAATTTTTTAAATACACTCATATGCTTTTTGTACATAAAATTATACTAAATAAAAATGGATGATGTTTTAATAATTGAGAAATTAAAATATTATTCTCAAAATATGGGATGTAAAAAGGAAATATAAAATTTATTATTAAAAAAATTATTTTATTATCAGCACACAATTTAACGAATATTTATTAAATAATAATGATAATAAATGAGCATAACGGGTGTGGTGTCAGTGAGCCTTATCCTTCCGTATTAAGATATTATCCCACTTAGGTGGACCCTATCCAATTATGTTGGAAGCTGATTTTGGTCTCTTCGATACTACGTAGGAGTCGGGACCATTAGACTTTATTTTGGGAGAGGCGAAAGTACAAAGGCAAAGAAGGGAAGTAAAAAAGGAGGTTCATTCTTATTTGTTTATAATTTGAGAGTTGGGGAAGAAAGTAAAGTAAAGTAAAGTGAAGGAAAGGAAAATTTTTAACCATACATGTTTTTTATTCCTCCTATTCTTGGAGAAAATTAAATGATCCCTCCACCCTCTTTTTTTTTATTTCTTTAAATAAAATAATAATAATAATATAATAAAATCATCATCTTTTTTTATAATTATTTTTATGTATAATATTACCGTAAGTGAAAGAAAAACAAACGTGTATAGTAAATTACAACACAACCTTTTTTTTTTTAACTTTTATTTTTCAAACAAAAAATTTTTAATTTTATTTCCTTATACGACCCTCTATCGAGAGGATAAACAATTTTCAACTTTTATACTTTTCGAGCCCTTACTTTTCTTTTCCGTCCATTTTCTTCTCCCTTTTTTCTTAATCTAAACATAAAAACAAAAAAAACAACAAAAAAAGGGTTGGAACTGATTAGGGCAACAACCACGTTAAATATCCTCGAATATCTTTCGTTAATGAGTGGCAAATTGTTTTTGCACTCCTTAAAATCTTAAATCGAAGAAGCACTGGTCTAATTAAAAAGTACCTAATATTGAAATTGTGTTTTATCCTCGGGAGTTTAAATTTCTCATATTCACTCGTGTCGATTAGTCGAGACTCTTTATTTTATTTCCTTAAATTTCTTTGTGAATTCTTTTTTTTTTCTTTTTTTTTTTTGGAAAAATGAATTGATACCTCAAGGAGAGACTAAGGTTACTTGTTGGCAAAAACTATAGAAGGACGCTTTTCTTTTTTCAACAATTACATAACATTACGTATCATCCCCACATTAATTCAATTGAAAATCTCAACATTTGACAACATGTGGAATATATAAACATGGTCCGCGGTCTCCTCCACATGCGTGTGAACGAAGAAATATACACCAAAACACGTGTGCAATCGCTCGCTTTCTCTGATCTTTCCCGTGGGTCAAACAAAATAAATAGAGGATCAGCTCTGGCGTGCTGAATGTAATATATTATGTTTGATATATATTATATAATTTTATTGTATTTAAATTAATTTTTTTTTTTTTTCCCCTCCCCTTCCGGGGGGGGGGGGGGGCGGGCGGCCGGGGGAGCATTCAAAAGGCAGAAAATGAAAAACTAAACTCAAATCCTAGAAAACGGCTAAACTTGAATCAATGCAGACAATAATAGCACATGCTTATTTAATATTTAACGCAAAAAGTGCCAAAATTGAGACGCTACTAAATCCAAACCTAGACGGCTGAAGCTTGAGCTTCAGGCTCTTTCGTACTACCATTATTTTCGCTTTCCCTCACTATTGGTGTTTTGATGGCACCGAGCCTGACCAAGAGGTGGGCGCCCCAGTCCCACAAGTGCAACACAATGTAGGTCCCTATCCCACCGATCAGACCGTACGCGATGGAATAGGTCAAAGGCATCAAAATCAACGTTATGAAAGCCGGCACGGCTTCTCTCATATCGTTCCACTCGATCTCCGCCACTGATTTCATCATCAGCACCCCAACCAGTATCAGAGGCGGACCCACCGCCCAGGGTGGTATGGAGGCCAACAGCGGGGTGAAGAAAAACGCCAGAAAGAAATAACCAGCCACCGTCAGAGCCGTTAGCCCCGTCCGTCCGCCCTCGCGTATGCCGGTTGACGATTCGATGTACGCCGTCACGGGGGAGGTGCCCAGCAAGGACCCCACCACGATTGACGTGGCGTCGGAGATGAAGGCGAAGTATTGGCCCTCGAAGTCGCCGTTTTGATCGGTGAAACCGGCGAATCTGGCCATGGAATATAGAGTCCCGGTGGTGTCCAAGATGTCCACGTACAAGAACGTGACCAGAGCCTCCCAAAAGTGGCCCTTTCCCATGCTGCCGAAGCTCAACGCCCCAGCTGTACTCTTGATGGCGTGCACGTCAACCACTTTCTTAAAGTACTTGTGGGCGGCGTTGCCAGATTCCGTGTTGGGAAAGGCCGTGACCCTGGTGTTTCGGAACCAAGAAACGGCCGTCACGAAAATGATCCCGTAAATGGTGGCGCCCTTCACGTTCTTGACTAAGCAATACGCAATGATCACGAAACCCACCACGGCGAGCCAGAAGGTGGGGCTCTCCATTCGTCCGTTCAGGCACAGTATGTCATCCGAAGTCGTGGCCCCAGGCATCAAGCTGATCGTTCCGTTAGGCAATGTCACGACCGGCGCTAACGACGCGCGTGAGGAGCTCGGGCAGGCTCCGAGCGTGAGGAGAGTGGAAGGGCTGTAAGCAACCAGCCCTATTCCTTGGTTGTTCTGCAACCCAATAAATGCAAGAAAGAGACCGATACCGGCGGAGGAGCTGATCCGAACTGGCTTTGGGACCAATTTAGCCAGTTTTGCCCGTACACCAATGACCGAAATGGCTAAAAAGATGAGGCCTTCAACGAATACAGCAGTCAGTGCACTCTGATACGAGACATTGCCCGAGCCGTGGAACCCGACGACTGTGTACGCGAAGTATGCGTTGGCGCCCATTCCCGGTGCCAAGGCCAGGGGAAGATTGGCCAACACGCCCATTATCAAGCATCCAATAAGGGAGGACGCGACCGTGGCTACTATAAGATCTTTACGCACTCCCTCCACACAGGCGGAGTAGCCAGGGTTTACGGGCTCGAATTTGCAAGACACGTCAGGCTGGATGACTCGGAGACCGCTTGATCCCGTACAGTTGGAAACAGGGACTGTCGAGTCGGAGCAAAGCGGCACGCAATCGGAGACGGAGCAAGTGCCTCCGCTGTCGGAGAGGATGGAAGCGTTGACGGCGAGTATGTATGCCATGGTGAGGAAGGTGGCGGTGCCGGCGCGTAACTCGGTGGTGAAGGTGGACTGGCGCTCGGCGATCTTGAATCGCTTCCCAACTGGGCTTTGGGCAACATAGGCGTTCAGTCTTGTCAGAGGCTTCTGCTTGGTCGGCGTTGGTCGAGATCCGGCCTCCATGATGACCATCAGAGGTCAAAGCTGCCTGCTTTTATGTATCTATGTATTTAGAAGTTAGCACAGAGATACCTTGACTTTGTATCGATCGTTTTTTGTTTCCGAGCGTGGCTGCCACCTATATAACAGCAGTATCACACGCACATCCTCAAATTATAAATGTGAATGCCCTCCAAGCCCATAATTTTTTTTTAATAATCTTCGTGTTATTTATTTATTTATTCTTTTTTTCCTTCTTCTTTTGGACTACTTCGTGTATTGTGATTAATCATATGATGCAAATTTGTGTACCAGAATTTGAGTCACGGCAGAACAGTGCTGATCCAAGAGGTGAGGAAAAACAAAAGAAACGTGTGCACCAAACCTCAAATGGTTGCAAAATAAAACCATTATTTGTGGAGTTCATGATCTTAAGTCTTGGTCAGGCCCTTCACTTCTCTTTTTCTTTTTAATTTTTTAATATACATATTTATCTTGGTTCAAGTGGTGGAAAGTATCTGATATCTAGGGGCGAAAGTGGACCTCTAGTGGGGTCTATGAATTAATCCTTTTTGTTTTCTTTTAATTTTTTTTTCCCCTTCTTTCCTCGCTTCTTTGTTTCTATATATTCACAACAAAAAGTTCAATCTATTGATCTTTCTATTGCATTGGTGTGAACCCGTAATGGAGCGAATGGGAAAATAATGACATGGAAAAATAAGAAAGGTCAAGAATATTGCTCATAAGCTGCGTAAGTAAATTGACATCGCTCGTCGGTCAGAAAATGAGAAACCGAGAACGTTCAAATTCAGGATCGGGGGCTTTGATCAAGATACCGTTGTTTTGAAAAAAAAAAAAAAAAGAAAAAAAAAGAAGAAGAAATTTATTTTTAGTCTTTTTGAATGTTGTTGGGCCGCGATTTATACAGAAGGGATTAGAAAAGTCTTTTCTTACCTCATAAATTTCTTTCCTACCCACCAAAACGTTTAAAATTAGGGCCTTTAAGATAGATTTTTAACCATTGGGTACCTTGGGGGAGATTTGATACTTTTTTTTTTTTTTTTTGGGTCTTTACATTTGATAATTGCAAACTCATCTGAACAATTTCAATTGAACCACAATTATGGAAACGCATGGTCTAAAACATTATAAAAGAAAGAAAGAAAGAAAGAAAAGGAAAAGAAGCGATTACTGTTGAGTAAGTTACTGCGGCATGTTGTGGCAATAAGAATTAAAAAGCTTTAAATGGTATTTGTTTCTAAGATTGAACAACATAAATCTACTCGCCAGCTAGTCCACGAAACAATTTATAGGGGGCAATGTGCACTCAATCGTCTTTGCTGGAAACCCAGCAATGTTGATCAAAGAGTGAATGTAATGATTGACTGGTCTCTGAGTCAACTTGCTCGTAGTTGCCAAATTCATTAGCCAACGTCCACATTTTCAAATGTCGGTGTTTTTTTTTTCTTTTTATTTTTTAAAAAAGAATATTATCACGTAATAATATATAAAAATAATAAAAATATAACCTAATAAAATTTATATTTAATTTTATGTATTTTTAAAATTAAATAAAATATAATTAATTTAGATTTTTTTATTACTATTATGTTATTATTAGTTAATTTTTTTTCCTTTTTTTATTAACTTTATTATTATGCGCGTTGACTTTCAGATTTATTTCAGTGTTGAAACACTGAAATGCAACAAAGATTTATTATGGATTAATTTAAATCCATAAGTAGCCGTTTTTCCAAAAAAAAAAAAAAAAAAAACAGAGAGAGAGAGAGACGAAAATTATAAATGGAGTAAGTGAATTGAGTTTTAGATTGTACATCCTCCATGATTTCTGCATCCTATTAACACCCGTTTTTAAGATCAAATAAAACCACATATATATAATATTTTTTGTGTTCTGATGTGTTTCATATTATTTGATTGGTGTTAATTTGTTTGAATTATATCTACATATTTTTACTCGATTGATTAACAAGTATGTAAACTATATATATAGATTGCTACCTCTTTGATTCATGTTAACTTTGATAAGATTTTTAGATTTTAAATTTGAATTGAATTAAACTAATGATTTTATTAAAAATTCTATCTTTTATTAAACATTTATTTTTAAAAAATTATTGAATAGAATTTTGAGAATATATATAAAAAATTATAAATATTCAAAACCAACAAAAATATGGAACCAATTTACATATATCATCGACCAAACATCATGAAGTGAAGAGGAGAGACAAGTTGAATCATGAAGATTCAAGTTGTTGGAAGCACAATTTGGAGACAAGTTCTATTTTGGAAGAGGGGGAGGAGACGTTTGGGTTTTTGGATGATGCGTTTACCTCATTTCATATTTGATTTAGTGTAAACGACAGATCGAAGAAACAAGCATTAATAATGAGTGCCAAAAGTTAAAAGGAACGGGCCAAGAGGTAAAAATTTAAGCTAATCATCTCTTAACCTTTTGATACAACCTTAAATTTTATAATTATTGTTATATATCATTTCCTCTTCTCTACAATTTTTTTCTTTTCTTCTTGTTTTTTTTTTTTTTTTGGATTTGTATTTTGGGTATAAATCAATTACAATTTTCAATTTTATAGGAGAATAAAAAAAAAATTAGATCTTTGATCTTGACACTGAATTTTGTACGACTCTCAGAATCTTGAAATCTTTCTTTGAAATTTGGTCTTTTTATTGTTACGTGCGCCTTTTAGTGAACAATTAATTTTCTTTTTTCAAACAGTTAATAAATAATATTTATTAAATTAAATAAAAATACCACCCATAGCACAGGTGAGTAACTAATTATTTGATATTCTTATAACTTAGTCGCGGATACACACAAATCCGATTATCAAGTCAATAAATAAATAAAAATCACGCATGATAATTTTAACATTTGCTTGGTTGAAGATATAAATTTACTAAAGATTCGCTGCTAGTCACTTTCGTGTTGGACCTCGTGGCAAAATCTCATACACATCCTTTTACCATTTCTCTTCTTTCCC
>JAFFZT010000174.1:0-30677 GCA_019804595.1 Bruguiera parviflora | reverse complement strand
TTTACTTTTTTTATGTTTTCTATTTTCTGCGAAAAGAAAGTTGAAATATTTCATCACAAAACCAAGATGCGTTTCTTGACCATGTTCTTCCATTCTTTCTCCACTTTTCTTGTATTTTTAAGAAAAAGGGTTGTTAGCTTTAACAATAAGCAACCTTCGACCCTGTTGGTGGGTAAACAACTTTTTAATGCACAGTGTCTTGTGTTAGGACTTGTAAGTGATATACCTCGAATAGCGAAAATCTAATTTTAATTTTTTATTTCTTAAAAATAAATTCAATTGTGTGTTACACATAGTTACAATCTCATTTAGGTATTAAAAAAATTACATCAACTTTCTGAGAAGTTTAATTTCAGTATCTTCTTGCAAACTACTCTTATCTATCTGTCTAATCTCTAACAGCGATCCACACGTACAAAGGTGAAAGCAACTCTTACAAATTCTAAACTATTTAAAGGAGAAAAGGGCTAAAAACACTAATGGTACTAGATATAGGGCGAGGTATTTAAAAAAAATTTGTTTTGTTGCTACCATCCCTCGAACTCCTGACCTTAACAAGCACAATCACTGCACTACAGAAGTTGTCTTATATCCTAACAACAGATATTTACATTGTAGTGTATTATGGTAGCATTTGACTAGGGTAATTATATTAAGAAATGAGAATAAGAATTAATGATTTTTATTTTTAATATTTAATAAAAAATTTATTTTTAATTTTCTTATGTAATGCAATAGTTTTATCATTTAGTATTCTAATTAGACAATAGAATTAGCATTTAATATATTTAATGTCTAATTATCTTAGTTTTTAAAATTTTTATCTAGTTTAAGAACTTGAAATTAATGATAATGGGGACCAATGAAACAATTTCTCTTATCACTTTACAGTAATAAATTTTCTATTAATTATTTAGTTATCTTTATATAATTTAAATTACAATCAATATTTTTATTCACAATAAAATCTTTACGTATGCCAACTAAGAAATGAGTTCAAAGTACAATAATTTTCATTAATTTCAAGTTTAATAATTGCTTAAACAATCGTCACAATAGTAATTTCGTAAATGCACAAACAATAAATCATTTATAAGTTTTCATTACAAGAAAATTGAGTGAATTTAATTTTTAAGTAAATATATATTTATTTAAACATCTCTATAATTTAATTTAAAAATTAATTAATATTTTTTAAAAAATAAATATAACACGTATTATTTTTTATTTATATTAATGTGATATTTTGATAGACTAAAACTAATTTATAAATAATATTTTAATAAAACATATATTTTATAATTATGATCAAATTATAATTATTTTTTAAAATATATTTATCTCATAAGCTTATCTTTATTGTTAAATATTCATATTATAAAAAACACAAAATGTTTTAAAGATTATCTCTTTTAGACACTAGATATATGCAAAATCAATGGGCAATATTTGGAACGATCGAGACTACTCTCAGTGCATGAACTCTCCTTGTTACTTTCTTCCAAAATTGCAACATTACTTGTTCAAATCCCCTTCCGTCGACAACTCTAAAGGTCCAAATTCAAGCTACCGTGCTACTTCTCTCTTTACAACAATGGCCATCACCATACACTCCCAAATGGTGTACAAGGCTCAAAGCCATGCCACTGATCTCTCAGTGCCTATTAATGATTAATGCCTGGTGATCTACAAAGATTAATAGAATGATCTGACTTGTATTCATATTCCTAGGCAGATCTGTCGGGCATACCTCATTTAAGTTTTCAAGACACATGAATTACAAATTACAAAAAATTCATGAAATTCTCAATCCATTCGATCCAATGAACCAATTTTCACTTGAAAAGCTAGTGGTACTGTTGAAACAAAGTCTCTCCACTAACCGGAACAATTGCTGCCTCTTGTTTTCTGCTCGAAACTCTCGATCCATTTGATTTGTTGATTTTTGTTACAAGTTTACAACTGGGTCAGAGTTCATCTGGACCATAGATATTACAAAGGTAAAGGCATTGTGGACTATATGAACCAAAAAGTGAGGCAATATTAGAAGACTAGCACAAAACAATATCATGGGCTTTTGAAAACCTTTATATAAAGATTTTTTTTTTTTTTTTATAACAAGACTCAAGAATTATTTTAGGTTGCATGATTTTGTATATGTGTGAAAAAGATCGATACATAGGCTTTGTCATTGGGCCCCAGGCTAAGTTTAATAGTAACTCAAATTTTGTAATACGTCGATCTATTAAATTATTCATCTAATTTATATTGCATGGTTTTGAAACCAGTGATCCCGATTCAAAAATCCTTTATTACTCTACTCTCAAGGAGATTTTGGGAGTTAAATATGCGATTCAAAATTTTAAATTTCATCTTATTAGACACTACTTTTCATATTTATTGATTGTTCATCTTTTCCCAAACTGCTTAACTTCAAAAGAAACACGGTGGCTCACTCTTTGGAAATGAATGATTTGGTAGATACTCGTGTATTGTATACATTGTTGCATCAATGGGATAAAATTAAACTTCATTGCAGACCACCTCTCCAGAGCCTTTGACCACCTCTCGAGATCACAAAGGTTCAATTGCTTTAAACCATCAAAATAGAAACACCCCCTTACAAGTCCAGTTGTATGCCTGACATCCTCATCTTCTTCCTCCGGTACTCCTTCCTCTATTACCTCCTCACTTAATTTACCTCCAAAGTCCTTCACTTGTTTCGATCCCAAATGTTTCAATTCTCCGAGTTTGAGAAACTCGTTTGGGTTTACTACTTTGTGCTTCTTCGAGGTTATGGTGGAATTGCGATATATCCTAGTTGTCTTCGTCCAGGCTACCTTTTTCCTTCACACGTTCCATATCTATACCGTTCAATATTTACCAGTTAACCCTTCTATTTCTCTGTTACTTTGTTATCACTGGTTTATCGTCGTTGAGTTTACCGTTAAAGAATCATTGATGGTCTTTCTCAAGGAAACTAACTACATCTTGACAAGATTAGTATAGTTTAATCTCCTCCACAGGGAAACAATTTCATTGGTTTGTGTGGAATCATCTTAATCAATCACCTTACCCTGTGCAATAATATGAAGATGATGCTCACATCATTATTGTTGTTCACACCCCTCATTTATATTCTTACAATCTCTGGACTATTCTATACTTGGACATATGTGGATCCTTACCGCTTTCCCGTCGTCTTGATTTTGAAGAACGTCTTACCAGGAATATCAAACTCACATTCAAAGAGACGGAGAATATTATGAAAAAAATGTTTACCGTACACAAGTATTCTCACGGAGGATCAAGAGAATCCTTAATATGCTCCCATTCGACGAACTCGTCAATAAATAAAGACAAACAAGCTTTTGTGAATATCGTGTGGCGTATAATGACTATCGGTGTGTAGCAATTCTGCCAGTAATAGCCACATGTATTAAAAAGTACATGGCAATAGTCTTTAGCTTTTATACTTTCTATGTTAGAAGAGACAACGATGCTGAAAAATTAAAACCATTCTAGATATTATGAATAAACATCTTTTTCTTTTTCTTTTTCTTTTTTTCTGTCCACTAAAAAGTTTATTGAGAAGTGAAATATATAATAGGAAGTAACTCTCTCAAACTATCTTTTCTTATTGCCTTGTGTCTTAGGTAGGGGTAACCCAATTATTAAAACTAAAAACTGAACCAAAAAATTTAGTTATTTTAAATTAAAAATCCAAATTGAATTAAAATTTTGGTTAACTAAAGTTTGTTTAATTGAAAGTTTCAATTAATCATATAATTCATCCAGATTTTTTAAAAAAAAAAAGTCTAATTGAGATTTAATTATTTTTGATATATTTGTTAAAAAAATTGTAAGAATTATTATATGTGAAAGAAATAAATAATTATTTAAGATATAATAATATTTTATTTACATTTATTTTTATTAATAACATTTTTAAAATATTAGTAAAATATAAAAATAATAAAAATATATAATAATATTTTCATTCAATTTAATTAATTGTAATTTCTTAAAATTAAAAATTGTAATTGAACAAAAAAAAAAAAAGATTTGTATTAGTTCAATTTGACTTTTTCAATTTTTTCAAATGCCCTTAATTTCAAGGGCAATCTTATAAATTGAGAAACCCTTCACTACATATAAGTCGAAAAGAGTTTTTAGTGGGGAGAGTTTGGCAGATGCATAGAAGGCATAGTATTCAGTGCTTTTTGTGTATTAGAAACCAGGGACAGCCAAGGTGTGTTCAATGCGGGGTCTTACTGATTAATGGTAAATGATAGGTCGTCAGTAACTACTGCAATATCATCATAATGAATTACCATATTCACGGGGTGTTGCTAACATCACTCGGCCAACCAGTGCATGTTTGGATTGATTTAAGGTTTCACCATCTAAAATCATCTTTACGATATAAAAGTTGCTACCAATCATTTTATATGCGATTAAAATATTATAAATAATTAGATTTATTTTATTAAAATTTATTGAGATTTAAGAGTATAATTATATCCGATAAAAATTATAATTAATTTAAATATTATTATTTATTTATTTTTATTTTTATATATTTATTATTATTATTTTATTTATTTATTTTTATTCGTAATTTGTCACAAGAATGCATACGTTAAGATTTTAGAAAATTTGGAATGAAATATAAAAAATATAAATTTTTCTTGAGTTTGTTTTAGTATAAATTAGTATAAATTTTTAGTTTTATATTGCTCTTATTGTTACTTTATTTATTCCTCTCTCTTATTTATACTTTGTTACAAAAATGCACTCAAAAATTTTAGAGAATTTGGGGTGGACTATAAAAAGTATAAATTTTTTTGAGATTTTTTAGACTATTTTGAATTTTGTTTTGGTGATTCAGCTTACCAAAATATTAAAAGAGAGGAATTTTTTTGAGGACATTTTTAGAAATAATTAAGATGTTTTGATGTTGACAGTGAAAGAGAATTTCTTTTTTGAAAATGTTTGAAGTAAGTTAAATATTTTTATGATAATCTTGTGCACTAAAAATTGAAAAAAGAATTTTAGAAAATTTTTTTAAAAAAATTAACGTCGTTTCGTGTCTGTAAATTTACCTAGAATATTTCAAAAATGGTATTGGAAATTTTAAGTCCCTTTTTTCTTTTTTATCTTTTTGCTTTTTGCTTTTTCTTTCTTTTTTTCTTTTCCCTTACATTTTCAATTATTTCAAATGCCCTTAATTTCATGCATTTCCTTCGAAAATGCGTAGATCAACGCTGGGGAACTCTGCCGATGGTGCTTGCGGTGTCTTTTCGGTGATGCCGACAGCACCGATGAGCCTTCAACGAGCCGCGTTAGGATACTTTCTCTAGTTCTTTGGTCCCTTGTGTGTGTGTGTTTTTGACTTATTAGTATGTGTTATGCAAGAAAAAGAAAAAAAAGAAAAACCACAGTATGCTCTCCATGGTGTATTTTCTAGTGAAAGGGAGCTCTTGTGAGTTTAGTTGATTTTAGTTGATTTTTTTTTTTATAAAAAAAAATGGATAATGACTGTAATGTTTAAGATAAGTCTCTCTTCTTGTCAATTTTTGATGTTGTATATGTGTTGGGTTGATTCTTGATACTTTGATGCAATTGGTATCTCATTTATGAGTGATTTGTGCCTCAATTTATTGATTATGACTGTTTTATGCCAAATTAATTATGAACAATTGCTTAATAGTTACTGATGGTTCTTTCGGTGAGTGAACAAGTGTATATGATTAGATATTTGGTAATTAATACGTGATTTAATTTTGTTCCTTGGATCATTTGTGTCTAATTAAATCCTTAATCTTATGGGTCTTTTTTTTTTTTTTTTTTTTACTATAATAAACTACCAACTTGTCATATTGGTTCCTGAAACCTTAAAATTTGAGCCAAATTAGTTCATTTTTAACTTTAATTGATTATCTTATATGAAAATCATAGATTTCATGAAGAACTTGCGTGATGTTTAATAAAAATAAAAGAAAGGATTAAAAGGATTTCATAGTCCTTCCGTGAGCATCTTTATTCCTACTACTGCTAGTCTGAAGGAATTGTTTCTCATATTCGGTCGTTTCTCGGACATTCTTTTAGGTGTCCGAGTTGCTGTCTCTTTTATTGTTATTGTTAGTCTCTCTTTTATGGTTTTAAATGCTCTCTTGATTACACTCTCTCATCCGTTTTTTTTTTTTTTTGCTCGTAAATATCTCTAACTCATTTTGACCCTCTCTTAACATTAATGCACTCTTTTTTCTCTCTTGTGGAGTTGCTTGATGTCCTGTTATTATTATTATTATTATTTTTTTTTTAATTTGCCAGCCCGCTCCCCTTCTCCCTTTAATGTAAAAGGGGGCCCTCTTTTATGGTGAAACTTACTTGATCCTTATCGTCAATTTTTATTTATTTTTATTAAATAGTTGAAACTAATTCTCGTTTTTTGTTAAATAGTTAAAAGTGATTTTTGTACATATTTAATATTTTATTAACTTTTAACCTATAGAATTTGTACTTAAATCATGCCTTTGAGCCTCGAAGAGAGGACCGACGGACCAATAGTATTGCACTTCCATACTATGTATTGGACTCTGAACTATACATTAGATATTGTAGATTAATTTGTAATAATTTAATTATTGTTTTCTCTTCTCTACTTTTACTTGTTTTTTCTTATTTTTCTTTTCTTGGTTTATTTTTTTGCCTCTTTATATATATATATATATATATAAATGAACAAATCGAAATATTATTGCAATAGTACTTAACACGCAAATTAATTTTGCACGCTTCTAAATACAAAATGAGTGAGAGTGGAGTCTTCTTTAAATTAAAATAGACAAAATAGAGATATAATAATATGTTCCTTCTAAATATTTAAAGTTTTCTAATGTAATAAATTGTCCACATTTTTCACTCTTTGGTGAATTTTGTGCATAAAAAAACTGATTACAGATAAATGGTCTATCAGGCATACTCAATCCAGAAGTACTTAAGCCTACCTTGTTAATTAGCTGAGAGCCACCATACTTGACTCCTCGTAGTTAGTTAGTTAGTTAGCTATAATTAGGTATGCCTATGCATGAGTAGTCTCTGACTAACATACAGCAATAGTTGAATGCAAAAGAATTAGGCATGCCCCTTCTTTGGCATTTGAGTAGTCCGTCCATACGATTATCACCTCGGTGTCCAGCCACCCCAATAATGAAAATTATTGTTGAATTGTACGGCATTAGAATTTCAGATTTATAGATATTGAAATTAAATATAAAAAATTTATTTAAATTTAATAATATTTATGATAATAAGTTTTTTTTTAATTATAACTCGGAATAATATATATTTTTTATTAAGAAAAAAAAGAAAGAAAGAAAGTGGTGCATATCCTTTAGTATTATTGTCGAACTAACGAGCTAGGAAATGTAAATACCGAGGATAACAAGTCACTGTCTTGCTTCAAGGTAATTAAGTTAAACATGAAGGCGTTGAAGAGGGAGACGGCGCAGCCGGTAATGCTGTTCTGCTTAAATTGAACAACAATGAACGGGGAAGTGGGTCTGGAAGGAAGCCTAGTTTGCGTATTAACTGAGAAAAAGGAGAGGCTGACATTGCCATTGAATGGATACTGAAGAGCTGGTTACTAGTACAGTATGTATGTAGCTAAGCAATTGTTTTTGGTCGATGTGTTAGAGTTTAACTGAGGTTTTGCTTCAGTTCCCTTTTTTTGTTTTTGTTTTTGTTTTTTTTTTTTAAGTTGCTTGCAAAACCCACTTGTTCAAGTCTTTTGTGAGCCACGAGATAAAAGACAATGAAATAAAGACACAGAATGTGGGGCGAGAGAGAGAGAAAGACGGAGAGGCGGAGACTGTGAGGTCTGGCCTGGCTGGGGCTGGTCCTCAAATTCGGCTCTATTTCAGCGGACACATATCGATTGATTGTCGGTGGCGTGACTGTTGCGCAAATGCAACTGTGACCGAATCACGTGGTTATGCCCTTTCGTCCCCCCCCCCCTCACTTTAATTGGCTTTTTACCCTTTTTTTTTTTTGTTTTGTTTTCTTTCGCAAGTTGACAGGTGCAGCGGTACAGTAACTCGTTGGTTTATAAAAAGCATAAAACACCCTGTTACCTTTTAAGTTCCTGCTGGTTTATCTATTGTCCTTTTGGCACATTGTTTTGGTCGCTAAATATTTCTTTTTGGTACGGCCCTCTTGCCTCGTTGAACAAGAAGAAACAGTGAATGTATCTTTGTACATTGCCCCAAGGAAGAAAAATGTAATCACAAACAGCTTTACTGTTGTGCCGAGCAATTTAACTTAGGACCCTTCTACATTTACGACCGTCGAACTCGAGTTTGGTTGAGATTTAATGTTTTAAAAGTTCGGGTTTTACAGGAAATTAGGATTTGGGTGTCGCTTATTTTGCTTTTTGTTTAGTGTGGAATTCACCAAACCATGTGCTCATATTTTTATTTTTAAGAGTTTGGTGGGGATGTGATGGAGAGAGATAGGGGAGGCTCGTGGGTTTCTTGGAGAGCGGGGGACTGTGGCCCGTTTTTTAATCTCGTTATTTGGGGTGTAAAGTTGCACTATCCTTGGCTTCTGCGGAAACTTTACAAGAATACCCATGCGCTTGTACCTTTGGGAATTCTGATTTTATGGTCTGAAAAACTTCAAGATGACATTCTTTCACCCTATGTTATGCAGAACTTTCTCATTCTAGTTGAATCTGTGTTCAAAATCCAAATAAATTTTTAGCACATCTGCAGCTTAGGTTTTTCAGGAGCAGCAATCAATACGGTGTGAAGATTGAGGCAAAGAAACTATGGATCCTGGGCATGGCAAGTGTTGGGAAACCGCAAAGGTTTGTGCATTGCCTTTTGAGCTAATCAATTGTACTCAGGGATTGACTGTTTGGAGCCTTGAAGCAGTTGATCTGGTTTATGTGTACACATTCTCTCTGTGGATCTTGGTTATTTTATTGTCTCTGTCAGCTAATTAGCTAGGTGTTATGTTATCTCAGAAGAGCTCTTGGAAGACACTATCGTTATTGGCATACCAAAGTCTTGGCGTAGTGTACGGAGACCTTAGCATCTCTCCTCTCTACGTTTACAAGAGCACTTTTGCAGAAGATATTCAGCATTCGGAGTCCAATGAAGAGATTTTCGGTGTTCTTTCATTTGTTTTCTGGACTCTTACTTTGGTTCCCTTGTTCAAGTATGTCTTTATTGTCCTTCGAGCTGATGATAATGGAGAAGGTAACTTCCTGAACAATAGTTAAATGTCTGCGTCGCCCGAACATGCCAACTGTAAATCTCTTCATTCATTATGTAGGCGGTACCTTTGCATTGTATTCGTTGATATGCCGGCATGCAAAGGTTAGCCTCCTACCCAATAGACAGGTTGCAGATGAAGCACTTTCTACGTACAAACTGGAGCACACACCAGAAAAGAAGAGCAGATCAAGGGTCAAAATGTGCCTCGAGAGGCACAAATCTTTGCGCACTGCTTTGCTAATCGTGGTTCTTCTGGGCACTTGTATGGTAATCGGAGATGGGCTACTCACTCCAGCAATATCTGGTATATTCCTTCCCAATAACACTTCATTCAATTGGCTTATTGTTGCTCCTGATTTTTTATTATTATTTTTTTTTTGATATTGTTCCTTTAATTTTCCTTTTTGTGCAGTTTTTTCTGCAGTGTCTGGCCTCGAGTTATCCATGTCCAAGGAACATCATCAATGTGAGCTTCTCAACGACTCTATCTTTCTCCTTACTCTGCTATTTTGGTGATGCTAAAGGATGTAACGGCGGCCCTTCAAAAGAAAGCATATAACCGAATGTTGAAAAATTAATGTGTGAGGACCCTTAAAATATTTCAAGAGTACAGTTTTATGGTAAGAGTTCATATAAACAAATGGAATGAAATCATAATGGTCCATTGTAAGCTTCTGAGTCTCTGTCTCCATTGAAAAGGCTGCAGTCTGGGGGAACCCTTTGCATTTCTTATTTTCCTAGTTAATGGAGGAAACATCGATACATAGAACAGGTAATGCATGAGTAATGGTTTGGAACAACCCTATTTGGAAATTAGATGTCAACATTGAGATCTACACTTATTTCATCCACATGCTTTGCTCCAACATTGTGCAGATGCAGTTGTTCCGATCACTTGTTTCATCTTGGTGTGTCTTTTTGCACTTCAACACTGTGGCACACATAGGGTGGGATTTTTGTTTGCGCCAATTGTCTTGACATGGCTGATATGCATCAGTGCCCTCGGCTTATATAATATATTCCACTGGAATCCACATGTCTATCAAGCTCTTTCACCTTATTACATGTTCAAGTTCTTGAAGAAAACACGGAAAGGAGGATGGATGTCTTTGGGTGGAATATTATTGTGCATAACAGGTAAATTAGTAGTTCATGCTCATATGGTAAATTCTCATGCCTTCATCTGCTGTATATTCTTGCATGTTTGACTACCTATGTATTTGAAATTCAGCCTCTCTTCTTTTTGCTTGACAAAATGAGTCAATGACAGAATTTTTTAAGATGCTGCTGAGACATATAATTCACATATTACATTATAGGAGAGAGCTCTGCATGGTTCAAATATAAATGTTACAGGAAAGAAACTCTGTATGCTTTATGTTGATGTGATTCAGTCACCAAATGCCAACAGCATGTGGGATGTGCTTGCAGGCTCAGAGGCAATGTTTGCTGATCTTGGCCACTTCTCATATGCTGCTATTCAGGTAATTCTACCATTTGTGTGACTTGGTATTTGTCAAGTCTATTAACAAAAATTTTCCTCTTACCAAGGAATGAGAATTCTTTTCTGTTGCCCATTTCAGATTGCTTTCACCTTTTTGGTTTATCCAGCGCTTATATTAGCATATATGGGGCAAGCTGCTTACTTGTCACAGCATCACGACAACAATAACCACATTGGGTTTTATATCTCAGTTCCAGGTATACGTTCATTATGATATTTAAGGGAAATCATATTGTTGAATGTGCATGGGCACGGTAGCTCACTTCCTTTGTGGGTCAGTAGTGACATAGATGCTACATGTCCATGCTGAGTCAGCCTAAAGTCATTTATGGTGGCCTGCAAACCTAAGAGAGGGGGCAACCACTTTGTACAATTGGTGGTTGTCTACTCGAATATGGTACACTCCCAGTGCTGAAAAGGAATCATGGCTTATGTTTTGGGTACAGGAAATGTAAGGTGGCCAGTACTGGTAATAGCCATTCTTGCTTCTGTTGTGGGAAGTCAAGCAATCATCAGTGGAACTTTCTCCATCATAAACCAGAGCCAATCACTTGGCTGCTTCCCTAGGGTGAAAGTTGTCCATACGTCTGACAAGATACATGGCCAGATTTATATCCCTGAGATCAATTGGATGCTCATGATCCTCTGCATCGCTGTGACCATTGGATTTAGAGACACAAAACACATGGGAAATGCATCAGGTAAGATGACCTTCTATGTTGCTGCTGGTTCACAAATTTCTAACCAATCATATACCCACTTTTGCATCAACATTAGTTTCTCTAATCACAAGAGGCCCACCTGACTTGTACACATTATTGATGAATTGTTGTTATTATTTTTTGCAGGATTAGCTGTGATGACAGTGATGCTTGTAACCACATGCCTCACTTCCTTGGTTATCATGCTTTGTTGGCATAAGCCCCCTGTTGTGGCACTTTCCTTTCTCCTTTTCTTCGGATCAATTGAATTGCTTTACTTCTCATCTTCACTTACCAAATTTGAAGAGGGTGCCTGGCTCCCCATACTCCTAGCCCTTTTTCTCATGACCATCATGTTTGTTTGGCATTATGCCACCATTAAAAAATATGAGTTTGATCTCCACAACAAGGTATCACTTGAATGGCTTTTAGCATTGGGTCCAAGCTTGGGAATTGCTAGAGTCCCTGGCATTGGCATAGTTTTTACTGAGCTTACCTCTGGCATCCCTGCTAACTTCTCCCGTTTTGTCACCAACCTTCCTGCCTTCCATCGTGTTCTCGTCTTTGTCTGTGTTAAATCAGTGCCTGTCCCTTATGTGCCTCCTGCTGAGAGATATCTTGTGGGCCGTGTGGGTCCTCCAGCTCATCGATCTTATAGATGCATTATCCGTTATGGGTACCGTGATGTGCATCAGGATGTTGATTCTTTTGAATCCGAACTTGTTGCTAGGCTGGCCGATTTCATCGAGTATGACTGGTATAGAAGGCATAGTGCTAACTCACATTCTGAGGATGATGCCTCTCGATCACATGAATCATCGAGTGAGTGTAGACTGGCAGTGATTGGAACTGTGGCATTCTCTGGCCCACCAAATTATGAGATTGAGGAAAGTGTGGAGCCGTTGAGTGTCTCTGCTGGATTTAAAACTTTAGAGAGTGTTACTGATATTACAGAAATGGAAACTATTGGAGCAGCGGAAAAAAGAGTTAGATTTTCCATTGATGATGACTCGGAGACACTTGCAGATGCTGATGTTAATCTGCAATTACAGGAGGAGCTAGAAGATTTGTTAGGAGCTCAACAAGCTGGGACTGCATTTATACTTGGGCACTCGCATGTTCGAGCCAAACAAGGATCATCTGTGATGAAGAGATTGGCCATTAATTTGGGATATAATTTTCTTAGGAGGAACTGCCGGGGTGCAGACGTGGCACTCAAGGTGCCACCAGTGTCTCTTTTAGAGGTTGGCATGGTTTATGTTGTGTAAAATTCTGATATCAGGAATTTTTGCTCCTTGCTTTATGTAATTGTAAGCTGAAGAAATGCACCACTAAATTACTTGTAGTTTAACAGACAAGGTGTGTAGAGAATGTAATCCAAACTTGTCCTTACGGTGAATGAGGGATGTGTTTGAGATCATATGCATTGCGAAGCAACAGTATGCAACATGAAAAATTTTGGTAGGGCTTGCAGTTCCACTACACTTCATTTGAGTCGTGGCATCCAGGACTCCAGGGCCTATCTATCTGGGTATTGCTGGCGGGGTAAAAGATGTGAATAATTGAAGAGTTGGGGTGGGTGGAGGCAGGATTCACGGTTGTCTTATGTTTAACTCCACTAGTTTCAATTTGTCACTTATTAGAGTTGTCTTTAAAATCTTTAAAATTGAAGCTCTCAAGTTTACATTTAGTTAAAATCAATTAACCAAAAAATTTTTTTTAAAAAAAAAACACTTGTCTTTTACATTAACTCTTCTGTTTCCACAGAGTAAACCTACTGTGTCATTTATTTTTTGGTTAAAGGTAAAAATCCCAATCTCTTCTTGTGCCATAATCAAAAGATTTATGTCTTGATAACATTCCTCGCGTTTTTGGTTGAGAAGAAGATATTCCTTACACGCTGGACTTGGACCCGAGTGCAAAACCAAATTGTGCCCTCTCATTTCTAGTAGTTTGGCAACGGACCACGTAGTTTTCCTTCAATCACAAAAAAAAATAAAAAAATAAAAAAATCGTGTGGCAAAGTGGCAACAACTCTTCCCGCAATTACATTAAAGTCCTATAAATTGTCAACTGGCGATTCAGTTCAATTTCACCATATAAAAAAGAGCAACCGCTACGCTCGGGAAATTTGGGAAAAGCCAGGCAGCAGGCACGAAATGGGTCTTGGGACTCTTCATCCTTTGTCACCTCCCCCAAACTGTTTCTATCCACGGGTAGGGATTGCACGTAACTTACCTAACTGCGGCTTCAACAGGAGCTCCAACTTCAGAGTTTCAGCTAAATCACAAAGCAGTGACAAGGAAGAGCCCCAGGAGATCAGCCAAAAGCAGTCCTTGTTCAGCAGCGTCACCGATGCTCTAGATTTTTCCGGGGTTCGGTCTGCCAAGGATGCTGAGCTCCTAGAAGATGCCAGACAGAACACCAGGTCTGGTCAGAAAATGACCAGGGAACAGGTATATATATATATATATATATAGATTACAGGCTGTTGACACAGAAAAGTCCATGTTGAGAGATTCGATTATTATAGTTTGGTTCGTGATGTGTAAATTTCTCAATTCTTTGCAGTATGGTGCTCTCAGAAGGAAAATTGGAGGGACATACAAGGATTTCTTCAAATCCTATATTGATGGTATGCACTGCATCTTCCCGTGATTTCAAGTCAATTCTATGTCGTTCAATTTCTCTTTCTCCATGCCGCATGATTTTAGTAAGAAATTCTACATCTCCAACCCTTCTTCATTTTCTTGCATCTTTAACAACCTAAAGCGGATCGAAAAGACAAAAAAATAAAAATAAAAACATTCAAAAAATATGTCCAAAACAATAAGTATTACAGCGTACGAAATTTTTACATTATAAAATTTTTTAAAAATATAATATATGTAGTTTTATTTCTATTTTTTTTTTTAAATAATTTTCACATCCGAAACATGTAACCAATAATTCAAAAACAGAACAATCTTGCCATCATACAACGTCATGCCGTTCTTATCTACAAGTTTTCTTATCAAAATGATATTACTGTTCTAGTTATCTTAGTTCGCACTGCCCACTTTAACTTGCCTTTCTCTTTTACTGTCATTTTTTTTCTTCCAAAAAAAAAAAAGTGGATGGGCAATACGTTGAAGAAGGGTGGGTGGACAAGAGTTGCAAGATTTGCAAGAAAGACACCAGAGGGGAGCCCAGGAATGTGGACAAGTTCGGAAGATACGTTCATGTGGCATGTTTGGAGAAGTCAAATTCTGGGAACTTCTTCACTCGAATGTTCTCTAGATGAAGGTGGGGACGGTGCCGGAGGGAGTCTTCTAAATTGGAAATCGTTTTTACATCAAACTTGCCGAGACTTTTTCACGATATTTCCTTTTGTGTTTTTTTCTATTTTTAATCAAAATTTGGTCCTTAAAACTTGGCATTAATTTTTTTTTTTTAATTGGAGACTTATTAAGTCATGTGATTAACTTCTTCCCCAGTTGCTTCATGAATGACATTTTAGGGTCACAATATAATTGGAAGTTTTATCCTCTAAAATCTAAAGCCAATCGAAATTGAATTCCAATTAGAAAAACCCCAATAATGATTTAATTTAGTTCACACTGCGAACTAGAATATAATTGCAATGACCTAACGATTAAGTTTTCCAAAAAAAAAACGCCATTGACAAAAAGTAAACAATTTTATTGGAGATCTCAATTTTAATTTCGAAAAATTTGTGAGATTTATAAAAATAATAAATAAAATCATTATGTTGTATATTTTGTAATTTAACGAGGCTCTATACTTATAAAAAATATAAATAAAAATGATAAGCACAGTAAAATTTTAGATTTACAACCTCCACATTATATATAGACGCAAATTACCCGTTGAAAAAGGGTAAAAATATTTTCAGGCCTAAATATTTTTAGATTTTTATATCTTTTTTATGTTATTTGAGTTCCTAATTTTAGTAAAACACATTTTTTTAGCTAAAAAAATAGACACTACAAAAAAAAAAAAAGTTACCGTTTTGTTGAAAGACTAAATTTGCGAACTTTTTTCACAAGCAAATTGTTATATTTATATTTTTTGTTTAAAAAAATTTAAAAAGCACTTAATCTTTTCGTATCAGTAAAATGTCAACAACGAAATGCACCAAATTGGAAAAAGTTCAAGGGAGCAAAACAGCAAAATTATCAACGCGTTGGCCAGTTTTCATTTTAACTTCAGTTTTAGGCTGTGACAAAAACTTGGTTATTTTGTTCGCCTAAGTCTTTTTTAAAAAAAAAAAAAATTAATTGTGAATTTTCTCGGTGGATATGAATTGATAACAATAAAAGATTGAGTTTTTCTTTTTTTAAAAAAATATTTTTAACAAAAACAAGAATATAACAATTAATTTTGAAAAATGTGCGAAATTATTTCTTAGACATAAATTTCCTGTCTTTATTTTTCCGAGTGTTTTCTTTAATGAAAGGATGGCCATAAGGATCTGATGGGATTTGGTCATTAACCTTCCAAGTGTAATCTTAATTGATATTTTTAGTAAAATTTAATATTCAAATGATATAAAATAAATAAATATAGGACTCTTAAAAAATTCTAAAATTTGAGGACTGAAAATAATTTCACCATTTGTTCATCTATACGTGGACTCGATCGGAATATTGACACTTTTAACACATCACTCCAAATTTTTATTTATGTATTTTTTTTAATCTCATTAAAAAAAAAAAAAAAGAGGCCACCACGCAAAATGGCGGGAGAGCACAGATTTTGGCGGGAAATCTCCTACAAAACCACTTAGCTAGGGAAGAGAAGTCAGTTTCGCAGTCTCTTAGCGCGCTTGCGAGAAAGTGAGAGGGTGAGAGAGAGAGAGAGAGAGAGCGAGAGCGAGTGAGAGAGAGGGGATCAGTATTCTGTGAGGCGGAAATCCAAAATCAGATAGAGAAATGGTGGGGCCACTGTACGATTGCCTATTAAACCCTCTGGGAGCCGTTCGGCTAACGTTCGAAAAAGCAATCGGGGCGGACTGTGATCCGTTCTCCTCCGACGGCAAAGACTGGGGCGCCGTCGACCTCTTCCGCCATTTCCTCTTCGACCAAGGCCGCCTATCCCACGTAATTCATTCGCCATCCACTCTTTTCTCCGCTTTTTCTTTTTCTTTTTTTCCTGATATTTCGATTATTAAATCTAGCAAATAGGTCTTTATTATTATTATTATTAGGTTTTTTTTTTTTTCTAATTGATCAAATGTAGGTTCCAGTGCTTAATCCTTCGACTGTGGAGCGGATTAGGCCCAACACATTAGTCCGATTCCGCGGAATGATACAAGACATGCTGGGAACTGAATTCTATGTCGGTGCTTATAAGGTACACAACATGCATTCGGTTGATATCCTTTTAAGATGTCCACCGTACGGACACACGTGAATTGTGCTTGTTTACCAATTATTTTGTTTTGTGTGCTCCTCTTCAAGGATGGATCAAATTGGAGGACCAACAAATTCATGGATGTTTCTCAATTCGCCATGGGCTCTTCGTCTGATGTGCGCGTGTGGGAGCGCCGCTTGTTGTACTGTATTCCAGTGAGTGTTCTGTTAAAATTTCCCTATCCACTTTCTGATCTATTTAGCTAGTTATCGCAAATGTGGCCAATCAGTCTGTTACCGATTACTTCTTTTCATTTGTATGTAATTTTTCGTATGTTAAATTCCACCAGTTGATAGAAATGCTTGCCAATTGTATTTTCTGCCTCGAGCCAGCCGGTATCTTCCATTGCTAATCATTTACAATGGTGCCTATTTGTTCTGAGTTTGTTGCCCTTTGATGCCTTTCTAGGTTCCGGGACTCAATCCATGGGCTGAATCTACTTGTGAGGCGGCTACAGAAAGATGCATGGAATGGAGTTCCTGTCAAAGGGATAAGCGCAGGAGAATGGATGTTGAGGCTCCTGAATGCAAAGATTGTGCTGTAATTTTCTTCTATTAAGAATTGGTTTTATATTTAGTCACGATTTTCCTCAGCTACTTAGACAATTAGGTATGCTATTTGTTAAAGAGTTGCTCTAGTTTGTTGGTTTTATAGTTTGCTCCAAAATAATTGAATGCATCTCCTGTGCCATTGTGCAATTAGGCTAGCGATGTTGTATGGTAGTGAATATTGGGCTACTAAGAAGCAAAATGCCCAAAAAAATTGAGTGGTGATTATAATGCTTAGATAGATATGTCGTCACTCTAAGAATGACCGAATAAGAAATTAGGATATTTGTAGTAAAGTAGTAAAGTAGGCTGTAGAAATTGGTGAATTGCATTTGCATTGGTTTGAGCATGCCCAACATAGACCTACAAATCCTTCAATTAAGAGGAGTGAGCAATTCCAGGTGAAAAGAGGGACAGAAGAGGATGACCTAGGTTGACTTGAATCTTTAGTTAAGAAGGATCTTTGTTGTACCTTCTATGTTGTTGTGCCTGGTGTCCACTGGTCACACTGAGTTCGTTATTTCTGACTTTCATGTTCATCGTAGGACTCCTATGTGTCAGAAGCATATCATTACCTATCTTTCCTGGTTGATGTGTTCAGAATGTACTTGCCTGACATATCATTGTCCAATAGCAGGTCTCAAGTGAAGAGTTTGAAAGTTCTTCCAGTGCAAAAAAGATGGTAAGCATGTTTCGAGATAAGTTTTTAACATCTAAGCTGCAACTTTCGAGAAGATGATAATTATCACGTTTAAAAGATTGATATGTTTTTATTAGGTTCCAATTTGAGTTAATCAGGTTCAGATATTGGCTAAAATATGTTTTCTTCAGCAATGATGCTAATGTTGTCAGTGTAACTTTGTTATGTACCTCTAACAAAAGAAGTGTCATCTGGCAATCTTTTCCTTTGCTAGAGAGAAGAAGGGCACCCTCTCCCATCTTCAGAGTCTCCAGACCCTAAAACTCAAGGTGCATGTTCTAGTACAATCATAGCACCACATGTTGACAGGAATTCTCTTCCATGTCTGGTAAAGGTAAGTTGATAATTTTGTGCTTAAATTCTTTGTTGTTGGGCTCAGATCTTTTTACCATCTTTATTCCCTAAAGCAATGAGTTAATGATTTTGGTGCAGATATATGATTCTCCAGAGTCTGAATTGAAACTGAATGATGTTTTTGAATTTGTTGGGGTCCTCACTTACGATTCTGAGCTTCCAGTGGAGCAGGAGGATGATTTCTCTGATGGTGTTTGTGATGATTTGCTGCTTCATTTACCACCCAGCAAAGTATATACTTTTTCTTGTTTTGGCATAGTTTGCTTTATAATTTGCTTTCATTTCAGTCAAATGTCAATAGTTTGTTCATTACTTATGACAATTCACATGGCTAATGCTTCTGTAAACTGCCATGGTCCATGAGTGACTTGAAACCTCACCTTTCAAAATTGCTTCTGTTGTTACCCATCTGGTACATGATTAACATATGTTTACAGCAGTTTGTGTTTTCCTCTTTGTTGCAGGTGCCACGCCTCCACTGCATTATTCCTAGGAAGCTTGCAGTTTATGACTTTCTGCATAGCTCCCCTATGATAGATGTAACTTATACAACCCTCATTGTCCTTTAGTCCCTAGGCCTGTGATTAATTTATTCTCTACATTGGACTAATATAATCAAAGCTCCATTGAGTTTGCAAATTGCCACATCATACCTTTTGTTTTGTCCTGCAGCTAAAGTCCCATTTAGTCAAAAACGTGAGGGAAGGGCTGCTGAATTATCTGACAGCTGTCCTTGGCAATGATGAAGTTGCAGGTCATTTCCTGTTGTTGCATCTTCTATCCAGGGTACAAGGCTCTCTTTGATTCCCATACTTGCTTTAGCATTACATTCAAGCTGATAGTTGCTTTTACTGCTTTCTCCGCCTCTTTTTCCCTGTTTATTTCCTTTTTGGCGTCTCTAGTCTCTTGCTTGTAATATTAATGAGTTCTTCACTAGCAGGTACATGCTAGGGTTGACGATGCTGCAGTTGGGAAGTTTTCATTAAACCTCACGTGTTTGAACAAAGACAGTGCCTCTGTGTTTGGCACTCAGCTTATTATTGCACTCAAGAGCCTCCTACCATTCACAAGTTGCATCCCGCTGACCCTGGAATACCTCAACACAGCTTCCCTTGCCCCAAAAAAGGATTATGAGATGAATAGGTATTTTTGTTAAATTATCCCAATTTAAGTTGTCATTAAAACCACCTTATATTAAATAGTGTCTGAATCACTCTGGTTGATGTTTCAGACTGATGCCAGGGATTCTGCAGCTAGCTGAAGGTTCACACTTGATCATTGATGAGACCCAATTGGGAACAGGAAGTCTCAGCTCTGTTGGCCTTGAGAATGCAAGGTTACTAAAAGATCTGATAGAGTTTCAAAAGGTGATATACTCATCTTTGTCAATCTCTGTCAATGCATGCACAGAGCTGTGTTTAGAATTTCTTACCGTTCTATATATGGCCTGACTATCAAAGCACCAATCTTTAAGCATTGGACAATCTTTTATGACTAAAATTTTGGAATAGAATAAAAGAATTTCTAATGTTCTTTTTTAATGTCTATTCAGCAGAACTTTGGAAATAATAAAGTTGGCACATTAAATTGTGTTTATTACAGGTTGAATATGACTTCAAATACTATAAAATGGGAATGGCTGCCGATGTCCAACTGCTAGTATTGTCTGAGGGGAAATCAAATATCTTGCCAGCTGATACAATTATGCCTTTCCTGCCTACTACGCCGAGTAATTTAGAAGTTGTGGCTGAAGAAGTACTTAATCCATGGAGATGGTACCTAGCGTATGTCAGATCATTGCCGCATGCAATTGAGTCAGAAATCCAGAAGGTAGGAGTTTAGATTGGATGGCTGAGAACTTGACATCTATGCCAGATATCCTAGTTCATGGTTTTGCAACAAATCTGTTGTCTGGGTGACAATCCTGATGTTTTACAGGTAGTAGAAAATGACTTGGTTGCTGAAAGGCAAGCAGACAGAAGCTTAGGCACACGAGATTTTAGCAGGTGAGACGATCAGATCTTTTCCTTGGGATGATATTCAGATTTCCTTTTCATGACTCTTCCGTTAAATATTATAATAATAACTTTGTTTTGCATACAGATGGTTGACAATGGGCCGCCTAATTTCTGCTAGTTTTGGTGAAACCTCTCTGTCATTGAAGCATTGGCAAATAGTCAAGGAGCTGGAGAGGCTGAGGAGGGAGAGACTGAAATGAAACATACTGAGCCTAACTGTAAGAGCAGCGCTACCGCTGCTTCTTAGTAGTTCTTTTGTGCCCATGCGATGTCAGGATATACGGTAGTAATATGTAGTCTACCGTAAAACCAGACATGGGCTTTTCCCTTCGACAGGAATCAGTCAAAGCACCACTGACAGGAATCAAATATAATTGTACAAATATCAATTGACATAATAATTAAGACTTTTGGTTGACATAATAATCAAGATTATGTATGGGCAATGCTACCCTTGGGCTTGAAGTTGGGACTGAGTTCTGGCCCAAACATGACTCTAGACCATAATGATGGGGCCAGGGCCTGAATTCATTAAATTTTTTTTTTTTCAAATTATTTTGCAATTGGAACATTGAAATAAATAATATTTTAGAAAAAAAAAAAATGTTTACGTATACAACACTATTACTTATACACGATCATGCTATATGTATAATAAATATTTATTTATTTATCGTCAAGTCGGGCTTAATCTTGTTAGCTCGGAATCCACCCTAAAATTTTTTGGGCCCTAGTTTGTAGGCCTCTGCCGACCCTATAGGCCTGATTCTTTGTTAAAGCTTTATATTTTTAGGGTGGTGGTCAGGTCAGCCCATGGGCCGCTTGGCCATGCCCACCTCCAATCAAGACAATATAAATTCTTCATTGACACATTGCGAGGGTATGACTGGCAAAATTTACAAAGGTAACGAGCAATATGATTGTGTGATGATCCTATGCTTACATTATCAAAGCTAAGTAACTAAAACTTGAATTTAGAATATAAAAACGAGAAAAGAAGTGCGTTTTTTTTTTTTTTAAAGTGAATACATAGATACTTAAGATAAAGAATGATAAAAGATAAAATAACAAATGTTAAGAAGAGTGATTTTTTCGATTCAATTTAGTATTAAAACTTTATTGATGTTGGTGTTCTTATTTGTGTAAAAAGAGACTGACCTGTTATGACAAGTTACATAACACTTCAATATCAATGCCTCTTCAGTATCCAGACAACTTCGAAAATGTAGTTTACCCTAGATTCAAGGACTGTCTCGTTAGACTGTTGTTGTCCCTCCAATCCCCATAATATTCGACAAGAAATGTAATTTTTTTTTTTTTGGTTTAATTAGCATTGAATGAAATTCAAACTCAAAATTTTTAATCTTGAAATGACTTCGATACCATTGAAACAAAGTTCATGGGCGTAATTTTTTTTCTTTTTCGAAAAACCTTTTGAAGGGAAAAGCGGGGGGGGAAAAAAAAAACTAAAAAGAAAGATATCAAGTGGAGGCCCAAATTGTTTATTAATAAAGTCCAACTCCTGTGTGGAGATAAATTTCCAAGTAATTAAGGCTCGACCCGTGCGATACATTGGTTTATGAGTTTTTGTTAAAAAGTGTTAATTTGAGTTCAATTAATAATTAAGAAGTATTATATTTTCAAAAAATTATTAAAATGTATTCTAATTATTAGATAGATTAAATTTAGTTTAGTTAATTGTATCTGATACAAGTACTTTTGAAATTGTGAATAATAACTCATCGTCAATCAATCAAAATCATATTAATCCCGAGGTTTGATGTTAATATTTTTTTGGTCTGATTTAAGATTGTTCATTAATATGAGATCCATATTCTCCATAGATATTCAGGAGAGAAAGCCAAAATTAGTCTAAAAAAATATAAAATGATTTTATACTTTATGGGTTACAAACGCAAACATAAGTTAATATATATATATATATATATATAGCCGATAAAATATTATCAATACATTGTGAAAGTAAATAAACTGCGAAATTTCTCAATCAACCCAAAACAAAGTTATAACCAAAATCATTATCGGAATTCAATTAATTCAATACTATAAAATAATTATTTGAAAAAATAACACAAAGTGTAAAAATATAAAATACAAAAATTTATATTTTTAAGTATATGAATCTAAAATAAAATTATAATTAAAAGTATCAGTAAAAAAATTTGAAGATTTATCATCTTCTCCTTCCAAATTTATAGAGATAGGAGTTTATGACCAAAAATTTTGTACCAAGTTTAGCATAACGTTGGCCGTTAATGCGTATTTATAAATATTATGGTAAAAATAATTTAAATTTTTAATAACTTTTTTAGAGAATTAAAAAAAAAAATCAGGAGTAGTTATTTGGGAGTAATTAGTTTATTTTCTTTTTTAAGAAAATAAAAATGAGATATTAGGAGTGGCGTTTTTCTTTTCCCTCTTTATAAAGCAAATAAAGGAATTTGAAAGAATTTTTTTCCTTTCTAGAATAAAATATTTTTGGGAGTAATTATTTTCTTTTTTTTCCTTTTATTTTAAGATTTCTTCGCTTTTTTTCTTTTAGAAAATAAAAGAAATTAGAGTAATTTTTTCTTTTTTTCTTAATTTACAAATTAAAACGAAATTGTCACATGAGTAAAAATAATGGAGTGGAAGAAAGAGAGTAGCCGATATTTTCTTTCAATTTTAATAATACTAATATAAAGATAAATGAATATAAATATAAATATTCACTTATGAGAAAAAAAATTAATAAAATTTATTAAGGTACATGAGAGTTATAAAAAATACAAAATAATTACATTTCGCTTATTGGGACAAATAAATGAAAATATAAATAAAAAATATATTATTTCACCGTCTTATTATATTTACATGCTATTAGTACATAGTGATGCGAATACATAATGCACAACTTCCATTCGAAAGAAAATTCGTAGACGAAAGAGGAGTAGGGACATGAAACCCAACATTCTCGGTGAAATTACAGAACTAAATCTCCATACGTGTCATGACAAGGTTCGCCATCTTATAAATATCTTTATTGTTATCAATTGGTCGCCCGTTTGTTTCACCATTCAAAAAAAAAAAATTTTAATTTTTTTTTTTTTAAGAGAGTCGGAAAAACAATTAGGCAAAGAATATGTTCTTTCGACGGTCAACGAACTAACCCTTATTCTATCCGCCTCTCTTTAATTTTTTTTTTTTAAAAAAAAAAAAAGACAAAAAGAACTTCTGCACATTGGAATCATGGCCATCTTCGCAACAAGAATAATCAGTCGTGTTTGGAATAGCTAAATTAATTACTGTGGGAGGAAACTATACCCTTAAAAAGAACAAACTTCGAGCTAAAGAAAGCCAGTCTTTATGGTATGATTCTGCTGGTTAGGATACCATCGCCTTATCTACGTACTCGTAGTACTTGCCTAGTCAGTGATCGACATGGAGGTGGGGGGTGGGGGTGGGGGGGGTTTAATTTTCAATTGATTTTTTTCATTGATTATCTAAAGTTTCATACACGGGATTCGTGTTGGTGGGTGCTTGTAATTTGTAAACTCCCCCGCTTAAAATTGCCTACTAAGCATAATTAATTCTCAAGTCTAATCCGACCCGATTGGTCACACTGTGAATTCTGTGATTTGAATTTATAATTGAATTGTATTGATATGTAATCGATATTAAGTCAAATTGTTCAAATCCTGAGTCATCTGGCCTGGCACTGTAATTTAAAGTTTCATACATTGAGTCTCGTTTTGTGTAACGAATTTTTTAAATACACTCATATGCTTTTTGTACATAAAATTATACTAAATAAAAATGGATGATGTTTTAATAATTGAGAAATTAAAATATTATTCTCAAAATATGGGATGTAAAAAGGAAATATAAAATTTATTATTAAAAAAATTATTTTATTATCAGCACACAATTTAACGAATATTTATTAAATAATAATGATAATAAATGAGCATAACGGGTGTGGTGTCAGTGAGCCTTATCCTTCCGTATTAAGATATTATCCCACTTAGGTGGACCCTATCCAATTATGTTGGAAGCTGATTTTGGTCTCTTCGATACTACGTAGGAGTCGGGACCATTAGACTTTATTTTGGGAGAGGCGAAAGTACAAAGGCAAAGAAGGGAAGTAAAAAAGGAGGTTCATTCTTATTTGTTTATAATTTGAGAGTTGGGGAAGAAAGTAAAGTAAAGTAAAGTGAAGGAAAGGAAAATTTTTAACCATACATGTTTTTTATTCCTCCTATTCTTGGAGAAAATTAAATGATCCCTCCACCCTCTTTTTTTTTATTTCTTTAAATAAAATAATAATAATAATATAATAAAATCATCATCTTTTTTTATAATTATTTTTATGTATAATATTACCGTAAGTGAAAGAAAAACAAACGTGTATAGTAAATTACAACACAACCTTTTTTTTTTTAACTTTTATTTTTCAAACAAAAAATTTTTAATTTTATTTCCTTATACGACCCTCTATCGAGAGGATAAACAATTTTCAACTTTTATACTTTTCGAGCCCTTACTTTTCTTTTCCGTCCATTTTCTTCTCCCTTTTTTCTTAATCTAAACATAAAAACAAAAAAAACAACAAAAAAAGGGTTGGAACTGATTAGGGCAACAACCACGTTAAATATCCTCGAATATCTTTCGTTAATGAGTGGCAAATTGTTTTTGCACTCCTTAAAATCTTAAATCGAAGAAGCACTGGTCTAATTAAAAAGTACCTAATATTGAAATTGTGTTTTATCCTCGGGAGTTTAAATTTCTCATATTCACTCGTGTCGATTAGTCGAGACTCTTTATTTTATTTCCTTAAATTTCTTTGTGAATTCTTTTTTTTTTCTTTTTTTTTTTTGGAAAAATGAATTGATACCTCAAGGAGAGACTAAGGTTACTTGTTGGCAAAAACTATAGAATGACGCTTTTCTTTTTTCAACAATTACATAACATTACGTATCATCCCCACATTAATTCAATTGAAAATCTCAACATTTGACAACATGTGGAATATATAAACATGGTCCGCGGTCTCCTCCACATGCGTGTGAACGAAGAAATATACACCAAAACACGTGTGCAATCGCTCGCTTTCTCTGATCTTTCCCGTGGGTCAAACAAAATAAATAGAGGATCAGCTCTGGCGTGCTGAATGTAATATATTATGTTTGATATATATTATATAATTTTATTGTATTTAAATTAATTTTTTTTTTTTTTCCCCTCCCCTTCCGGGGGGGGGGGGGGGCGGGCGGCCGGGGGAGCATTCAAAAGGCAGAAAATGAAAAACTAAACTCAAATCCTAGAAAACGGCTAAACTTGAATCAATGCAGACAATAATAGCACATGCTTATTTAATATTTAACGCAAAAAGTGCCAAAATTGAGACGCTACTAAATCCAAACCTAGACGGCTGAAGCTTGAGCTTCAGGCTCTTTCGTACTACCATTATTTTCGCTTTCCCTCACTATTGGTGTTTTGATGGCACCGAGCCTGACCAAGAGGTGGGCGCCCCAGTCCCACAAGTGCAACACAATGTAGGTCCCTATCCCACCGATCAGACCGTACGCGATGGAATAGGTCAAAGGCATCAAAATCAACGTTATGAAAGCCGGCACGGCTTCTCTCATATCGTTCCACTCGATCTCCGCCACTGATTTCATCATCAGCACCCCAACCAGTATCAGAGGCGGACCCACCGCCCAGGGTGGTATGGAGGCCAACAGCGGGGTGAAGAAAAACGCCAGAAAGAAATAACCAGCCACCGTCAGAGCCGTTAGCCCCGTCCGTCCGCCCTCGCGTATGCCGGTTGACGATTCGATGTACGCCGTCACGGGGGAGGTGCCCAGCAAGGACCCCACCACGATTGACGTGGCGTCGGAGATGAAGGCGAAGTATTGGCCCTCGAAGTCGCCGTTTTGATCGGTGAAACCGGCGAATCTGGCCATGGAATATAGAGTCCCGGTGGTGTCCAAGATGTCCACGTACAAGAACGTGACCAGAGCCTCCCAAAAGTGGCCCTTTCCCATGCTGCCGAAGCTCAACGCCCCAGCTGTACTCTTGATGGCGTGCACGTCAACCACTTTCTTAAAGTACTTGTGGGCGGCGTTGCCAGATTCCGTGTTGGGAAAGGCCGTGACCCTGGTGTTTCGGAACCAAGAAACGGCCGTCACGAAAATGATCCCGTAAATGGTGGCGCCCTTCACGTTCTTGACTAAGCAATACGCAATGATCACGAAACCCACCACGGCGAGCCAGAAGGTGGGGCTCTCCATTCGTCCGTTCAGGCACAGTATGTCATCCGAAGTCGTGGCCCCAGGCATCAAGCTGATCGTTCCGTTAGGCAATGTCACGACCGGCGCTAACGACGCGCGTGAGGAGCTCGGGCAGGCTCCGAGCGTGAGGAGAGTGGAAGGGCTGTAAGCAACCAGCCCTATTCCTTGGTTGTTCTGCAACCCAATAAATGCAAGAAAGAGACCGATACCGGCGGAGGAGCTGATCCGAACTGGCTTTGGGACCAATTTAGCCAGTTTTGCCCGTACACCAATGACCGAAATGGCTAAAAAGATGAGGCCTTCAACGAATACAGCAGTCAGTGCACTCTGATACGAGACATTGCCCGAGCCGTGGAACCCGACGACTGTGTACGCGAAGTATGCGTTGGCGCCCATTCCCGGTGCCAAGGCCAGGGGAAGATTGGCCAACACGCCCATTATCAAGCATCCAATAAGGGAGGACGCGACCGTGGCTACTATAAGATCTTTACGCACTCCCTCCACACAGGCGGAGTAGCCAGGGTTTACGGGCTCGAATTTGCAAGACACGTCAGGCTGGATGACTCGGAGACCGCTTGATCCCGTACAGTTGGAAACAGGGACTGTCGAGTCGGAGCAAAGCGGCACGCAATCGGAGACGGAGCAAGTGCCTCCGCTGTCGGAGAGGATGGAAGCGTTGACGGCGAGTATGTATGCCATGGTGAGGAAGGTGGCGGTGCCGGCGCGTAACTCGGTGGTGAAGGTGGACTGGCGCTCGGCGATCTTGAATCGCTTCCCAACTGGGCTTTGGGCAACATAGGCGTTCAGTCTTGTCAGAGGCTTCTGCTTGGTCGGCGTTGGTCGAGATCCGGCCTCCATGATGACCATCAGAGGTCAAAGCTGCCTGCTTTTATGTATCTATGTATTTAGAAGTTAGCACAGAGATACCTTGACTTTGTATCGATCGTTTTTTGTTTCCGAGCGTGGCTGCCACCTATATAACAGCAGTATCACACGCACATCCTCAAATTATAAATGTGAATGCCCTCCAAGCCCATAATTTTTTTTTAATAATCTTCGTGTTATTTATTTATTTATTCTTTTTTTCCTTCTTCTTTTGGACTACTTCGTGTATTGTGATTAATCATATGATGCAAATTTGTGTACCAGAATTTGAGTCACGGCAGAACAGTGCTGATCCAAGAGGTGAGGAAAAACAAAAGAAACGTGTGCACCAAACCTCAAATGGTTGCAAAATAAAACCATTATTTGTGGAGTTCATGATCTTAAGTCTTGGTCAGGCCCTTCACTTCTCTTTTTCTTTTTAATTTTTTAATATACATATTTATCTTGGTTCAAGTGGTGGAAAGTATCTGATATCTAGGGGCGAAAGTGGACCTCTAGTGGGGTCTATGAATTAATCCTTTTTGTTTTCTTTTAATTTTTTTTTCCCCTTCTTTCCTCGCTTCTTTGTTTCTATATATTCACAACAAAAAGTTCAATCTATTGATCTTTCTATTGCATTGGTGTGAACCCGTAATGGAGCGAATGGGAAAATAATGACATGGAAAAATAAGAAAGGTCAAGAATATTGCTCATAAGCTGCGTAAGTAAATTGACATCGCTCGTCGGTCAGAAAATGAGAAACCGAGAACGTTCAAATTCAGGATCGGGGGCTTTGATCAAGATACCGTTGTTTTGAAAAAAAAAAAAAAAAGAAAAAAAAAGAAGAAGAAATTTATTTTTAGTCTTTTTGAATGTTGTTGGGCCGCGATTTATACAGAAGGGATTAGAAAAGTCTTTTCTTACCTCATAAATTTCTTTCCTACCCACCAAAACGTTTAAAATTAGGGCCTTTAAGATAGATTTTTAACCATTGGGTACCTTGGGGGAGATTTGATACTTTTTTTTTTTTTTTTTGGGTCTTTACATTTGATAATTGCAAACTCATCTGAACAATTTCAATTGAACCACAATTATGGAAACGCATGGTCTAAAACATTATAAAAGAAAGAAAGAAAGAAAGAAAAGGAAAAGAAGCGATTACTGTTGAGTAAGTTACTGCGGCATGTTGTGGCAATAAGAATTAAAAAGCTTTAAATGGTATTTGTTTCTAAGATTGAACAACATAAATCTACTCGCCAGCTAGTCCACGAAACAATTTATAGGGGGCAATGTGCACTCAATCGTCTTTGCTGGAAACCCAGCAATGTTGATCAAAGAGTGAATGTAATGATTGACTGGTCTCTGAGTCAACTTGCTCGTAGTTGCCAAATTCATTAGCCAACGTCCACATTTTCAAATGTCGGTGTTTTTTTTTTCTTTTTATTTTTTAAAAAAGAATATTATCACGTAATAATATATAAAAATAATAAAAATATAACCTAATAAAATTTATATTTAATTTTATGTATTTTTAAAATTAAATAAAATATAATTAATTTAGATTTTTTTATTACTATTATGTTATTATTAGTTAATTTTTTTTCCTTTTTTTATTAACTTTATTATTATGCGCGTTGACTTTCAGATTTATTTCAGTGTTGAAACACTGAAATGCAACAAAGATTTATTATGGATTAATTTAAATCCATAAGTAGCCGTTTTTCCAAAAAAAAAAAAAAAAAAAACAGAGAGAGAGAGAGACGAAAATTATAAATGGAGTAAGTGAATTGAGTTTTAGATTGTACATCCTCCATGATTTCTGCATCCTATTAACACCCGTTTTTAAGATCAAATAAAACCACATATATATAATATTTTTTGTGTTCTGATGTGTTTCATATTATTTGATTGGTGTTAATTTGTTTGAATTATATCTACATATTTTTACTCGATTGATTAACAAGTATGTAAACTATATATATAGATTGCTACCTCTTTGATTCATGTTAACTTTGATAAGATTTTTAGATTTTAAATTTGAATTGAATTAAACTAATGATTTTATTAAAAATTCTATCTTTTATTAAACATTTATTTTTAAAAAATTATTGAATAGAATTTTGAGAATATATATAAAAAATTATAAATATTCAAAACCAACAAAAATATGGAACCAATTTACATATATCATCGACCAAACATCATGAAGTGAAGAGGAGAGACAAGTTGAATCATGAAGATTCAAGTTGTTGGAAGCACAATTTGGAGACAAGTTCTATTTTGGAAGAGGGGGAGGAGACGTTTGGGTTTTTGGATGATGCGTTTACCTCATTTCATATTTGATTTAGTGTAAACGACAGATCGAAGAAACAAGCATTAATAATGAGTGCCAAAAGTTAAAAGGAACGGGCCAAGAGGTAAAAATTTAAGCTAATCATCTCTTAACCTTTTGATACAACCTTAAATTTTATAATTATTGTTATATATCATTTCCTCTTCTCTACAATTTTTTTCTTTTCTTCTTGTTTTTTTTTTTTTTTTGGATTTGTATTTTGGGTATAAATCAATTACAATTTTCAATTTTATAGGAGAATAAAAAAAAAATTAGATCTTTGATCTTGACACTGAATTTTGTACGACTCTCAGAATCTTGAAATCTTTCTTTGAAATTTGGTCTTTTTATTGTTACGTGCGCCTTTTAGTGAACAATTAATTTTCTTTTTTCAAACAGTTAATAAATAATATTTATTAAATTAAATAAAAATACCACCCATAGCACAGGTGAGTAACTAATTATTTGATATTCTTATAACTTAGTCGCGGATACACACAAATCCGATTATCAAGTCAATAAATAAATAAAAATCACGCATGATAATTTTAACATTTGCTTGGTTGAAGATATAAATTTACTAAAGATTCGCTGCTAGTCACTTTCGTGTTGGACCACGTGGCAAAATCTCATACACATCCTTTTACCATTTCTCTTCTTTCCC
>JAFFZT010000173.1:0-30834 GCA_019804595.1 Bruguiera parviflora | reverse complement strand
AATATGCATGTGGGTCTACCCCTTTGAGAATTGATGAATATGCATGTGGGTCTACCCCTTTGAGAATTGACGAGGTGTGACTTTCATGAAACATGTGTGCTACGTATTTCTACATGCCCCCATGCGTGCATGCTTACTCACTAGTCAGAACTTGTTTGGAGACTATCTAGAAGCATGTTTCTTTATGTTCCCTAGCTCCCTCATTCACTGCCCTCCCTCTGTCTCTAATGCATCCGGCCTTCGTCTCTATGATCTACATATGAAAATTTGTCTCTCCTTTCTTGTCCTCTATATTCCCTTTCCTGAAGCCATGGTGAATTTCACTATTGTCAACTACAAGAACATTGGTCCTAAATCCAAACACGCAAGAAAAAATAATAAAATTAATTAGTTAACAAATTTATTCTTCTTTTTTTTTTTTTTTAGAAAGAGAAAGTTAAAAACCAAGAGAGATAAAAAGAAAAAGGTATCTTGCTTCTTCGATGATCTCATTTATCTAAAATTTTATCTGATTTTGCTGTGAAAAAAGTAATATGAAGAAAAGAATTTACGAGGAAGCAGAGAAAGAATAAAACAAATTAGTTTCCTGATGATTTCATGTTTTTGTACTACTCAAACAAAACTTAACAAACGATTATGCTTGATGGCAAAACAATATATCATGTGAAAAAGTGGAAGGTAATAGGTTATTATCATAACCCAGTAATGAAGTATGGTTAGGTTTACCAATCATTCAATCTGAATCTATAAATGAGCCAAGTTTGCTTGTATACTTAGGAAGTTTGTGTACATCCATAGGGCTGCAGAGAAATAGCCTATCCAGAGACACCGAAGGTTTTGTGAACTTGCACAGAAAATTTTACCAACCCACGACGGTGAGAAAGAAAACAGAAAAAAAAAAAAAAAAAAACCTTAACTTTATCTCTTTGAATAAGTAACAAAAAAAAAAAAAAACAAAAAAAAGCAACTTTTTCTTTGCCGAGGTCTTCAACAACTCATCACATAAGAAAACAACCTAGAAGCAGGATGTGCCGTTGTTAAATAGATAATAATGAAATTTATCAAAAGTATCAACAGCCTGCCTCATCAATTCTTGCTCAATCTGCTCGGCCAAGACATCGTTTGGTGAACCAGTCATGCGTGTCCATCTACTCAAGCTCTGCCCAGACACCAATCCTAGCCCCACGCCCAACTCAACTCCCACGTGTTAGAGCTCAATAGTGGTTCTCTTTGTTAAATTTAGAGTTTAATATCTCTATTATCACTTTTAGAAATCAATTAACTATAATATTATTACTTAATAATTATTTAAAAATTCTCAATTTCATTAATTTAAAAATATTATATAATAATAAATGAGAAATACATATAAATAATATCAATATCAAATTACACTAATATTCTTAATAGTATCTTTTAATAACTAAACTCACTAACTGCATAATAAAATAATGAGATATGCAAACTTTTACATGCTAAGTACTAATAATATCTATTTCTATTCTTATACTAAAAATATAACAAATCAAACTTAAATATTTTTTACTTATTCTTAATTTCTAACTTGTAATAAATTTAGATTAATTTTAACATCGCCTTTAATGTTGATTCAATCATACAATCATTTATAAAATTTATTTTAATTTAACAAAATTATGTGTATTGAATATAATAAAATTACTCTAAATTACTTAATTAGCAAGTTTTTAAGATGGGTAAAGGTTGAATGTACAAAGATTGAATTTTGATTAATCAATTAATTAATGATCTTAGTTTAATTGATTTTATGGAAATAAAAGAGAAATGAGGAAAAAAATTGATTTTAATTTCATTAATAAAAATTAAAAAAAAATAATTACAAATAAAATTAATAGACAGATACACTTTTAATAATAAAAATATTTATATTATTAAATTTACACATTAATTATTGACACTAAGTATCATCAATTTTTAATTGAATATTTAATTTAAAATAATAACAAATTCTATTATTTTAAATCTTTTCTTAATTCCTTACTAAATAAAACAAGTCTTTCAATTATATTTTTTATCATTAAACTATTTAGAACAAATTTTTTATATATAATTTATTAATAGCATTAAAATAAGAAATATAATCAAAAATAAACAATAAATTCATAACTTATATTTTTTTAATTTAGATTGTGTTCTCCATAGAAATTAAACAAATATTTGATCATAATAATCAATTTTTATTTTTTACTTAGTATTAGAATTATCAAGTAATTGTAAACTTAAATTCTAAACCAGTATTATATTACAAAGTATATTTGTTTAATATGCATTATAGTAATTAAACAACATAATCATAAACAATTATAATAAAAAATTATAAAAATTCAAAGTGTACAATTAGATTAGAAATAAAAACCAATAAGTCTCACAATTCTTATTACAATGACTTAAATTTTTATAACTAAAAATAAAACTCTAACTTTGCATATTATAATTGTGAGCACAAGAGAGAAAAAAAAGAAAATAGAGGCTTGTTTATGTATGTATCTATGGTATCCTAATATATCTATTTATATCTTTAAAGAATAGAAAAAATAACCCAAAAAAGGGTGGACACTTCTTTTTTAAAACCAACTTAATTTATTTGAAAAATGAATTTTAATTGAATAATAGTAACTTTGACTTACTTATAAATTAAATTAAGAATATATATTTATTTCTAATTTTTATTAGATCTCTACAAATAAGTTTATTTTAAAAAATTCAAGATTTCTATTTTAATTTTTATGAAAATTTTAAATTCATCAAATAATATTTAGAATGTGAAATTTTCAAAATAATTTCAAATAATCAAATTTTTTCAAAACTTCATCTTAAACTTTTAAATTGCTCTAATCTATTTATTTTTCTCTTAAAATATAAAATCAATTCAAAATAAGTACATTTAAGATGAGAATAAACTAAAAAGATTGAATATAAGAGAATAAATATAATTTACATAATATACTTATTACAAAACCTTTAAACTTGTACTTTAACTTCATTATCTAAAAAAAAAAAAGCATCATTTCAATGATTTTATAACTTTATCTTCAAACTTATTTGGAATTATGAATCATCTTCTTATAGGGCCACAATCTATAAATATAATATATATTTTTTATCATTATAAATAAAATTTTCAAGAATTTTCTTGATAATTTTTTTAACTAATTTGAGCCAAATTTTGCTTGACCTTTGAATTTTCAAGAAACTTAAATCATATAACTTTAAATAATAAGGTCTAATACTTTATTTTTCGTGACACTTTATAATATATAATATTTATAAAGTACTATTACATGAATACTTTACCCCCAAGACTTCCATCTTACATTTAAAAATTAAATTAAGTTAACTTTAATTCTTAACTCAACAAGTTAATAATTTCAAATTTTCTTTAATTTTTAACTTAATAAGTTTTTATATTTGATCTTGATAGGTTTCACTAACTCAACATATTTTATATCAAAAATCTTATATTTGAACTACTTGTATTTTTAAATTTTAATTTAATTCTTAAATTCCTCTTCAAGTTCAAAGACATTTTTATTGTTGTTTTTTGTAAATTATATCTCTTTATTTGTTTTTTTTTACCTTTTTTCCTTTTTTCTTATACTCATGATTACCACATCAATAAATCTTTGTCCCTTTTTTTTTTTCTTTTCTTTTCTCCTTTTATTTATTTATTTATTTTCATTTCTTTCTTCTCCTCTAAAAACATATTGTTGTAGTTCACAATAGCAACTACTTGTGATAGATGCTAGTGCTGGTGATGGAGGAAATGCAGGGAAATGTGCAGCTTTCGTAGGCAAGCTCAATGGAAGGAAGTGATGGGGAGCAACAGCTTGACATTGACAAAAAATGGGGCAAGGAGGGGCTGACTTTTTCAACTGTTTTTTGGTGTGATTTAGGTGTATGGTGGCTGGTGATAGGGAGATCAGTGTTGGATGATTATGGATCTACCTTTTGGCGACAAAAACGACACTATGCAGCAGCGTGCAATGGTCAGCGACAGAGCTTCAATGATAGTCAGTGCCAGCCTGGTGATTGGCTGTGGCGACTCCGACAATTTCTATGGCTACTTTGGTGAGACTTATATGTTTCCTCTCTACCTTAATTGGATACACGCTCTGATATTCTCTAGCAGTGGCTGATTTTCTCCCCGGTTCCCGATATGGCAGTTCCTGCTTCTTTATCAACTCAGGCACCGGCTTTTATATGATTCTGGCATAGATTGCTTATTGGTTGGTGGCTCCTTCTCAGATCCTGTGGCTTTGATGGTTGCTTCCAGATTAAACTATCTCTAATACCACTGTTAAATATTAATAGTGGTTCTCTTGGTTAAAGCTAGAATTGAATAATTCTAATATGACTATTAAAAATCAATTACTTTTGATACTACTATTAAAAAATTATATAAAAATTTTAATTTTATTAATTTAAAAAATATACATAAATAACATAAATATTAAGTTAAATTAATATTTATAATAGTATTAATTAGTTACATTGAGTAGTTAAATAACAAATTAAGACATTCAAATTTTTATATGATATTTTGATAATATATATTATTAATCTAATACTAAAATTATAACCAATAAGATTTAATTATTTAATTTTTACTTAAATACTAATTTTTAATTTATAACAAATTTAGATTAATTTTAATACCATACTCTTTTAGCTTATTAGGACAAAAAATAAAAAATTTTATTTACAGACATATGAAGAGAAGCTTAATGTAAATTTTTTAGTATAAAGGATAAATTTATTATTAATTTTAATAAATAATTTATTTAAAAATTTTGTCACCTAATTTTCATTTACTAAAATGTATTAGTGTAAAAGTAGAATTATGATGTTTAAATATATTTTAGAACTAGAATTAAGGAGTTTATTAAGTAGAATTTTTGTGTAGATATATTTTGGAAGGGGGTTTTTAATTTGACTCCTTAAAGAGAGTCATATTAACTTACATATTTTAAATATTTACTCAAATAAAGTGTTTTTTGTTTAAATATGACTTTTTTTTTTCATTTTTTCATAAATGTTGAATAACTTGTTATTTTAATTGTGTAAATTACATAATAATGCTCAAAATTTGAATAATAATATTATTCATTTAAAATATTGTTTAAATTAGACATTTATTATTCAAAAATAATTTTTTTATTTATTGTTAAATTTTAAGTAACTTGTTATTTAAATTATAAAAATTATATAAATAAATTTTAAATTTGAATAATATTAGAATTCACTTAAATAGTTACTTCAATTAGATCTTTTTTTTTTGTTTAAATTTAACATATATATATATTTTTTGAATTTTGACTAATTTAATACTTAGATTATGTAAATTATATGAAAGATTTTAAATTTGAATAACATTAAGATTTATTTAAACAACTATTCAAATTAATTAATATTTTATTCAAATTTTACCTATTAAACTTTTTTTTTTAAATTTGAGATTTATAAATTAAATTATATAAAAAGAATAGTTAAATTTAAATAATACTAAAATTTATACATGCAGTTACTTGATGACAAAAGTAATGATATTAGAAAATTCAATTTGATTTCTTAAAAATAGTAATAAATTTATTGATTTGCACTAAAATAAGAGAGACTATTATTATTATTTTTAACCTACTTATCTAATAACTTTAGTTTTTAAGGGGAGTCTTCTATAATCGGATTTTTTAAAAATAAAACCAGCGAACACCATTTTGGAAATGATATTAATAGAATAAATTGATTATTAATTTTAATAAATGATTTATTTGAGAATTTTGTTACCTTAACTTCTTTTACATTTAAAATCAAGGAGAGAAATGCTGCAACTTCTCTTATTAAGCACAATACTTAAATTTTTGTGAATTTTACATATTTTACTAAATTGGGTTACAAACTTTCAAATTTATCAATCTATATTTTTAACTCTTGAGCCATTATCAAATAAACTTGTTTCATTATATTCCATCATTATGTGTCACATCATGCACCATGTAACTATGACGTATGAAAAAATAACACATCAGTTGACTTGCTATTGAATGCAGGTATTATTGACAAACAATCAATTTTTTCCCTCACTTCCGATTTTCTAGGAAATTTACATCGAACATTGAGTTTAGGATATATTTATGATTTGCACAAAAAAGTTTTTGACAATTACCAAAAGAAAAATGTTGAGACCACCGAACGTTAGTCAAAATGGACAAAAATGATAAAAGACATAAATATCCTCGTATAAAAAAAAAAAATCAAGGATCTATCAAACACAACACGAGCGTCGTTCTCTCTTCCTCACACTTTCCCTCTCATCCCTTAACAATTTCTTTTGCAGATGTTGTCTCTCATAGATTTTGCTCAATTTACGGGTCATAATCATAAGTAAATCTTATCATTTTGTTTTTCATTTCTGCTTTACGTGTTTAAGTATCACTAGAAGGAAAAAAAAAAAAAAACTTGGAAGAAATATGTAAAGAAAGCAAAGAAGATAGAGTAATAATTTTGGATGGTATATTTTGAGTTCACTTCTCATCATTGTTGATTTTGCATTGGAAAGTCCTTATCAAAGTTAGTCACCTCTCACTGTAGATTTGGGTACAATTGGGGCATCTATGACCATGGGACTTAGTGATTTTGTGGGCTTTTAAATCTAATTTTTGTGCTTAAGGAAGAGAATAGGGTTTAATGTTTAAACTCTTATGGTTCTTATGATAGGATTTCAAGTATGAATGTGTGAATTGTAGACTTAAAAAATACCTTGTTAGAAAAAAAAGAGAAAGTAAGTAATATGTAAATGAGAAAAATTCATAAATTTAATATTTTAAAATTTTGAGTTTGAAGTGTGTTATCAAGTATACGAGTTTATCATTTATAAATTTATTATTTACTCAAATTTTACTTGAATTTCTCTTTGATTCTGAGTTTTCATATTTCCCCTGAGTTAGTGAGGTGTGACTCTGCTTGGGAATAAAAGTGGTAATAAGTATACACTTAAGCGTTACTCCTGTACTCTTGATTAGGTGGACTAGTACATTGTACTTGAGCGTTACTCTTGTACTTTGGATCAGGTGGAGGATTGGTATTTTAAAATTTTGTATTGAGATGTACTATTAAATTTACGAGCCTGCTATTTACTCAAACTTTACTCGGATTTCTCTTCAGTTTTGGACTCTAGATCTCAAGGTTTTATTTTTATAGGCTTCTTGTAAGGTACGTTTGGTCATGTCTACATAGATGAGAAATGCGGGCCAGTTTTTGATGATTTAATTAGCATTCTTAGTTATGATTGTTAGGCAGGGACCGTGGTGTTGTATGGAAATAGATATGCACCCTCAATATGTGAACTTGTGCATGCCTTCTACAATGGGCTTCCTTATTTTCATATTTTGGGTCTACTCTTGAAACGCAAAGTGGAAGTGACTCTGAAACTCAATATGAGATGTTTGAGGCCTTCTTTTCGTTTTTCTTTTTATGGGAAAAAGAAGCCCCCTGTATAGGTAATAAGTTAACATTATTCCGGCTAGCATAAATAAGTATCTTTCTGCATATCACTGTAATGTCGAATGGCGGGGCTTTGTTTGTTTGGAAATTATGTTTGATTTCTCGACGGAAAATTACTTGTGCGTATGCTTGATTTGAGTTTGACTCTCTTTCTCTCCCTTTCCCAATTTTCTTTAAGTTCTTTTTTTTAGACAAGAGTTCAAAGAACTAGCCATTGTGTCACACATGTTTTTCATATCTGTGATTGCATAGTGAAGACTCGTAATGAGGCAAAGCAGATGGCCACAAAGGATTCCATAGTTGCTACAAGAGCTAGAATAGAGATGCTTAAAAGAACCGTCCAACTTCAGAGAGCTCAAAGGGATGAGTATGCAGCTATTGTGTTTCAGCAGGCCCCAGGTAATTTTCTCTCTGTAAGTCATTTGTATCCTATGAGATTTAAACATATTGGCTATGCGGTTAAATTATGCAGCGAATATTGACCACAAATCTAGTGTAGTTGGATTGGGTTCCAAGTGCCCAACTCGTTAGAGATTTTGGAGCCATCGGAATTTAAGATTGGCATATTACAGTACTTTGAGAACTGAGGTGGACAGCTATCAGAATGGACTCCACTTGGCAGGTGTTTATGTAATTATTTTCTTGTTAACCAGTGGCTGCTGTGCTGCAGCCTGTGTGGCTAGTTTGAATTTGATGTACGAATTGATCAAGCATCATTGTTTATATGTAAATGGATCTGATTGGAAGATTTGGTCTGTAGATTTCTGTGAGATTTGAATCGGTCCACCATAATGTTCTACATCATGCAAGAACCAATTTACATGCTCACATGCATGTATACCTGCAGGAGGTCTTCCTCGACCAATAGTGTGTTATTCTGTTTAATATGCATGCTTCTTTTCTTTAAAATAAAAAAAAATATATATATATATATATATATATATCTGTAATCTGATTCAAAGAGCTCTTTAAATTCTTTGAACATATGAAATATTTGGTGAATTTGTGGATTATCCATTTCTGTCTTCCTTTTACTTCTTTTTGCCATTATTTACAGCCTTGGCAGCGTTTGAAGGAAAAGAAAAGGAGGAAAATGAACATAGACAAGAAATTCAAGAGGCAGTATGATGGTATGACAGAGTTCTTGGTTTCCAAATTGAAGGCGGATGTGGTAATTGCGTGGATAATCGTCTCTTTTGTTACTTTCCTTCAAGCAAAATCTCTCCTTAAACATTCTCCATTTTGTGTAGGTGTAAAATTCACATTCAACAACATCAATGTGAAAAATCCACATGAGGAGTACTTTTTCATCATTCGTCATGAAGGTGATACATATACACGTAAGTAATTATTTGTATATTCTGCATGTTGATGCTGAAATATTCTTGCTATATTGTCTAACTTCCAGTTTTCCCATCGTTTCAGTATTGGCTTGTGATCCACCCTTGAATGATATCACAGATTTGATTCTCGAGTTGAATGGAACGGATAGCTTATTCAAATTTGTCAGAAAAATGAGGGAAATGTTTAAAGAAGCAGCATCATTTGGTAGAGCTTTATCTATTTATTTATTTATTTAACTGATGTATTGTATGCTTGGAAAAAGTAGATGACACCTGTAACCTTTTCCTCATACTTTGCCATGGCATAGGCAAGTAAAGATTGTTTGGTGCAAATTGCATATTAGATGTTTGCTGAACCCAGTGAAGCATAGAGCAGTTAACAAACTTTACCTCAATGGGACTTTGTCTATGTCTGTCTATAAATGCAGTTCCACATTGTTGAAAGATTTTCTTATGTTTGTCTTGGAATGCAGGAGTTTTGCCTCAGTCAACAAATCTTCATCAAGAATCTTCCATATATTTGTCTGCTCCAGTTTTGTCAGTTTCAACAGACAAAAGTGAATCTCCAGTGACAATAGACGAGCATCCAAAGGGTGAAGCCAAAGAATATTCCAACAAGGTTAACCATGGAAAAGGAGAGTCTTCAATCTCAGACACCCACCCAGGAGCGTTCCTGATTTCAGGAGAATGATGTTTCAGGCTTGAAAAGGAAAGTCAATGTTAAAAAATTATTTATTAAGAATAGCATGCCAACGATCCAATCGATGGTCTTTTGAGTTTTGATTTCCCTTCCATCTAGACCCTCTTCTGGGGTTGGTGATCATCCCAGACCCATGAACTCGACGGCAGGTCCGCAGACTGTCCCATCAATTCTTAGTTAGGGTTATTTATCCATTGTTCTTCAGACCTGAGAATTTTGGGTTAGAGATAGAAACATGCATAAGAGATGATAGAGTTGGAAGGATGGAAAATAAAGGAATGAGTAGCTTATCAAAAATATCCTCGGTCAACAGAAGGTCAACTGCAATGTTCGCTAGTTTTTTTCTTTTCCTTTTTGGTTTTTTTTTTTTTTTAATACACATCAACAACTACTTGAAGTATGGCGTGATACATAAGAACTAACAACTCACATTGACAAAATAAAAAATTTGCAATTTAATTTGACAAAATATACAAAGTTTGTAACTTAAATTTGTATTTAACTATTTTTAGAATTATCGAATAATCAACGAAAGAGATTATAATAAAGTATATAAATGAAAGTTTTTTTTATGTTAAAAAATAATTTATTTATGAAAAATATTTAGTAAAAAAAATTTTAAAAAATAAATTATTTTTTATTATTTAACTGTATTATTAAAAATATATATTTTTTAATTTTATTTATTATAAAGTAAAATTAAAATAATAAAATTAAAAATTTTAATATAGATTAATTATTATTATAAATAAAAATATAAAAATTTTCTTTAATTAACTCATTTTATGATAAACAAATTTTGTAGTAAATAGTAAAAAAAAATAACTTATTGTTATGGATTTGATAACTTACAATTGGTAAAAGTAATGATAAAATTAATTGGTAATTGATAAAATTGGCAATAATTTAAAACTAACCTTTTCTCTCTCTAACCCATTTTCTCTCTTTTACTCACCTATCACCTATAGAAAATAGCTTCCACTTGTTTTAATAAAAATTATTTTATAAAAAAATCATTATTTTTTATTAACTTTATAATTATTTTTTATTAATTATATCTTTTTAATTTATGAGATAGAGTTAAATAAGAAAAATAGACTAACTGTAAATCTATGAACCTCTTTATAGTGAGATGAGAACCATTCACTCATTAATGATGAGGGGATCATTTATAGATGTTATTCACTATAAATATTATTTATTTTAGTTAATTATTTATAATATTAAACATTAAAATTACATTACAATTTTAATTTACGATTGATTTGATTAATTAATTTAATAATTATAAATTCAATTTGATTTAATTTTGTCAATTAACTAAAATTTTTGATCCTTCTAAACACCGTGGCCATTTCAATGAACTCCCAAGCTTATGCTATTTTCCCCGCGTCACTCTCTCTCGCTCTCTCTCTCCAACCATTTCTAATTTCACCAAACAACGGCCGAATTAATATCATTATAGGGGAGCAGGCAGAATGAGTTCGCTGTTAGGTCAATAAGTTAATCTAAGTTAATAAAATTAAAAAAAAAAAAAGAAACTTACTTAGATGTGGATCCATTGGTCTCTCTCCCTCCTCATTTGTTGTTTCCTGCGTCTTTAATGAGGAGTATATTTTCCTTTTGTTGGCTCTCGAAGGAGCGCTTCTGGGCTTACATTTTGTCTCACTAAATTTTTCTATGCTCTAAAACCAAAAAATTAGAAAGAGCCAACAATGGAGGTGGGCCTCCAGCGATACATGGTACGACGTCCCTATCGCCCCACGCATCCTTTATATCTCCAAGGTAGTTTGTTCGTGAAGGAAGGTATGTCGGGTGGGCTGAAGAGATGATGAGGATTGTCGAGGAAAGCTGGATGGGTTAGGTTTTCGATGGGTTTCATTAAAGAAAAAGTAGGGGATGTTTGTGAAGGCTGCAGGGATGCTGGGTTCTTGCCCTGTTTTTCAGGCAATGGCAATTCTAAGGTCGATGACGATATGATGGTCATTGTGATGGTTGTCGCGATGGTGGATCGTGGTGGTCAGATGTCTTGAATGTGATGAGAATGGGCTTGTACTTTGTCCCATTTTTCTGATATATATATATATTATTTTTAGACTGTTATTAATTAAAATTTTTTATTTTCATTAAATTAGATTAAATGTATAATTTAATTATAAATTTAAATATTATCAAGTGACTTAATGAATTTTAAATGTATTTGGTTTTTATGTATGTGTATAAAATAATTATTTAGTATAGAGTCTATCATTGAGTCGATGGTGAGTGAATTTAATTAGGGTTTGAAGGTCTCATTTTCACACAATAGGTTATATTTTATTCTCCCTATTAAAGCGAACAAGAATATGTACAGTGGTTTGAGAATCCTTATTTTTCAATTCAAATCATTGTTATATTAGATTCCTAATGCTTAAAATAAATTATTGTTGTTACCTATGATGTTTATTGATTTTTGTTTTTGTTTTTCAGCTCCACGAGTTTTTTCCTTGAATAATTAGTTTTTTCTTGTTGAAACCCTAATTGGTGAAAATTATAAAAGATAGAAAGAGGATATAGAAATAGTTTTAATTATGAGGAATGTGGTTATGGCTATAAGAGTAGACAAACCAACTAATTTGACTTATGAGAGTATTGCTATAGAGAAAGCATATTATAAGAAGTGAGATAGGCCAATTGTTTGACTCTTATGGTAATAAAAAGGTCTATCTCTAAGGGTTTGGGAATTGTTATCCCAAATATTGACCATGCCAAATCCTTCTTTACTTCTCTTGGAAAAGATATATAATTTCCACTAAGGCTTAAGCTAGTCAAATGATGGATAAACTCATCAATATGGAGTATAATGGGATAAGTGGTATTAGGGATTACATTCTCAAGATGGTTGCTTTTTCTTTTAAACTTGGTGAACTCTAATGCCCTATTGCTAACCTTTTTCTTGTTAACCATGCCGTAGACTCCTTATTCTTAAAATTTGATGCACCAAAAACCTATCATAAAACCTAAAAAGAAAGTTAGGATATCAATAATCTGATAACCATTTGTGCTCAATAAAAGCATAGGATGAAATGTGAGGTTTAAGGGAGTATAAATTTATCCAATTAACCACACCCAAATAAGCTTTTTTGCAATAAGAAATTTAAATCCTAGGAAAACGGTGGTCTTGAAAGAAATCATGGTTAGAAGTACCTCGGTCATAAACCTATGATAACCAAAGATGAGCATTGTTTTGTAAGAAAATAGGTCACAGGAGAAATGACTATTTTTCCTTTTAGAATTACCTTAAAAAGAAGAATAATAACAATAAACTAGGTAATTCTCTTATTTTCATTTGCTTTGAATTTAGTTTGATAGATTTTCTTGCTAATTCTTGGTGGATTGACTCTAAGGCATTTGTCCATGTTACTAATACTTTGTAGGGGTTCAAGAGCAAGCAAAAGCTAAGAAAGGATAAAGTCAATTTATTCATAAGGAATGGAGAAAGAGTGGTAGTAGAGTTCATAGAGATAGTTAAATTGAAATTAGATTCTAAATTTGTTTTGATTTTGAAAGATACTTTTTATGTGCCATCCCTAAGGCAAAATTTGGTTTCTTTGTCAAAACTTCATGATATCAGTGTTTATTTAGGTTTTAATAATGGTTATTATAGTTTGTTTTATGATTTTGTGATAACTAGTGACATTTCTAGATATGATAATTTATATAAATTACATGTTGACTCTAAGTAATTTGATGCACTTCATATTGTTAATGGTAAGGTTAAAAGACCTTTGTCAAGAGAAAATTCTTATTTCCTACTACGTAAACATTTAGGTCACATTTCTAAAAAAAGAATTAATAGGCTAATAAAAGAAAATGTCATCTTATGTTTTAAGAACTCTAATGTGAGAGAGTGTGTTGATTGCATTTGAGGTAAAATGACTATGAAAACCAATAGACATTCCACTCATAGTAAAGATGTCTTGGAGATAATTCACATTGACATAAGTACTCCTCTTAAGAATACTTTATGTGGCAACAAATACTTCATAACCTTTATAGATGACTTATGTTGTTATGGCTATGTTTACCTTATAAGTGATAAGTTATAATCACTTGAGAAATTTAAAATCTTTAAGACTAAAATAGAGAAGTAATGTGGCAAAGAGATTAAAATTGTAAGGTCTGACCGTGGTAATGAGTATTATGGTAGAGCTAGTGAAATAGGTTAGTTTATAGCACCTTTTGCCAAGTACTTGTAGGATTGTGGGATTGTTTCCCAAGTTACTATGCCTAGAACTCTTAAGTAAAATAGGGTGATTGAGAGGTGAAATCACACCTTTATGTACACAATTAGATCCATCGTGAGTATGACTAATTTATCAATTTTTCTTTGGGGTAAAGCCCTGAAAAAAACCATATATATCCTAAACAAAGTTCCTATCAAATCAGTGTCTAAAACATCTTTTGAGTTTTTCAAGGGTTGAAAGCCCAATTTAAACCATTTTAAAGTATGAGATGCCTTATTAAGGTGAAAATTTATGATCCAATTGCATTTGAATTAGATCCTAAAATAATTGGAAGCTATTTTATTAGTTGTCCAATTGGCTCTAAAGGTTATAGATAACACTATCCTATTTGAGGGATAAAGATTATTGAGGCATTGGTGGCAAAATTCTTTAAGAATGAAGTTTACACTTTTGATTGTTTGTAGGGTGGTTGAATTATTTTAAGAGAGGAACTTAGTAGTTTCTTATGACTATTGTGTATGGCAAGTGATGTAATATCTTGTTGATAAAGTGCCTAATATGTCATTTAATCATAATGTTACAAATGTTCCAGTTAAACTAGTAAAGTCTATTATTATTAAATGTTTTGAGAAAATGAGACATCATGCAATTTCAAATAATTTTGTTGTATACTTGGTGAGGCAGATTATGATATTGAATAAGTTATTGATCTACTAAACTATAATAAGGTAGTATCTTGTGAATAACTTAATAAATAGATAGAGACAATGCATGAAGAATTTTAGTTCATATATTCTAATGACATATGGGAGGTTGTTGAGATTTCAAATGGTTTTAAACTTATAAGTTGTAAAAATGGGTGTTTAAAACCAAAAAAGATTCTAAGGGAAAATAGAGCAATTCAAGGTAAGGTTGGTGGAAAAAGGATTTACATAGAAAGAGGGAATAGATTTTAAGGAGACCTTCTCACTAGTATCTTTAAAGGATTTTTTTAAAATTATTATGGCCATAACAACTCATTATGATTTAGAGTTTTATTAACTGAATGTCAAAATTAATTTTTTGAATAAAGATCTTTGTGAGGAGGTCTATATGTAATAACTTGAAGGTTTTATTAAAAGTGAAAATGAGCACTTGATATGCAGATTAAGAAAGTCTATTTATGGTCTTAAACAAACATTTAGATAATGGTATTTAAAGTTTGATAAAGTTATTTCCTTTTTGGGTTTGTTGAAAATAGTATTGATTAATACATATAATTCAAGGTGAGTTAGAGCAATTTTATTATTCTTGTTCTCTATGTAAATGATATATTATTTGCTAGTAGTAATATCAATCTACTTTATAAGAATAAATCTACCTTGTCTAGTTACTTTTACATGAAAGATCTTGGTTATGTTTCTTATATTTTGGGAATTGAAATTCATAAGGACAAATCTAAATATTGAGTCTTTTACAGAGAGCCTATATACGTCGAATACTTGAGAGATTTAATATGAATAAATGTAAACCTAGCAAAGATCAATACTTTACAAATGAAATTCAAAAAAGTTTAATGAAGGATAGACCTTATTCTAGTGTTGTTAGTAGTTGATGCATGCTTAGGTTTGTATTAGACCTAATTTGTCTTTTGCAATGAGTGTACTTAGTTGATATCTTTCTAATCTAGGTGATAAGCATTGACTTGTCGCTAAAAAGGAAATGTGATATCTACCAAAAACAAAAAGTTGCATGCTTGTTTATATGAGGATCAGTGACTTTAAGGTGGTTGGGTATATAGATTTTGGTTTTATTGGTTGTATTGACGATATGAAATCTACATCTGGTTATGTATTTATTTTGGCTGGTAGAGCAATTTCTTGGAAGAAGGTGAAGCAGACACTTATTGCTTTTTCTACTATGTAAGCAGAGTTTGTTAGTTGTTATGGTATTAGCACACATACAATATGACTTAGAAATTTTATTTCTGGTTTGAAGATAATGGATTTCATCTCTAAACCTAGGAGAATTTACTATGATGAGAATGACCTTGTGCTTTGTCCCATTTAGCTTATATTTCCATGCGAGATAACCTAACCTTCACCGGTTAGGTTCACGATTCCAAAGTGTTAGGCCTTAAAGATCTGAGAAAAGAGATAAGGAGGGAGATGAGAAGGAAAGAGGATTTGGGGGAGAGAGAGAGAGAGAGAGAATCAGAGGAAGAGAATTTTAGAGAAAGAAAATCTAATCTATTTTTTCTGTTACATTCACTATTCAACCTCATTATCATTTATACAAATGGTGCTTATTGATTGGATACTATTACAATTAGTGAAACAGTGTATTACAATTAGTGAAACACATTGTTTCACTAATTGTAACAACTCCTTAATGGACTCTAACGGGAAGTTTAATGGATCTAACAACAGAAATGATCAAACAGTGCCATTTTTTGCCTCTATAGATGTCGTTACTACTATTGTCAATGTAATCAAATAAACATAACAGCCAACAATAGCAAAAACCACCCATTCTCCAAGTTTTCCTTTTTGGTTCCTGACAAGTCCTCCTCATCAAGAGCAACATTGTTCTTAAGGCATGAAAGTGAGAAATTGAGAAGAAATGAAAGACCAATCCTCCCATATGGCATCTTCATGGGCCAAGTTAGACCATTGTATCAACATTTGTGTAACTGCTTAGTTTTGCCTCTTTACTATCTTTCTATCTAGTACAACAATAGGTTCTACTAAAGGTTAACCATTCTGGCTTGTGAGAGGTAATTGGGGCATTAATTGATGATGATGGCCCACTAATCTCTTCAATAGCGAGAAATGGAAAATAAGATGGATTGTGGATCTTGTTGGCATTTGCAATTTGTAAGCCACTTGTCCAATTTTTTCCAGGATCAGAAATGGCCCAAAATACTTTATAACAAGCAAGCTTTAGATTCTTCTTGATGGCTACTGATGTCTGTTTGTAAGGCTATAACTTCAAATAAACCCAATCCCTTACTGCAAAAGCTCTGTCAGTTTTGCTTTTATTAACATAGTGTTTTATTCTTTGCTAAGCTCTCAAAAGCTACTCCCTGAGAAGCTTGACATGTGCTGTCTCTCCCGTAACAATGTTTCAATAGAAGCTACCTTAGATTGTTCAATTGGCAGCTTAGGTAGTTGAGGTAGAGCGAACCTGTAGAGAGCTTGGAAGGAAGACATGGCTAGAGTGGAGTGATGGTTGTTGTTGTACCACCATTCTGCTCAATGTAGCCACTTAGTCCAATGATTTGGCCTGTGAAAAGTCATACAATGCAAATAAGTCTCCACATATCTGTTGAGTCTCTTGATTTGTCCATTAGATTGGGGATGGTATGCAGTGCTCAAATGGAGATCCGTGCCAAGGAGTTTGAACAATTCTTCCTAAAACAGACTTAGGAATACCTTATCCTTATTAGAGACAATAAAGTGAGGCAACCCATGTAATTTAAAAATGTTTTCCATGAAAAGTTTAGCTACTAAAGGGGGAGTGCTAAGGCAATGAAATGCCTACATTTACTAAATCTACTAATGACCACCTAGATCACATCCTTGCTCTCACACTTAGGCAAACCCTTTATGAAATCCATGCTAATATCCCTCCAAGCTTGTGTAGGCACAGGAAGGGGTTGAAGCAGCTAGGACTCTTTACTGTACCCCTCTGACAAGTGTCGCATTGCTGTATAAATACATAACCTGCTTTTTGAGACCTGGCCAGTAAAAGAATTGCTGTAATCTGTTATAGGTAATTTTAATATCAAAGTGCCCACAAATGGCAGAGGTATGAAATTATCCCAACATTTGCCTCTTGAGATCTCTATGAGACCCTTTATAGATCTTACCCTTATACTTGGTAACTCCATTATGCAAGGAGAGAGGTGGCTTAGCTCTTGGAGAGAGTGTCAGCATTGGAATGAGCTCGAAAACTAGAGCATCACCCTCATAACTCTCAACTACTTCATTTAGCCATTGGGGCAACTGAGTTGTTATAGCACAACAATCCCCAAACCCCTGTACTAGAATTTCAATAAGCAAACTTAATGACTAATTACAAATAATAAATATTTTAGTAGTTGTAAATAAAACTTAGACATTTTCAAATGCAAAATTGTCCTTAGATATAAGATCAAGGATGACAGGCTCATGATAAATTCAACAAAAGTATGAGCTATTAGAGGGTGAGAGCTTCAAACCAAGGTCTTAGAATTGTGATTTTTCTTAAGGTTAGTCAACTACTATCATTGATTGATTAAAGCGTATTTTGCCATAACGACACTTCTAATCGACTTACACAAGAAAAATAGTGCATGACATTGGTTGAAACAATATCAAGCTTCCTTTAAGAGATTGAAATAAGTAATCTTTAAAGAACCTATCATGAAACTAATGAACTATGAGAAGTCTTTTAAAGTCCTTATAAATGCAACTAACTTTATGCATTCAAGACTTGAAGATAAGTAATTGAGGACTAATTTATTAGAAATTTGATTCATTGACCTATGTAACTTACAAGGTCCTTATTTTCCATAATGGTTTGGACAAAATTTACTAGTTCAATGATCGAACCAACTCAGTTTTCTAAATTCTATCAATATTTACTTTGTTAGCTAATTCTAAGATCAACTTACACTTGTTGCACAGTAATATTAAACACATATATACCATTAGTTAGTAATTATTTTAACAAATAATAATATTATAAGAATAATATTAATGTATAGTGAATGTAACAAAATTAGTTTAATAAAAACTATTAAATGTTATTGATATTGACCCTAATCAAATAGGTCCTCAAGTAAACCTAATGACTAATTATAAATAATAAATATTGTAGTAGCTATAAATAAAAATTAAACATTTTCAAATATTAAGTTGTACTTAGTTATAAGATCAATGATGGTAGGCTCATGATGGATTCAGAAAAGGTGTGAGCTATTAGAGACTAGGAGCCTCAAACCAAGGTCCTAGAATTGTGATTTTTCTTAAGGCTAGTCAACTATTATTATCAATTCATTAAGGAAAATTTTTTCATAGCGGCACCTCTAACCGACCTATTCAAGAAGAACAGTGTATGAAATTGGTTGAAACAATGTCAAACTTCCTCTGAGATATTGAAACAAGTAATCTTTAAAGAACTTATCATAGAGCTACTAAACTATGAGAAGTCTTTTAAAGTCCTTATAGATGCAATTAACTTTATGCATTCAAGACTTGAAGATAAGTAATTGAGGAGTAATTTTTTAGAAATTTGATTCATTGAACCAAGTAACTTACAAGATCCTTATTTTCAACAATGGCATGGACAAAATTTACAAGTTCAATGATTGAACCAACTCAGATTTCTAAATTCTATTAGTATTTACTTTATTAACCAATTCCAAGATCAACTCACACTTGTTGCGTAACAACATTATATGCCTATATACCATCAATTAGTAATTTTTTTAACAAATAATAATATTACAAGAATAATATTAATGTATAGTGAAAATAATAAAATTATTTTCATAAAAAGAATTAAATGTTATTGATATTGACCCTAATTAAGTAGGTCCTTAAGCAAACCTAATAACTAATCACAATTACTAAATATTTTAGTAGTTGTAAATAAAAGTTAGACATTTTTAATTGCTAAACAATCCTTAGTTATAAGATCAAGTATAGTAGGCTCATAATGGATCCATTTAATGTGTGAGCTATAAGAGGGTGGGAGCCTTTAGTCAAAGTCTTAGAATTGTGATTTTTATTAGGGCCAATCCATTACTATCATGATCCATTAAAATGTATTTTGCTATGGCAGTACCTCTAACCGACTTACTCAAGAAGAATAGTGCATGACATTAGTTGAAGTAATTTCAAACTTACTTTCAAAGATTGAAACAAGCAGTCTTTAAAAAATCTATCATAAAGTTACTAAATTAGGAGAAGCCTTTTAAAGTCCTTACAGATGCAACTAACTTTATACATTCGAGACTTGAAGATAAGTAATTGAGGAGTAATTTTTTAGAAATTTAATTGATTGACCTAGGTAACTTACAAGGTCCTTATTCTCCACAATAGCATGGACAAAATATACTAGTTTAATAATCAAACCAACTCAAATTACTAAATTTTATCAGTATTTACTTTGTTAGCTAATTCCATGATCAACTTACACTTGTTGCACAATAACATTATATACATATATATCATCAGTTAGTTATTTTTTTAACAGATAATAATATTATAAGAATAATATTAATGTATAGTGAAAAAAATAAAATTAGTTTGATAAAAACTATTAAATGTTATTGATATTGACCTTAATGAAATAGGTCCTCAAGCAAACCTAATGACTAATCACAAATAATAAATATTTTAGTAATTGTAAATAAAAGGTAAACATTTTCAATTGCCAAGCTGTCCTTAGTTATAAGATCAAGGATGGTAGGCTCATGATGGATCCAATAAAGGTGTGAGCTATGAGAGAGTGGGAGCCTTCAACCAATGTCTTAGAATTGTGATTTTTATTAGGAATAATCAACTACTATCATCGATTCAATAAGGTGTATTTTGCCATAGCAGCACCTCTAATCGACTTACTTAAGAAGAATAGTGTATAACATTGGTTGAAATAATGTTAAGTTTCCTTTGAGAGATTGAATTAAGCAATTTTTAAAAAATCTCTCATAAAGCAACTGAACTACAAGATGTTTTTTAAAGTTTTTATAAATGCAACTAACTTTTTGCATTCAAGACATAAAGATAAGTAATTGAAGTGTAATTTCTTATAAATTTTATTCATTTACCTAAGTAACTTATAAGGTCCTTATTTTTCACAATGGCATGGACAAAATTTACAAGTTCAACGATCGAACCAACTCAGATTTTTAAATTCTATCCGTATTTACTTTGTTAGTTAATTACAAGATCAACTTACACTTATTACACAACAACGTTATATGCATATATACCATCGGCTAGTAATTTTTTTTAACAAATAATAATATTACAAGAATAATATTAATCTATAGTGAAAATAATAAAATTAGTTTGATAAAAACTATTAAATGTTATTGATATTGACCCTAATCAAGTAGGTCCTCAAGCAAACCTAATGACTAATCACAAATAATAAATATTTTAGTAACTGTAAATAAAAGTTAGACATTTTCAATTGCTAAGTGGTCTTTAGTTATAAGATCAAGGATAATTGGCTCATAATGGATCCCATAAAGGTGTAAGGTATTAGAGAATAGAAGCCTCTAACCAAGGTCCTAGATTTGTGATTTTTCTTAGATCTAGTCATCTACTATCATCAATTAATTAAGGAGTATTTTTCCATAGCGACACCTCTAACTGACTTACTCAAGAAGAACAATGCATGACATTGGTTGAAATAATGCCAAACTTCCTTTGAGAGATTGAAACAAGCAATTTTTAAAGAACTTATCGTGAAGCTACCAAATTATGAGAAACCTTTTAAAGTATTTACAAGTGCAACTAATTTTATGCAATCAAGACTTGAAGATAAGTAATTGAGAAGTAACTTCTTAGAAATTTAGTTCATTAACATAGGTAACTTACAAGATCCTTATTTCCCACAATAGTATGGACAAAATTTACTACTTCAAAGATCGAATCAACTCAAATTTCTAAATTTTATTAGTATATATATACTTTGTTAACTAATTCTCATATCAACTTACACTTGTTGCACACCAACATTATATGTATATATACCATTAGCTAGTAAATTTTTTAACAAATAATAATTTTACAAGAATAATATTAATGTATAGGGAAAATAATAAAATTAGTTTAATAAAAACTATAAAATGTTTTTATATTAACTCTAATTAAGTAGGTCCTTAAGCAAATCTAATGACTACTTATAAATAATAAATATTTTAGTTGTTGTAAATAAAAGTTAGACATTTTCAATTGCTAAGCTGTCCTTAGTTATAAGATGAAAGATGATGGGCTCATGATGGGTCTAGTAAAGGTGTGAGCTATGAGAGAGTGGGTGCCTTCAACCGAGGTCCTAGAATTATGATTTTTCTTAGCATTAGTCAACTACTATCATTAATTTAATAAGGAGTACTTTGTCATAACGACATCTTTCACTGACTTACTCAAGAAGAACAGTGCACGAGTTTCCTTTAAGAGATTGAAATAAGCAATCTTTAAAGAATTTATCATGAAACAACTGAACTACGAGAAGCCTGTCAAAGTCTTTATAGATGCAATTATTCAAGACTTGAAGATAAGTAGTTGATGAGTAATTTCTTAGCAATTTGATTCATTAACCTAGGTAACTTACAAGGTCCTTATTTTTCACAATGGCATGCACAAAATTTACAAGTTCAATGATCGAACCAACTCAGATTTCTAAATTTTATCAAAATTTACTTTGTTTGCTAATTCCAAGATTAACGTACACTTGTTGCATAATAACATTATATGCATATATACCATTAGCTAGTAATTTTTTTTTAACAAATAAAAATATTACAAGAATAATATTAATGTATAGAGAAGGTAATAAAATTAGTTTAATAAAAACTATTAAATGTTATTGATATTGACCCTAATGAAGTAGGTTCTCAAGTAAACCTAATGACTAATTACAAATAATAAATATTTTAGAAGTTGTAGGAAAAAGTTAGATATTTTCAATTACTAAGTTGTCCTTAGTTATAAGATCAATGATTATAGACTCATGATGGATTTAGTAAAAGTGTGAGTTATCAGAGGGTGGGAGCTTTCAACCAATGTTGTAGAATTATAAATTTTCTTAGAGCTAGTCAACTACTATCATCGATTTATTTAAGAGTATTTTGCCATAGTGGCACCTCTAATCGACATACTCATGAAGAACGGTGCATTACATTGGTTGAAACAATGTCAAGCTTCCTTTGAGAGATTGAAACAAGTAATTTTTAAAGAACATATCATGAAACTACTAAACTATGAGAAGCCTTTTAAAGTCCTTATAGATGTAACTAATTTTATACATTTAAGACTTGAAGATAAGTAATTATGAAGTAATGTCTCATAAATTTGATTCATTGACCTAGGTAACTTGCAAAATTCTTATTTTCCATAATGAAATGAACAAAATTTACAAGATCAATAATCAAAACAACTCAGATTTCTAAATTCTAGCAGTATTTACTTTGTTAGTTAATTCCAAGATCAACTTACACTTGTTCCAGAGCAACATTATATGCATATATACCATTAGCGAGTAATTTTTTTTAACAAATAATAATATTAGGAGAATAATATTAATGTATAGTAAAGGTAATAAAATTAGTTTCATAAAAACTATTAAATGTTATTGATATTGACCCTAATCAAGTAGGTCCTCAAGCAAAACTAATGATTAATTATAAATAATAAATATTTTAGTAGTTGTAAATAAAAATTAGATATTTTCAAATACTAAGCTGTCCTTGGTTATAAGATCAAGGATGGTAGGCTCATGATAGATCTAGTAAAGGTGTGAGCTGTTAGAGACTAGGAGCCCCAAACCAAGGTCTTAGAATTATGATTTTTCTTAGGGCTAGTGAACTACTATCATTAATTCATTAAGAAGAATTTTTCCATAGTGGCTTCCTCTGAGAGTTTGAAATAAGCAATCTTTAATGAACCTATCATGGAGCTACTAAACTATGAGAAGCCTTTCAAAGTCCTTACAGATGCAATTAACTTTCTGCATTCAAGACTTGAAGATAAGTAATTGGGGAGTAATTTCTTAGAAATTTGATTCATTGACTCAAGTAACTTACAAGGTCCTTATTTTTTATAATGGCATGGTCAAAATTTACGAGTTCAATGATCGAACCAACTCAGATTTTTAAATTCTATCAGTATTTACTTTGTTAACCAATTCCAAGATCAACTCACACTTGTTGCACAACAACATTATATGCATATATACCATAATAAATAATAAATAATAATAACACTTGTTAGTAATTTTTTTTAATAAATAATAATTTTATAAGAATAATATTAATGTATAGTGACTATAATAAAATTAGTTTAATAAATACTATGAAATGTTTTTGATATTGACCCTAATTAAGTAGGTCCTTAAGCAAATCTAATGACTAATCATGAATATTAAAGATTTTAATAGTTGTAAATAAAAGTTAGACATTTTCAATTGCTAAATTGTACTTAGTTATAAGATGAAGGATGGTGGGCTCATAATGAATCTAGTAAAGGTGTGAGCTATAAGAGGGTGGGTGCCTTCAACCAAGGTCATAGAATTGTGATTTTTCTTAGCATAAGTCAATTACTACGATTGATTTAATAAGGAGTACTATGTCATAGTAGCACCTCTAACCGACTTACTTAAGAAGAATAGTGCATGACATTAGTTGAAACAATGTTAAGTTTCCTTTAAGAGATTGAAATAAGCAATTTTTAAAGAATTTATCATAAAACTATTGACCTACGAGAAGCCTTTCAAAGTCTTTACAGATGCAATTATTCAAGACTTGAAGATAAGTAATTGAGGAGTAATTTCTTAGCAATTTGATTCATTGACCTAGGTAACTTACAAGGTCCTTATTTTTCACAATGGCATGGACAAAATTTACAAGTTCAATGATCGAACCAACTCAGATTTCTAAATTCTATCAAAATTTACTTTGTTAACTAATTCCAAGATCAACTTATACTTGCTGCCTAGCAACATTATATGCATATATACCATCAGCTAGTAATTTTTTTTAACAAATAATAATATTACAAGAATAATATTAATATATAGAGAAGATAATAAAATTAGTTTAATAAAAACTATTAAATGTTATTGATATTGACCCTAATCAAGTAGGTCCTTAAGCAAACCTAATGAATAATCACAAATAATAAATATTTTAGAAGTTATAGAAAAAAGTTAGATATTTTTAATTACTAAGTTGTCCTTAGTTATAAGATCAAGGATTGTAGACTCATAATAGATCCAGTAAAAGTGTGAGCTATCAGAGAGTAGGAGCCTTCAACCGATGTCGTAGACTTGTAATTTTTCTTAGAGTTAGTCAATTACTATTATCGATTCATTAAAAAGTATTTTGCCACAGTGGCACCTCTAACCGACATACTCAAGAAGAACGGTGCATGACATTGGTTGAAACAATGTCAAGCTTCCTTTGAGAGATTGAAACAAGTAATTTTTAAAGAACATATCATGAAACTACTAAACTATGAGAAGCCTTTTAAAGTCCTTACAGATGCAACTAATTTTATACATTCAAGACTTGAAGATAAGTAATTAAGAATTAATTTCTCATAAATTTGATTCATTAACCTAAGTAACTTACAAAATTCTTATTTTGCATAATGAAATGAACAAAATTTACAAGATCAATGAAACAACTCAGATTTCTAAATTCTATCAATATTTACTTTGTTACAGATGCAATTATTCAAGATTTGAAGATAAGTAATTGAGCAGTAATTTCTTAGAAATTTGATTTATTGACCTAGGTAACTTATAAGGTCATTATTTTTCATAATGGCATGGACAAAATTTACAATTTCAATGATTGAATTTACTCAGATTTCTAAATTCTATCGGTATTTACTTTGTTAACTAATTCCAAAATCAACTTACATTCGTTGCAGAACAACATTATATACATATATACCATCTGTTAGTATTAAAATTAGTTTCATAAAAACTATTAAATGTTATTGATATTGACCCTAATCAAGTAGGTTCTCAAGCAAATCTAATGACTAATCATAAATAATAAATATTTTAGTAGTTGTAAATAAAAGTTAGATATTTTCAATTGCTATGTTATCTTTAGTTATAAAATGAAGGATGGTAGGCTCATGATGGATCCTGTAAAGGTGTGAGCTATTAGAGAGTAGGAGCCTCTACCCAAGGTCTTAGAATTGTCATTTTTGTTAGGCTTAGTCAACTACTATCTTCCATTCGTTAAGGAGTATTTTTCTATAGCGGCACCTTTAACTGACTTACTCAAGAAGAACAGTGCATGATATTAGTTGAAACAATGTCAAGCTTCCTTTGAGAGATTGAAACAAGCAATCTTTAAAGAACCTATCGTGAAGCTACTGAACTATGAGAAGCCTTTTAAAGTATTTACAGGTGCAATTAACTTTATGCATTCAAGACTTGAAGATAAGTAATTAAGGAGTAACTTCTTAGAAATTTGGTTCACTGACATAGGTAACTTACAAGGTCCTTATTTCCTAGAATGGCATAAACAAAATTTACTATTTCAATGATTGAACCAACTCATATTTCTAAATTCTATCAGTTTATATTTTGTTAACTAATTCCCACATCAACTTACACTTGTTGCACAGTAACATTATATGCATTTATACCATCAGCTAGTCATTTTTTTTAACAAATAATAATATTATAAGACTAATATTAATATATTGTGAAAACAATAAAATTAGTTTAATAAAAACTATTAAATGTTATTAATATTGACCCTAATCAAGTAGGTCTTTAAGCAAACCTAATGACTAATGACAAATAATAAATTTTTTAATAGTTGTAAATAAAAGTTATACATTATCAATTGCTAAACTATCCTTAGTTTTAAGATCAAGAATGGTAGGATCAAAATAGATCCAGTAAAGGTGTGAACTATCAAAGGGTGGGAGCCTTCAACCAAAGTTTTAGAATTGCAATTTTTCTTAGGGCTAGTTAACTATTCTCATCGATTCATTAAGGAGTATTTTGCCATAGCAGCACCTCTAACAAACTTACTCAAGAAGAAGAGTGATGACATTAGTTGAAACAATGTCAAGCTTCCTTTGAGAGATTGAAACAACTAATTTTTAGAGAACCTATTATGAAACTACTAAACTATGAGAAACCTTTTAAAGTCTTTATAGATACAACTAGTTTTATGCATTTAAGACTTGAAGATAAGCAATTGAGGAGTAATTTCTTAGAAATTTGATTTATTTGCCGAGGTAACTTATAATGTCCTTATTTTCCATAATGGCATGGGCAAAATTTACTACTTCAATCATCGAACCAAGTCATATTTCTAAATTCTATCAGTATATAATTTGTTAGCTAATTTCAATATTAACTTACACTTGTTGGATAATAACATTATATGCATTTATACAAGTAGCTAGTCATTTTTTTTAACAAATAATAATATTACAAGAATAATATTAATGTATAATGAAGACAATAAATTTAGTTTAATAAAAACTTATAAATGTTATTGATATTGACCCTAATCAAGTAGGTCCTTAAGAGAACCTAATGATTTATCACAAATAATAAATATTTTAGTAGTTGTAAATAAAAGGTGGACATTTTTAATTGTTAAGCTATCCTTAGTTATAAGATAAAGGATGGTGGGCTCATGATGGATCCAATAAAGGTGTGAGCTATGAGAGGGTGGGAGCCTTTAACCAAGGTCCTAGAATTATGATTTTTCTTAGGACTAGTCAACTACTATCATAGATTTAATAAATAGTACTTTGCCATAGCGACACCTCTAACCGATTTACCTAAGAAGAACAGTGCATGACATTGGTTGAAACAATACCAAGTTTCCTTTGAGAGATTGAAACAAGCAATTTTTAAAGAACCTATCATAAAACTATAGAACTATGAGAAACCTTTTAAAGTAGTTACAGGTGCAACTAACTTTACGCATTCAAGACTTGAAGATAAGTAATTGAGGAATAACTTCTTAAAAATTTGGTTCATCGACCTAGGTAACTTACAAGATCTTTATTTCCCATAATGGCATGGACAAAATTTATTACTTTAATCATCAAACCAACTCATATTTCCAAATTCTATCAGTATATATTTTGTTAGCTAATTCTAACATCAACTTACACTTGTTGGATAGCAATATTATATGCATTTATACAATCAGCTAGTCATTTTTTTTAACAAATAATAATATTACAAGAATAATATTAATGATAAATCTAGTAAAGGTGTAAGCTATGAGAAGGTGGGAGCTTTCAACCAACATTCTAGAATTGTGATTTTTCTTAGGGCTAGGTAACTACTATCATCAATTCATTAAGGAGTATTTTGCCATAGAGGCACCTCTAACCAACTTACACAAGAAGAACAGTGCATGACATTAGTGGAAACAATGTCAAACTTTCTTTGAGAGATTGAAACAAGCAATCTTTAAATAACCTATCTTGAAGATGTTGAATTATGAGAAACCTTATAAAGTCTTTACAGATGCAACTAACTTTATGCATTTAAGACTTGAAGATAACTAATTAAGGTGTAATTTCTTAGAAATTTGATTCATTAACCCAGGTAACTTACAAGGTCCTTATTTTCCACAACGACATGGACAAAATTTACAAGTTCAATGATCAAACCAACTCAGATTTCTAAATTCTATTAGTATTTACTTTGTTAGCTAATTCAAATATCAACTTACATTTGTTGCACACCAACATTATATGCATATATACCATTAGCTAGTAATTTTTTTTGACAAATAATAATTTTACAAGAATAATATTAATGTACAGTGAAAATAATAAAATTAGTTTAATAAAAACAATTAAATGTTTTTGATATTGACCCTAATTAAGTAGATCTTCAAGCAAATCTAATGACTAATCACGAATAATAAATATTTGAGTAGTTGTAAAGAAAAGTTAAACATTTTCAATTGCTAAGCTGTCCTCAATTATAAGATGAAGGATGATGGGTTCATGATGGATCCAATATAGGTGTGAGCTATGAGAGGGTGGGAGCCTTTAACCAGGGTCCTAGAATTATGATTTTTCTTAAGACTAGTCAACTATTATCATTGATTTAATTAGGAGTACTTTGCCATAATGTCCCCTCTAACTGACTTACTCAAGAAAAACAATGCACAACATTAGTTGAAACAATGTCAAATTTCCTTTAAGAGATTAGAATAAGCAATCTTTAAAGAATTTATCATAAAACTACTAAACTACGAGAAGTCTTTCAAAGTCTTTACATATGCAATTAACTTTATTTTTTAATACTTGAAGATAAGTAATTGAAGAGTAATTTTAACAAATAAAAATATTATAAGAATAATAGTAATGTATAAAGAAGACAATAAAATTAGTTAAATAAAAACTATTAAATGTTATTGATATTGACCTTAATCAAGTAGATCCTTAAGCAAACCTAATGGCTAATCACAAATAATAAAGATTTTAGTAGTTGTAAAGAAAAGTTAGACATTTTCAATTACTAAGTTGTCCTTAGTTATAAGATTAAGGATTGTAAACTTATGATGGATCCAGTAAAAGTGTGAGCTATCAGTAGGTGAGAGCCTTTAACCAAGGTCGTAGAATTGTGATTTTTCTTAAAGCTGGTCAACTACTATCATCGATTCATTAAGGAGTATTTTGTCATAGTGGCACCTCTAATCAACATACTTAAGAAGAACAGTGCATGACATTGGTTGAAATAATTTCAAGATTCTTTTGAAAGATTGAAACAAGTAATTTTTAAAGAACATATCATGAAGCTACTGAACTATGAGAAGCCTTTTAAAGTCCTTATAGATACAACTAATTTTATACATTTAAGACTTGAAGATAAGTAATTAAGAAGTAATTTCTCATAAATTTGATTCATTGACCTAGGTAAATTACAAGGTTCTTATTTTCCGTAATGGTATGAACAAAATTTACAAGTTCAACGATCAAACCAACTCAGATTTCTAAATTTTATCCGCATTTACTTTGTTAGCTATTAGAGACTAGGAGCCTCAAACCAAGGCCCTGCAATTGTGTATTCAAGACTTGAAGATAAGTAATTGAGGAATAATTTCTTAAAAATTTGATTCATTGACACAAGTAACTTATAAGGTCCTTATTTTCCACAATGGCATGGACAAAATTTACATGTTCAATGATCGAACCAACTCAAATTACTAAATTCTATCAGTATTTATTTTGTTAGCTAATTCCATGATAAAGTCACACTTGTTAGACAACAACATTATATGCATATATACCATTAGTTAACAATTTTTTTTAGCAAATAATAATATTATAAAAATAATATTGTTGTATAGTGAATACAATAAAATTAGTTTGATAAAAACTATTAAATGTTATTGATATTGACTCTAATCAAATAGGTTCTCAAGTAAACCTAATGACTAATCACAAATAATAAATATTTTAGTAGTTGTAAATAAAAGGTAGATATTTTCAATTGCTAAGTTGTCCTTAGTTATAAGATCAAGGATGGTAGGCTCATGATAGATCCAGTAAAAGTGTGAGCTATCAGAGGGTGAGAGCCTTTAACCAAGGTCGTAGAATTGTGATTTTTCTTAGAGCTAGTCAATTACTATCATCGATTCATTAAGGAGAATTTTGCCACAGTGGCATGTCTAACCGACATATTCAAGAAGAACAGTGCATGACATTAGTTGAAATAATGTCAACCTTCCTTTGAGAGATTGAAACAAGTAATTTTTAAAGAGCATATCATGAAGCTACTGAACTATGAGAGGCCTTTTAAAGTTCTTACATATATAACTAATTTTATTCATTTAAGACTTGAAGATAAGTAATTGAGGAGTAATTTCTTAGAAATTTGATTCATTGTCCTAGGTAACTTACAAGTTCCTTATTTTCTACAATGGCATGGACAAAATTTACTAGTTTAATGATCGAACCAACTCAGATTTCTAAATTCTATCAGTATATACTTTGTTAGCTAATTTTAAAATCAACTTACACTTATTACACAACAACATTATATATATATATATATATATATATATATACCATCAGCTAGTAATTTTGTTTAACAAATAATAATATTAAAAGAATAATATTAATATATAGTGAAGAAAATAAAATTAGTTTAATAAAAACTATTGAATGTTATTGATATTGTTCCTAATTAAGTAGGTCCTCGAGCAAACCTAATGACTAATCACAAATAATAAATATTTTAGTAGTTGTAAGTAAAATGTAGACATTTTCAATTGCCAACTTGTCCTTAGTTATAAGATTAAGGATGATAGGCTCAT
>JAFFZT010000172.1:0-30864 GCA_019804595.1 Bruguiera parviflora | reverse complement strand
AATATGCATGTGGGTCTACCCCTTTGAGAATTGATGAATATGCATGTGGGTCTACCCCTTTGAGAATTGACGAGGTGTGACTTTCATGAAACATGTGTGCTACGTATTTCTACATGCCCCCATGCGTGCATGCTTACTCACTAGTCAGAACTTGTTTGGAGACTATCTAGAAGCATGTTTCTTTATGTTCCCTAGCTCCCTCATTCACTGCCCTCCCTCTGTCTCTAATGCATCCGGCCTTCGTCTCTATGATCTACATATGAAAATTTGTCTCTCCTTTCTTGTCCTCTATATTCCCTTTCCTGAAGCCATGGTGAATTTCACTATTGTCAACTACAAGAACATTGGTCCTAAATCCAAACACGCAAGAAAAAATAATAAAATTAATTAGTTAACAAATTTATTCTTCTTTTTTTTTTTTTTTAGAAAGAGAAAGTTAAAAACCAAGAGAGATAAAAAGAAAAAGGTATCTTGCTTCTTCGATGATCTCATTTATCTAAAATTTTATCTGATTTTGCTGTGAAAAAAGTAATATGAAGAAAAGAATTTACGAGGAAGCAGAGAAAGAATAAAACAAATTAGTTTCCTGATGATTTCATGTTTTTGTACTACTCAAACAAAACTTAACAAACGATTATGCTTGATGGCAAAACAATATATCATGTGAAAAAGTGGAAGGTAATAGGTTATTATCATAACCCAGTAATGAAGTATGGTTAGGTTTACCAATCATTCAATCTGAATCTATAAATGAGCCAAGTTTGCTTGTATACTTAGGAAGTTTGTGTACATCCATAGGGCTGCAGAGAAATAGCCTATCCAGAGACACCGAAGGTTTTGTGAACTTGCACAGAAAATTTTACCAACCCACGACGGTGAGAAAGAAAACAGAAAAAAAAAAAAAAAAAAACCTTAACTTTATCTCTTTGAATAAGTAACAAAAAAAAAAAAAAACAAAAAAAAGCAACTTTTTCTTTGCCGAGGTCTTCAACAACTCATCACATAAGAAAACAACCTAGAAGCAGGATGTGCCGTTGTTAAATAGATAATAATGAAATTTATCAAAAGTATCAACAGCCTGCCTCATCAATTCTTGCTCAATCTGCTCGGCCAAGACATCGTTTGGTGAACCAGTCATGCGTGTCCATCTACTCAAGCTCTGCCCAGACACCAATCCTAGCCCCACGCCCAACTCAACTCCCACGTGTTAGAGCTCAATAGTGGTTCTCTTTGTTAAATTTAGAGTTTAATATCTCTATTATCACTTTTAGAAATCAATTAACTATAATATTATTACTTAATAATTATTTAAAAATTCTCAATTTCATTAATTTAAAAATATTATATAATAATAAATGAGAAATACATATAAATAATATCAATATCAAATTACACTAATATTCTTAATAGTATCTTTTAATAACTAAACTCACTAACTGCATAATAAAATAATGAGATATGCAAACTTTTACATGCTAAGTACTAATAATATCTATTTCTATTCTTATACTAAAAATATAACAAATCAAACTTAAATATTTTTTACTTATTCTTAATTTCTAACTTGTAATAAATTTAGATTAATTTTAACATCGCCTTTAATGTTGATTCAATCATACAATCATTTATAAAATTTATTTTAATTTAACAAAATTATGTGTATTGAATATAATAAAATTACTCTAAATTACTTAATTAGCAAGTTTTTAAGATGGGTAAAGGTTGAATGTACAAAGATTGAATTTTGATTAATCAATTAATTAATGATCTTAGTTTAATTGATTTTATGGAAATAAAAGAGAAATGAGGAAAAAAATTGATTTTAATTTCATTAATAAAAATTAAAAAAAAATAATTACAAATAAAATTAATAGACAGATACACTTTTAATAATAAAAATATTTATATTATTAAATTTACACATTAATTATTGACACTAAGTATCATCAATTTTTAATTGAATATTTAATTTAAAATAATAACAAATTCTATTATTTTAAATCTTTTCTTAATTCCTTACTAAATAAAACAAGTCTTTCAATTATATTTTTTATCATTAAACTATTTAGAACAAATTTTTTATATATAATTTATTAATAGCATTAAAATAAGAAATATAATCAAAAATAAACAATAAATTCATAACTTATATTTTTTTAATTTAGATTGTGTTCTCCATAGAAATTAAACAAATATTTGATCATAATAATCAATTTTTATTTTTTACTTAGTATTAGAATTATCAAGTAATTGTAAACTTAAATTCTAAACCAGTATTATATTACAAAGTATATTTGTTTAATATGCATTATAGTAATTAAACAACATAATCATAAACAATTATAATAAAAAATTATAAAAATTCAAAGTGTACAATTAGATTAGAAATAAAAACCAATAAGTCTCACAATTCTTATTACAATGACTTAAATTTTTATAACTAAAAATAAAACTCTAACTTTGCATATTATAATTGTGAGCACAAGAGAGAAAAAAAAGAAAATAGAGGCTTGTTTATGTATGTATCTATGGTATCCTAATATATCTATTTATATCTTTAAAGAATAGAAAAAATAACCCAAAAAAGGGTGGACACTTCTTTTTTAAAACCAACTTAATTTATTTGAAAAATGAATTTTAATTGAATAATAGTAACTTTGACTTACTTATAAATTAAATTAAGAATATATATTTATTTCTAATTTTTATTAGATCTCTACAAATAAGTTTATTTTAAAAAATTCAAGATTTCTATTTTAATTTTTATGAAAATTTTAAATTCATCAAATAATATTTAGAATGTGAAATTTTCAAAATAATTTCAAATAATCAAATTTTTTCAAAACTTCATCTTAAACTTTTAAATTGCTCTAATCTATTTATTTTTCTCTTAAAATATAAAATCAATTCAAAATAAGTACATTTAAGATGAGAATAAACTAAAAAGATTGAATATAAGAGAATAAATATAATTTACATAATATACTTATTACAAAACCTTTAAACTTGTACTTTAACTTCATTATCTAAAAAAAAAAAAGCATCATTTCAATGATTTTATAACTTTATCTTCAAACTTATTTGGAATTATGAATCATCTTCTTATAGGGCCACAATCTATAAATATAATATATATTTTTTATCATTATAAATAAAATTTTCAAGAATTTTCTTGATAATTTTTTTAACTAATTTGAGCCAAATTTTGCTTGACCTTTGAATTTTCAAGAAACTTAAATCATATAACTTTAAATAATAAGGTCTAATACTTTATTTTTCGTGACACTTTATAATATATAATATTTATAAAGTACTATTACATGAATACTTTACCCCCAAGACTTCCATCTTACATTTAAAAATTAAATTAAGTTAACTTTAATTCTTAACTCAACAAGTTAATAATTTCAAATTTTCTTTAATTTTTAACTTAATAAGTTTTTATATTTGATCTTGATAGGTTTCACTAACTCAACATATTTTATATCAAAAATCTTATATTTGAACTACTTGTATTTTTAAATTTTAATTTAATTCTTAAATTCCTCTTCAAGTTCAAAGACATTTTTATTGTTGTTTTTTGTAAATTATATCTCTTTATTTGTTTTTTTTTACCTTTTTTCCTTTTTTCTTATACTCATGATTACCACATCAATAAATCTTTGTCCCTTTTTTTTTTTCTTTTCTTTTCTCCTTTTATTTATTTATTTATTTTCATTTCTTTCTTCTCCTCTAAAAACATATTGTTGTAGTTCACAATAGCAACTACTTGTGATAGATGCTAGTGCTGGTGATGGAGGAAATGCAGGGAAATGTGCAGCTTTCGTAGGCAAGCTCAATGGAAGGAAGTGATGGGGAGCAACAGCTTGACATTGACAAAAAATGGGGCAAGGAGGGGCTGACTTTTTCAACTGTTTTTTGGTGTGATTTAGGTGTATGGTGGCTGGTGATAGGGAGATCAGTGTTGGATGATTATGGATCTACCTTTTGGCGACAAAAACGACACTATGCAGCAGCGTGCAATGGTCAGCGACAGAGCTTCAATGATAGTCAGTGCCAGCCTGGTGATTGGCTGTGGCGACTCCGACAATTTCTATGGCTACTTTGGTGAGACTTATATGTTTCCTCTCTACCTTAATTGGATACACGCTCTGATATTCTCTAGCAGTGGCTGATTTTCTCCCCGGTTCCCGATATGGCAGTTCCTGCTTCTTTATCAACTCAGGCACCGGCTTTTATATGATTCTGGCATAGATTGCTTATTGGTTGGTGGCTCCTTCTCAGATCCTGTGGCTTTGATGGTTGCTTCCAGATTAAACTATCTCTAATACCACTGTTAAATATCAATAGTGGTTCTCTTGGTTAAAGCTAGAATTGAATAATTCTAATATGACTATTAAAAATCAATTACTTTTGATACTACTATTAAAAAATTATATAAAAATTTTAATTTTATTAATTTAAAAAATATACATAAATAACATAAATATTAAGTTAAATTAATATTTATAATAGTATTAATTAGTTACATTGAGTAGTTAAATAACAAATTAAGACATTCAAATTTTTATATGATATTTTGATAATATATATTATTAATCTAATACTAAAATTATAACCAATAAGATTTAATTATTTAATTTTTACTTAAATACTAATTTTTAATTTATAACAAATTTAGATTAATTTTAATACCATACTCTTTTAGCTTATTAGGACAAAAAATAAAAAATTTTATTCACAGACATATGAAGAGAAGCTTAATGTAAATTTTTTAGTATAAAGGATAAATTTATTATTAATTTTAATAAATAATTTATTTAAAAATTTTGTCACCTAATTTTCATTTACTAAAATGTATTAGTGTAAAAGTAGAATTATGATGTTTAAATATATTTTAGAACTAGAATTAAGGAGTTTATTAAGTAGAATTTTTGTGTAGATATATTTTGGAAGGGGGTTTTTAATTTGACTCCTTAAAGAGAGTCATATTAACTTACATATTTTAAATATTTACTCAAATAAAGTGTTTTTTGTTTAAATATGACTTTTTTTTTTCATTTTTTCATAAATGTTGAATAACTTGTTATTTTAATTGTGTAAATTACATAATAATGCTCAAAATTTGAATAATAATATTATTCATTTAAAATATTGTTTAAATTAGACATTTATTATTCAAAAATAATTTTTTTATTTATTGTTAAATTTTAAGTAACTTGTTATTTAAATTATAAAAATTATATAAATAAATTTTAAATTTGAATAATATTAGAATTCACTTAAATAGTTACTTCAATTAGATCTTTTTTTTTTGTTTAAATTTAACATATATATATATTTTTTGAATTTTGACTAATTTAATACTTAGATTATGTAAATTATATGAAAGATTTTAAATTTGAATAACATTAAGATTTATTTAAACAACTATTCAAATTAATTAATATTTTATTCAAATTTTACCTATTAAACTTTTTTTTTTAAATTTGAGATTTATAAATTAAATTATATAAAAAGAATAGTTAAATTTAAATAATACTAAAATTTATACATGCAGTTACTTGATGACAAAAGTAATGATATTAGAAAATTCAATTTGATTTCTTAAAAATAGTAATAAATTTATTGATTTGCACTAAAATAAGAGAGACTATTATTATTATTTTTAACCTACTTATCTAATAACTTTAGTTTTTAAGGGGAGTCTTCTATAATCGGATTTTTTAAAAATAAAACCAGCGAACACCATTTTGGAAATGATATTAATAGAATAAATTGATTATTAATTTTAATAAATGATTTATTTGAGAATTTTGTTACCTTAACTTCTTTTACATTTAAAATCAAGGAGAGAAATGCTGCAACTTCTCTTATTAAGCACAATACTTAAATTTTTGTGAATTTTACATATTTTACTAAATTGGGTTACAAACTTTCAAATTTATCAATCTATATTTTTAACTCTTGAGCCATTATCAAATAAACTTGTTTCATTATATTCCATCATTATGTGTCACATCATGCACCATGTAACTATGACGTATGAAAAAATAACACATCAGTTGACTTGCTATTGAATGCAGGTATTATTGACAAACAATCAATTTTTTCCCTCACTTCCGATTTTCTAGGAAATTTACATCGAACATTGAGTTTAGGATATATTTATGATTTGCACAAAAAAGTTTTTGACAATTACCAAAAGAAAAATGTTGAGACCACCGAACGTTAGTCAAAATGGACAAAAATGATAAAAGACATAAATATCCTCGTATAAAAAAAAAAAATCAAGGATCTATCAAACACAACACGAGCGTCGTTCTCTCTTCCTCACACTTTCCCTCTCATCCCTTAACAATTTCTTTTGCAGATGTTGTCTCTCATAGATTTTGCTCAATTTACAGGTCATAATCATAAGTAAATCTTATCATTTTGTTTTTCATTTCTGCTTTACGTGTTTAAGTATCACTAGAAGGAAAAAAAAAAAAAAACTTGGAAGAAATATGTAAAGAAAGCAAAGAAGATAGAGTAATAATTTTGGATGGTATATTTTGAGTTCACTTCTCATCATTGTTGATTTTGCATTGGAAAGTCCTTATCAAAGTTAGTCACCTCTCACTGTAGATTTGGGTACAATTGGGGCATCTATGACCATAGGACTTAGTGATTTTGTGGGCTTTTAAATCTAATTTTTGTGCTTAAGGAAGAGAATAGGGTTTAATGTTTAAACTCTTATGGTTCTTATGATAGGATTTCAAGTATGAATGTGTGAATTGTAGACTTAAAAAATACCTTGTTAGAAAAAAAAGAGAAAGTAAGTAATATGTAAATGAGAAAAATTCATAAATTTAATATTTTAAAATTTTGAGTTTGAAGTGTGTTATCAAGTATACGAGTTTATCATTTATAAATTTATTATTTACTCAAATTTTACTTGAATTTCTCTTTGATTCTGAGTTTTCATATTTCCCCTGAGTTAGTGAGGTGTGACTCTGCTTGGGAATAAAAGTGGTAATAAGTATACACTTAAGCGTTACTCCTGTACTCTTGATTAGGTGGACTAGTACATTGTACTTGAGCGTTACTCTTGTACTTTGGATCAGGTGGAGGATTGGTATTTTAAAATTTTGTATTGAGATGTACTATTAAATTTACGAGCCTGCTATTTACTCAAACTTTACTCGGATTTCTCTTCAGTTTTGGACTCTAGATCTCAAGGTTTTATTTTTATAGGCTTCTTGTAAGGTACGTTTGGTCATGTCTACATAGATGAGAAATGCGGGCCAGTTTTTGATGATTTAATTAGCATTCTTAGTTATGATTGTTAGGCAGGGACCGTGGTGTTGTATGGAAATAGATATGCACCCTCAATATGTGAACTTGTGCATGCCTTCTACAATGGGCTTCCTTATTTTCATATTTTGGGTCTACTCTTGAAACGCAAAGTGGAAGTGACTCTGAAACTCAATATGAGATGTTTGAGGCCTTCTTTTCGTTTTTCTTTTTATGGGAAAAAGAAGCCCCCTGTATAGGTAATAAGTTAACATTATTCCGGCTAGCATAAATAAGTATCTTTCTGCATATCACTGTAATGTCGAATGGCGGGGCTTTGTTTGTTTGGAAATTATGTTTGATTTCTCGACGGAAAATTACTTGTGCGTATGCTTGATTTGAGTTTGACTCTCTTTCTCTCCCTTTCCCAATTTTCTTTAAGTTCTTTTTTTTAGACAAGAGTTCAAAGAACTAGCCATTGTGTCACACATGTTTTTCATATCTGTGATTGCATAGTGAAGACTCGTAATGAGGCAAAGCAGATGGCCACAAAGGATTCCATAGTTGCTACAAGAGCTAGAATAGAGATGCTTAAAAGAACCGTCCAACTTCAGAGAGCTCAAAGGGATGAGTATGCAGCTATTGTGTTTCAGCAGGCCCCAGGTAATTTTCTCTCTGTAAGTCATTTGTATCCTATGAGATTTAAACATATTGGCTATGCGGTTAAATTATGCAGCGAATATTGACCACAAATCTAGTGTAGTTGGATTGGGTTCCAAGTGCCCAACTCGTTAGAGATTTTGGAGCCATCGGAATTTAAGATTGGCATATTACAGTACTTTGAGAACTGAGGTGGACAGCTATCAGAATGGACTCCACTTGGCAGGTGTTTATGTAATTATTTTCTTGTTAACCAGTGGCTGCTGTGCTGCAGCCTGTGTGGCTAGTTTGAATTTGATGTACGAATTGATCAAGCATCATTGTTTATATGTAAATGGATCTGATTGGAAGATTTGGTCTGTAGATTTCTGTGAGATTTGAATCGGTCCACCATAATGTTCTACATCATGCAAGAACCAATTTACATGCTCACATGCATGTATACCTGCAGGAGGTCTTCCTCGACCAATAGTGTGTTATTCTGTTTAATATGCATTGCATGCTTCTTTCAATCATGGAAAACAATATATATATATATATATATATATATCTGTAATCTGATTCAAAGAGCTCTTTAAATTCTTTGAACATATGAAATATTTGGTGAATTTGTGGATTATCCATTTCTGTCTTCCTTTTACTTCTTTTTGCCATTATTTACAGCCTTGGCAGCGTTTGAAGGAAAAGAAAAGGAGGAAAATGAACATAGACAAGAAATTCAAGAGGCAGTATGATGGTATGACAGAGTTCTTGGTTTCCAAATTGAAGGCGGATGTGGTAATTGCGTGGATAATCGTCTCTTTTGTTACTTTCCTTCAAGCAAAATCTCTCCTTAAACATTCTCCATTTTGTGTAGGTGTAAAATTCACATTCAACAACATCAATGTGAAAAATCCACATGAGGAGTACTTTTTCATCATTCGTCATGAAGGTGATACATATACACGTAAGTAATTATTTGTATATTCTGCATGTTGATGCTGAAATATTCTTGCTATATTGTCTAACTTCCAGTTTTCCCATCGTTTCAGTATTGGCTTGTGATCCACCCTTGAATGATATCACAGATTTGATTCTCGAGTTGAATGGAACGGATAGCTTATTCAAATTTGTCAGAAAAATGAGGGAAATGTTTAAAGAAGCAGCATCATTTGGTAGAGCTTTATCTATTTATTTATTTATTTAACTGATGTATTGTATGCTTGGAAAAAGTAGATGACACCTGTAACCTTTTCCTCATACTTTGCCGTGGCATAGGCAAGTAAAGATTGTTTGGTGCAAATTGCATATTAGATGTTTGCTGAACCCAGTGAAGCATAGAGCAGTTAACAAACTTTACCTCAATGGGACTTTGTCTATGTCTGTCTAAATGCAGTTCCACATTGTTGAAAGATTTTCTTATGTTTGTCTTGGAATGCAGGAGTTTTGCCTCAGTCAACAAATCTTCATCAAGAATCTTCCATATATTTGTCTGCTCCAGTTTTGTCAGTTTCAACAGACAAAAGTGAATCTCCAGTGACAATAGACGAGCATCCAAAGGGTGAAGCCAAAGAATATTCCAACAAGGTTAACCATGGAAAAGGAGAGTCTTCAATCTCAGACACCCACCCAGGAGCGTTCCTGATTTCAGGAGAATGATGTTTCAGGCTTGAAAAGGAAAGTCAATGTTAAAAAATTATTTATTAAGAATAGCATGCCAACGATCCAATCGATGGTCTTTTGAGTTTTGATTTCCCTTCCATCTAGACCCTCTTCTGGGGTTGGTGATCATCCCAGACCCATGAACTCGACGGCAGGTCCGCAGACTGTCCCATCAATTCTTAGTTAGGGTTATTTATCCATTGTTCTTCAGACCTGAGAATTTTGGGTTAGAGATAGAAACATGCATAAGAGATGATAGAGTTGGAAGGATGGAAAATAAAGGAATGAGTAGCTTATCAAAAATATCCTCGGTCAACAGAAGGTCAACTGCAATGTTCGCTAGTTTTTTTCTTTTCCTTTTTGGTTTTTTTTTTTTTTTAATACACATCAACAACTACTTGAAGTATGGCGTGATACATAAGAACTAACAACTCACATTGACAAAATAAAAAATTTGCAATTTAATTTGACAAAATATACAAAGTTTGTAACTTAAATTTGTATTTAACTATTTTTAGAATTATCGAATAATCAACGAAAGAGATTATAATAAAGTATATAAATGAAAGTTTTTTTTATGTTAAAAAATAATTTATTTATGAAAAATATTTAGTAAAAAAAATTTTAAAAAATAAATTATTTTTTATTATTTAACTGTATTATTAAAAATATATATATTTTAATTTTATTTATTATAAAGTAAAATTAAAATAATAAAATTAAAAATTTTAATATAGATTAATTATTATTATAAATAAAAATATAAAAATTTTCTTTAATTAACTCATTTTATGATAAACAAATTTTGTAGTAAATAGTAAAAAAAAATAACTTATTGTTATGGATTTGATAACTTACAATTGGTAAAAGTAATGATAAAATTAATTGGTAATTGATAAAATTGGCAATAATTTAAAACTAACCTTTTCTCTCTCTAACCCATTTTCTCTCTTTTACTCACCTATCACCTATAGAAAATAGCTTCCACTTGTTTTAATAAAAATTATTTTATAAAAAAATTATTATTTTTTATTAACTTTATAATTATTTTTTATTAATTATATCTTTTTAATTTATGAGATAGAGTTAAATAAGAAAAATAGACTAACTGTAAATCTATGAACCTCTTTATAGTGAGATGAGAACCATTCACTCATTAATGATGAGGGGATCATTTATAGATGTTATTCACTATAAATATTATTTATTTTAGTTAATTATTTATAATATTAAACATTAAAATTACATTACAATTTTAATTTACGATTGATTTGATTAATTAATTTAATAATTATAAATTCAATTTGATTTAATTTTGTCAATTAACTAAAATTTTTGATCCTTCTAAACACCGTGGCCATTTCAATGAACTCCCAAGCTTATGCTATTTTCCCCGCGTCACTCTCTCTCGCTCTCTCTCTCCAACCATTTCTAATTTCACCAAACAACGGCCGAATTAATATCATTATAGGGGAGCAGGCAGAATGAGTTCGCTGTTAGGTCAATAAGTTAATCTAAGTTAATAAAATTAAAAAAAAAAAAAGAAACTTACTTAGATGTGGATCCATTGGTCTCTCTCCCTCCTCATTTGTTGTTTCCTGCGTCTTTAATGAGGAGTATATTTTCCTTTTGTTGGCTCTCGAAGGAGCGCTTCTGGGCTTACATTTTGTCTCACTAAATTTTTCTATGCTCTAAAACCAAAAAATTAGAAAGAGCCAACAATGGAGGTGGGCCTCCAGCGATACATGGTACGACGTCCCTATCGCCCCACGCATCCTTTATATCTCCAAGGTAGTTTGTTCGTGAAGGAAGGTATGTCGGGTGGGCTGAAGAGATGATGAGGATTGTCGAGGAAAGCTGGATGGGTTAGGTTTTCGATGGGTTTCATTAAAGAAAAAGTAGGGGATGTTTGTGAAGGCTGCAGGGATGCTGGGTTCTTGCCCTGTTTTTCAGGCAATGGCAATTCTAAGGTCGATGACGATATGATGGTCATTGTGATGGTTGTCGCGATGGTGGATCGTGGTGGTCAGATGTCTTGAATGTGATGAGAATGGGCTTGTACTTTGTCCCATTTTTCTGATATATATATATATTATTTTTAGACTGTTATTAATTAAAATTTTTTATTTTCATTAAATTAGATTAAATGTATAATTTAATTATAAATTTAAATATTATCAAGTGACTTAATGAATTTTAAATGTATTTGGTTTTTATGTATGTGTATAAAATAATTATTTAGTATAGAGTCTATCATTGAGTCGATGGTGAGTGAATTTAATTAGGGTTTGAAGGTCTCATTTTCACACAATAGGTTATATTTTATTCTCCCTATTAAAGCGAACAAGAATATGTACAGTGGTTTGAGAATCCTTATTTTTCAATTCAAATCATTGTTATATTAGATTCCTAATGCTTAAAATAAATTATTGTTGTTACCTATGATGTTTATTGATTTTTGTTTTTGTTTTTCAGCTCCACGAGTTTTTTCCTTGAATAATTAGTTTTTTCTTGTTGAAACCCTAATTGGTGAAAATTATAAAAGATAGAAAGAGGATATAGAAATAGTTTTAATTATGAGGAATGTGGTTATGGCTATAAGAGTAGACAAACCAACTAATTTGACTTATGAGAGTATTGCTATAGAGAAAGCATATTATAAGAAGTGAGATAGGCCAATTGTTTGACTCTTATGGTAATAAAAAGGTCTATCTCTAAGGGTTTGGGAATTGTTATCCCAAATATTGACCATGCCAAATCCTTCTTTACTTCTCTTGGAAAAGATATATAATTTCCACTAAGGCTTAAGCTAGTCAAATGATGGATAAACTCATCAATATGGAGTATAATGGGATAAGTGGTATTAGGGATTACATTCTCAAGATGGTTGCTTTTTCTTTTAAACTTGGTGAACTCTAATGCCCTATTGCTAACCTTTTTCTTGTTAACCATGCCGTAGACTCCTTATTCTTAAAATTTGATGCACCAAAAACCTATCATAAAACCTAAAAAGAAAGTTAGGATATCAATAATCTGATAACCATTTGTGCTCAATAAAAGCATAGGATGAAATGTGAGGTTTAAGGGAGTATAAATTTATCCAATTAACCACACCCAAATAAGCTTTTTTGCAATAAGAAATTTAAATCCTAGGAAAACGGTGGTCTTGAAAGAAATCATGGTTAGAAGTACCTCGGTCATAAACCTATGATAACCAAAGATGAGCATTGTTTTGTAAGAAAATAGGTCACAGGAGAAATGACTATTTTTCCTTTTAGAATTACCTTAAAAAGAAGAATAATAACAATAAACTAGGTAATTCTCTTATTTTCATTTGCTTTGAATTTAGTTTGATAGATGTTCTTGCTAATTCTTGGTGGATTGACTCTAAGGCATTTGTCCATGTTACTAATACTTTGTAGGGGTTCAAGAGCAAGCAAAAGCTAAGAAAGGATAAAGTCAATTTATTCATAAGGAATGGAGAAAGAGTGGTAGTAGAGTTCATAGAGATAGTTAAATTGAAATTAGATTCTAAATTTGTTTTGATTTTGAAAGATACTTTTTATGTGCCATCCCTAAGGCAAAATTTGGTTTCTTTGTCAAAACTTCATGATATCAGTGTTTATTTAGGTTTTAATAATGGTTATTATAGTTTGTTTTATGATTTTGTGGTAACTAGTGACATTTCTAGATATGATAATTTATATAAATTAAATGTTGACTCTAAGTAATTTGATGCACTTCATATTGTTAATGGTAAGGTTAAAAGACCTTTGTCAAGAGAAAATTCTTATTTCCTACTACGTAAACATTTAGGTCACATTTCTAAAAAAAGAATTAATAGGCTAATAAAAGAAAATGTCATCTTATGTTTTAAGAACTCTAATGTGAGAGAGTGTGTTGATTGCATTTGAGGTAAAATGACTATGAAAACCAATAGACATTCCACTCATAGTAAAGATGTCTTGGAGATAATTCACATTGACATAAGTACTCCTCTTAAGAATACTTTATGTGGCAACAAATACTTCATAACCTTTATAGATGACTTATGTTGTTATGGCTATGTTTACCTTATAAGTGATAAGTTATAATCACTTGAGAAATTTAAAATCTTTAAGACTAAAATAGAGAAGTAATGTGGCAAAGAGATTAAAATTGTAAGGTCTGACCGTGGTAATGAGTATTATGGTAGAGCTAGTGAAATAGGTTAGTTTATAGCACCTTTTGCCAAGTACTTGTAGGATTGTGGGATTGTTTCCCAAGTTACTATGCCTAGAACTCTTAAGTAAAATAGGGTGATTGAGAGGTGAAATCACACCTTTATGTACACAATTAGATCCATCGTGAGTATGACTAATTTATCAATTTTTCTTTGGGGTAAAGCCCTGAAAAAAACCATATATATCCTAAACAAAGTTCCTATCAAATCAGTGTCTAAAACATCTTTTGAGTTTTTCAAGGGTTGAAAGCCCAATTTAAACCATTTTAAAGTATGAGATGCCTTATTAAGGTGAAAATTTATGATCCAATTGCATTTGAATTAGATCCTAAAATAATTGGAAGCTATTTTATTAGTTGTCCAATTGGCTCTAAAGGTTATAGATAACACTATCCTATTTGAGGGATAAAGATTATTGAGGCATTGGTGGCAAAATTCTTTAAGAATGAAGTTTACACTTTTGATTGTTTGTAGGGTGGTTGAATTATTTTAAGAGAGGAACTTAGTAGTTTCTTATGACTATTGTGTATGGCAAGTGATGTAATATCTTGTTGATAAAGTGCCTAATATGTCATTTAATCATAATGTTACAAATGTTCCAGTTAAACTAGTAAAGTCTATTATTATTAAATGTTTTGAGAAAATGAGACATCATGCAATTTCAAATAATTTTGTTGTATACTTGGTGAGGCAGATTATGATATTGAATAAGTTATTGATCTACTAAACTATAATAAGGTAGTATCTTGTGAATAACTTAATAAATAGATAGAGACAATGCATGAAGAATTTTAGTTCATATATTCTAATGACATATGGGAGGTTGTTGAGATTTCAAATGGTTTTAAACTTATAAGTTGTAAAAATGGGTGTTTAAAACCAAAAAAGATTCTAAGGGAAAATAGAGCAATTCAAGGTAAGGTTGGTGGAAAAAGGATTTACATAGAAAGAGGGAATAGATTTTAAGGAGACCTTCTCACTAGTATCTTTAAAGGATTTTTTTAAAATTATTATGGCCATAACAACTCATTATGATTTAGAGTTTTATTAACTGAATGTCAAAATTAATTTTTTGAATAAAGATCTTTGTGAGGAGGTCTATATGTAATAACTTGAAGGTTTTATTAAAAGTGAAAATGAGCACTTGATATGCAGATTAAGAAAGTTTATTTATGGTCTTAAACAAACATTTAGATAATGGTATTTAAAGTTTGATAAAGTTATTTCCTTTTTGGGTTTGTTGAAAATAGTATTGATTAATACATATAATTCAAGGTGAGTTAGAGCAATTTTATTATTCTTGTTCTCTATGTAAATGATATATTATTTGCTAGTAGTAATATCAATCTACTTTATAAGAATAAATCTACCTTGTCTAGTTACTTTTACATGAAAGATCTTGGTTATGTTTCTTATATTTTGGGAATTGAAATTCATAAGGACAAATCTAAATATTGAGTCTTTTACAGAGAGCCTATATACGTCGAATACTTGAGAGATTTAATATGAATAAATGTAAACCTAGCAAAGATCAATACTTTACAAATGAAATTCAAAAAAGTTTAATGAAGGATAGACCTTATTCTAGTGTTGTTAGTAGTTGATGCATGCTTAGGTTTGTATTAGACCTAATTTGTCTTTTGCAATGAGTGTACTTAGTTGATATCTTTCTAATCTAGGTGATAAGCATTGACTTGTCGCTAAAAAGGAAATGTGATATCTACCAAAAACAAAAAGTTGCATGCTTGTTTATATGAGGATCAGTGACTTTAAGGTGGTTGGGTATATAGATTTTGGTTTTATTGGTTGTATTGACGATATGAAATCTACATCTGGTTATGTATTTATTTTGGCTGGTAGAGCAATTTCTTGGAAGAAGGTGAAGCAGACACTTATTGCTTTTTCTACTATGTAAGTAGAGTTTGTTAGTTGTTATGGTATTAGCACACATACAATATGACTTAGAAATTTTATTTCTGGTTTGAAGATAATGGATTTCATCTCTAAACCTAGGAGAATTTACTATGATGAGAATGACCTTGTGCTTTGTCCCATTTAGCTTATATTTCCATGCGAGATAACCTAACCTTCACCGGTTAGGTTCACGATTCCAAAGTGTTAGGCCTTAAAGATATGAGAAAAGAGATAAGGAGGGAGATGAGAAGGAAAGAGGATTTGGGGGAGAGAGAGAGAGAGAGAGAATCAGAGGAAGAGAATTTTAGAGAAAGAAAATCTAATCTATTTTTTCTGTTACATTCACTATTCAACCTCATTATCATTTATACAAATGGTGCTTATTGATTGGATACTATTACAATTAGTGAAACAGTGTATTACAATTAGTGAAACACATTGTTTCACTAATTGTAACAACTCCTTAATGGACTCTAACGGGAAGTTTAATGGATCTAACAACAGAAATGATCAAACAGTGCCATTTTTTGCCTCTATAGATGTTGTTACTACTATTGTCAATGTAATCAAATAAACATAACAGCCAACAATAGCAAAAACCACCCATTCTCCAAGTTTTCCTTTTTGGTTCCTGACAAGTCCTCCTCATCAAGAGCAACATTGTTCTTAAGGCATGAAAGTGAGAAATTGAGAAGAAATGAAAGACCAATCCTCCCATATGGCATCTTCATAGGCCAAGTTAGACCATTGTATCAACATTTGTGTAACTGCTTAGTTTTGCCTCTTTACTATCTTTCTATCTAGTACAGCAATAGGTTCTACTAAAGGTTAACCATTCTGGCTTGTGAGAGGTAATTGGGGCATTAATTGATGATGATGGCCCACTAATCTCTTCAATAGCGAGAAATGGAAAATAAGATGGATTGTGGATCTTGTTGGCATTTGCAATTTGTAAGCCACTTGTCCAATTTTTTCCAGGATCAGAAATGGCCCAAAATACTTTATAACATGCAAGCTTTAGATTCTTCTTGATGGCTACTGATGTCTGTTTGTAAGGCTATAACTTCAAATAAACCCAATCCCTTACTGCAAAAGCTCTGTCAGTTTTGCTTTTATTAACATAGTGTTTTATTCTTTGCTAAGCTCTCAAAAGCTACTCCCTGAGAAGCTTGACATGTGCTGTCTCTCCCGTAACAATGTTTCAATAGAAGCTACCTTAGATTGTTCAATTGGCAGCTTAGGTAGTTGAGGTAGAGCGAACCTGTAGAGAGCTTGGAAGGAAGACATGGCTAGAGTGGAGTGATGGTTGTTGTTGTACCACCATTCTGCTCAATGTAGCCACTTAGTCCAATGATTTGGCCTGTGAAAAGTCATACAATGCAAATAAGTCTCCACATATCTGTTGAGTCTCTTGATTTGTCCATTAGATTGGGGATGGTATGCAGTGCTCAAATGGAGATCCGTGCCAAGGAGTTTGAACAATTCTTCCTAAAACAGACTTAGGAATACCTTATCCTTATTAGAGACAATAAAGTGAGGCAACCCATGTAATTTAAAAATGTTTTCCATGAAAAGTTTAGCTACTAAAGGGGGAGTGCTAAGGCAATGAAATGCCTACATTTACTAAATCTACTAATGACCACCTAGATCACATCCTTGCTCTCACACTTAGGCAAACCCTTTATGAAATCCATGCTAATATCCCTCCAAGCTTGTGTAGGCACAGGAAGGGGTTGAAGCAGCTAGGACTCTTTACTGTACCCCTCTGACAAGTGTCGCATTGCTGTATAAATACATAACCTGCTTTTTGAGACCTGGCCAGTAAAAGAATTGCTGTAATCTGTTATAGGTAATTTTAATATCAAAGTGCCCACAAATGGCAGAGGTATGAAATTATCCCAACATTTGCCTCTTGAGATCTCTATGAGACCCTTTATAGATCTTACCCTTATACTTGGTAACTCCATTATGCAAGGAGAGAGGTGGCTTAGCTCTTGGAGAGAGTGTCAGCATTGGAATGAGCTCGAAAACTAGAGCATCACCCTCATAACTCTCAACTACTTCATTTAGCCATTGGGGCAACTGAGTTGTTATAGCACAACAATCCCCAAACCCCTGTACTAGAATTTCAATAAGCAAACTTAATGACTAATTACAAATAATAAATATTTTAGTAGTTGTAAATAAAACTTAGACATTTTCAAATGCAAAATTGTCCTTAGATATAAGATCAAGGATGACAGGCTCATGATAAATTCAACAAAAGTATGAGCTATTAGAGGGTGAGAGCTTCAAACCAAGGTCTTAGAATTGTGATTTTTCTTAAGGTTAGTCAACTACTATCATTGATTGATTAAAGCGTATTTTGCCATAACGACACTTCTAATCGACTTAAACAAGAAAAATAGTGCATGACATTGGTTGAAACAATATCAAGCTTCCTTTAAGAGATTGAAATAAGTAATCTTTAAAGAACCTATCATGAAACTATTGAACTATGAGAAGTCTTTTAAAGTCCTTATAAATGCAACTAACTTTATGCATTCAAGACTTGAAGATAAGTAATTGAGGACTAATTTATTAGAAATTTGATTCATTGACCTATGTAACTTACAAGGTCCTTATTTTCCATAATGGTTTGGACAAAATTTACTAGTTCAATGATCGAACCAACTCAGTTTTCTAAATTCTATCAATATTTACTTTGTTAGCTAATTCTAAGATCAACTTACACTTGTTGCACAGTAATATTAAACACATATATACCATTAGTTAGTAATTATTTTAACAAATAATAATATTATAAGAATAATATTAATGTATAGTGAATGTAACAAAATTAGTTTAATAAAAACTATTAAATGTTATTGATATTGACCCTAATCAAATAGGTCCTCAAGTAAACCTAATGACTAATTATAAATAATAAATATTGTAGTAGCTATAAATAAAAATTAAACATTTTCAAATATTAAGTTGTACTTAGTTATAAGATCAATGATGGTAGGCTCATGATGGATTCAGAAAAGGTGTGAGCTATTAGAGACTAGGAGCCTCAAACCAAGGTCCTAGAATTGTGATTTTTCTTAAGGCTAGTCAACTATTATTATCAATTCATTAAGGAAAATTTTTTCATAGCGGCACCTCTAACCGACCTATTCAAGAAGAACAGTGTATGAAATTGGTTGAAATAATGTCAAACTTCCTCTGAGATATTGAAACAAGTAATCTTTAAGGAACTTATCATAGAGCTACTAAACTATGAGAAGCCTTTTAAAGTCCTTATAGATGCAATTAACTTTATGCATTCAAGACTTGAAGATAAGTAATTGAGGAGTAATTTTTTAGAAATTTGATTCATTGAACCAAGTAACTTACAAGATCCTTATTTTCAACAATGGCATGGACAAAATTTACAAGTTCAATGATTGAACCAACTCAGATTTCTAAATTCTATCAGTATTTACTTTATTAACCAATTCCAAGATCAACTCACACTTGTTGCGTAACAACATTATATGCCTATATACCATCAATTAGTAATTTTTTTAACAAATAATAATATTACAAGAATAATATTAATGTATAGTGAAAATAATAAAATTATTTTCATAAAAAGAATTAAATGTTATTGATATTGACCCTAATTAAGTAGGTCCTTAAGCAAACCTAATAACTAATCACAATTACTAAATATTTTAGTAGTTGTAAATAAAAGTTAGACATTTTTAATTGCTAAACAATCCTTAGTTATAAGATCAAGTATAGTAGGCTCATGATGGATCCATTTAATGTGTGAGCTATAAGAGGGTGGGAGCCTTTAGTCAAAGTCTTAGAATTGTGATTTTTATTAGGGCCAATCCATTACTATCATGATCCATTAAAATGTATTTTGCTATGGCAGTACCTCTAACCGACTTACTCAAGAAGAATAGTGCATGACATTAGTTGAAGTAATTTCAAACTTACTTTCAAAGATTGAAACAAGCAGTCTTTAAAAAATCTATCATAAAGTTACTAAATTAGGAGAAGCCTTTTAAAGTCCTTATAGATGCAACTAACTTTATACATTCGAGACTTGAAGATAAGTAATTGAGGAGTAATTTTTTAGAAATTTAATTGATTGACCTAGGTAACTTACAAGGTCCTTATTCTCCACAATAGCATGGACAAAATATACTAGTTTAATAATCAAACCAACTCAAATTACTAAATTTTATCAGTATTTACTTTGTTAGCTAATTCCATGATCAACTTACACTTGTTGCACAATAACATTATATACATATATATCATCAGTTAGTTATTTTTTTAACAGATAATAATATTATAAGAATAATATTAATGTATAGTGAAAAAAATAAAATTAGTTTGATAAAAACTATTAAATGTTATTGATATTGACCTTAATGAAATAGGTCCTCAAGCAAACCTAATGACTAATCACAAATAATAAATATTTTAGTAGTTGTAAATAAAAGGTAAACATTTTCAATTGCCAAGCTGTCCTTAGTTATAAGATCAAGGATGGTAGGCTCATGATGGATCCAATAAAGGTGTGAGCTATGAGAGAGTGGGAGCTTTCAACCAATGTCTTAGAATTGTGATTTTTATTAGGAATAATCAACTACTATCATCGATTCAATAAGGTGTATTTTGCCATAGCAGCACCTCTAATCGACTTACTTAAGAAGAATAGTGTGTAACATTGGTTGAAATAATGTTAAGTTTCCTTTGAGAGATTGAATTAAGCAATTTTAAAAAAATCTCTCATAAAGCAACTGAACTACAAGATGTTTTTTAAAGTTTTTATAAATGCAACTAACTTTTTGCATTCAAGACATAAAGATAAGTAATTGAAGTGTAATTTCTTATAAATTTTATTCATTTACCTAAGTAACTTATAAGGTCCTTATTTTTCACAATGGCATGGACAAAATTTACAAGTTCAACGATCGAACCAACTCAGATTTTTAAATTCTATCCGTATTTACTTTGTTAGTTAATTACAAGATCAACTTACACTTATTACACAACAACGTTATATGCATATATACCATCGGCTAGTAATTTTTTTTAACAAATAATAATATTACAAGAATAATATTAATCTATAGTGAAAATAATAAAATTAGTTTGATAAAAACTATTAAATGTTATTGATATTGACCCTAATCAAGTAGGTCCTCAAGCAAACCTAATGACTAATCACAAATAATAAATATTTTAGTAACTGTAAATAAAAGTTAGACATTTTCAATTGCTAAGTGGTCTTTAGTTATAAGATCAAGGATAATTGGCTCATAATGGATCCCATAAAGGTGTAAGGTATTAGAGAATAGAAGCCTCTAACCAAGGTCCTAAATTTGTGATTTTTCTTAGATCTAGTCATCTACTATCATCAATTAATTAAGGAGTATTTTTCCATAGCGACACCTCTAACTGACTTACTCAAGAAGAACAATGCATGACATTGGTTGAAATAATGCCAAACTTCCTTTGAGAGATTGAAACAAGCAATTTTTAAAGAACTTATCGTGAAGCTACCAAATTATGAGAAACCTTTTAAAGTATTTACAAGTGCAACTAATTTTATGCAATCAAGACTTGAAGATAAGTAATTGAGAAGTAACTTCTTAGAAATTTAGTTCATTAACATAGGTAACTTACAAGATCCTTATTTCCCACAATAGTATGGACAAAATTTACTACTTCAAAGATCGAATCAACTCAAATTTCTAAATTTTATTAGTATATACTTTGTTAACTAATTCTCATATCAACTTACACTTGTTGCACACCAACATTATATGTATATATACCATTAGCTAGTAAATTTTTTAACAAATAATAATTTTACAAGAATAATATTAATGTATAGGGAAAATAATAAAATTAGTTTAATAAAAACTATAAAATGTTTTTATATTAACTCTAATTAAGTAGGTCCTTAAGCAAATCTAATGACTACTTATAAATAATAAATATTTTAGTTGTTGTAAATAAAAGTTAGACATTTTCAATTGCTAAGCTGTCCTTAGTTATAAGATGAAAGATGATGGGCTCATGATGGGTCTAGTAAAGGTGTGAGCTATGAGAGAGTGGGTGCCTTCAACCAAGGTCCTAGAATTATGATTTTTCTTAGCATTAGTCAACTACTATCATTAATTTAATAAGGAGTACTTTGTCATAACGACATCTTTCACTGACTTACTCAAGAAGAACAGTGCACGACATTAGTTGAAACAATGTCAAGTTTCCTTTAAGAGATTGAAATAAGCAATCTTTAAAGAATTTATCATGAAACAACTGAACTATGAGAAGCCTTTCAAAGTCTTTATAGATGCAATTATTCAAGACTTGAAGATAAGTAGTTGATGAGTAATTTCTTAGCAATTTGATTCATTAACCTAGGTAACTTACAAGGTCCTTATTTTTCACAATGGCATGCACAAAATTTACAAGTTCAATGATCGAACCAACTCAGATTTCTAAATTTTATCAAAATTTACTTTGTTTGCTAATTCCAAGATTAACGTACACTTGTTGCATAATAACATTATATGCATATATACCATTAGCTAGTAATTTTTTTTTAACAAATAAAAATATTACAAGAATAATATTAATGTATAGTGAAGGTAATAAAATTAGTTTAATAAAAACTATTAAATGTTATTGATATTGACCCTAATGAAGTAGGTTCTCAAGTAAACCTAATGACTAATTACAAATAATAAATATTTTAGAAGTTGTAGGAAAAAGTTAGATATTTTCAATTACTAAGTTGTCCTTAGTTATAAGATCAATGATTATAGACTCATGATGGATTTAGTAAAAGTGTGAGTTATCAGAGGGTGGGAGCTTTCAACCAATGTTGTAGAATTATAAATTTTCTTAGAGCTAGTCAACTACTATCATCGATTTATTTAAGAGTATTTTGCCATAGTGGCACCTCTAATCGACATACTCATGAAGAACGGTGCATTACATTGGTTGAAACAATGTCAAGCTTCCTTTGAGAGATTGAAACAAGTAATTTTTAAAGAACATATCATGAAACTACTAAACTATGAGAAGCCTTTTAAAGTCCTTATAGATGTAACTAATTTTATACATTTAAGACTTGAAGATAAGTAATTATGAAGTAATGTCTCATAAATTTGATTCATTGACCTAGGTAACTTGCAAAATTCTTATTTTCCATAATGAAATGAACAAAATTTACAAGATCAATAATCAAAACAACTCAGATTTCTAAATTCTAGCAGTATTTACTTTTTTAGTTAATTCCAAGATCAACTTACACTTGTTCCAGAGCAACATTATATGCATATATACCATTAGCGAGTAATTTTTTTTAACAAATAATAATATTAGAAGAATAATATTAATGTATAGTAAAGGTAATAAAATTAGTTTCATAAAAACTATTAAATGTTATTGATATTGACCCTAATCAAGTAGGTCCTCAAGCAAAACTAATGATTAATTATAAATAATAAATATTTTAGTAGTTGTAAATAAAAATTAGATATTTTCAAATACTAAGCTGTCCTTGGTTATAAGATCAATGATGGTAGGCTCATGATAGATCTAGTAAAGGTGTGAGCTGTTAGAGACTAGGAGCCCCAAACCAAGGTCTTAGAATTATGATTTTTCTTAGGGCTAGTGAACTACTATCATTAATTCATTAAGAAGAATTTTTCCATAGTGGCTTCCTCTGAGAGTTTGAAATAAGCAATCTTTAATGAACCTATCATGGAGCTACTAAACTATGAGAAGCCTTTCAAAGTCCTTACAGATGCAATTAACTTTCTGCATTCAAGACTTGAAGATAAGTAATTGGGGAGTAATTTCTTAGAAATTTGATTCATTGACTCAAGTAACTTACAAGGTCCTTATTTTTTATAATGGCATGGTCAAAATTTACGAGTTCAATGATCGAACCAACTCAGATTTTTAAATTCTATCAGTATTTACTTTGTTAACCAATTCCAAGATCAACTCACACTTGTTGCACAGCAACATTATATGCATATATACCATAATAAATAATAAATAATAATAACACTTGTTAGTAATTTTTTTTAATAAATAATAATTTTATAAGAATAATATTAATGTATAGTGACTATAATAAAATTAGTTTAATAAATACTATGAAATGTTTTTGATATTGACCCTAATTAAGTAGGTCCTTAAGCAAATCTAATGACTAATCATGAATATTAAAGATTTTAATAGTTGTAAATAAAAGTTAGACATTTTCAATTGCTAAATTGTACTTAGTTATAAGATGAAGGATGGTGGGCTCATAATGAATCTAGTAAAGGTGTGAGCTATAAGAGGGTGGGTGCCTTCAACCAAGGTCATAGAATTGTGATTTTTCTTAGCATAAGTCAATTACTACGATTGATTTAATAAGGAGTACTATGTCATAGTAGCACCTCTAACCGACTTACTTAAGAAGAATAGTGCATGACATTAGTTGAAACAATGTTAAGTTTCCTTTAAGAGATTGAAATAAGCAATTTTTAAAGAATTTATCATAAAACTATTGACCTACGAGAAGCCTTTCAAAGTCTTTACAGATGCAATTATTCAAGACTTGAAGATAAGTAATTGAGGAGTAATTTCTTAGCAATTTGATTCATTGACCTAGGTAACTTACAAGGTCCTTATTTTTCACAATGGCATGGACAAAATTTACAAGTTCAATGATCGAACCAACTCAGATTTCTAAATTCTATCAAAATTTACTTTGTTAACTAATTCCAAGATCAACTTATACTTGCTGCCTAGCAACATTATATGCATATATACCATCAGCTAGTAATTTTTTTTAACAAATAATAATATTACAAGAATAATATTAATATATAGAGAAGATAATAAAATTAGTTTAATAAAAACTATTAAATGTTATTGATATTGACCCTAATCAAGTAGGTCCTTAAGCAAACCTAATGAATAATCATAAATAATAAATATTTTAGAAGTTATAGAAAAAAGTTAGATATTTTTAATTACTAAGTTGTCCTTAGTTATAAGATCAAGGATTGTAGACTCATAATAGATCCAGTAAAAGTGTGAGCTATCAGAGAGTAGGAGCCTTCAACCGATGTCGTAGACTTGTAATTTTTCTTAGAGTTAGTCAATTACTATCATCGATTCATTAAAAAGTATTTTGCCACAGTGGCACCTCTAACCGACATACTCAAGAAGAACGGTGCATGACATTGGTTGAAACAATGTCAAGCTTCCTTTGAGAGATTGAAACAAGTAATTTTTAAAGAACATATCATGAAACTACTAAACTATGAGAAGCCTTTTAAAGTCCTTACAGATGCAACTAATTTTATACATTCAAGACTTGAAGATAAGTAATTAAGAATTAATTTCTCATAAATTTGATTCATTAACCTAAGTAACTTACAAAATTCTTATTTTGCATAATGAAATGAACAAAATTTACAAGATCAATGAAACAACTCAGATTTCTAAATTCTATCAATATTTACTTTGTTACAGATGCAATTATTCAAGATTTGAAGATAAGTAATTGAGCAGTAATTTCTTAGAAATTTGATTTATTGACCTAGGTAACTTATAAGGTCATTATTTTTCATAATGGCATGGACAAAATTTACAATTTCAATGATTGAATTTACTCAGATTTCTAAATTTTATCAGTATTTACTTTGTTAACTAATTCCAAAATCAACTTACATTCGTTGCAGAACAACATTATATACATATATACCATCTGTTAGTATTAAAATTAGTTTCATAAAAACTATTAAATGTTATTGATATTGACCCTAATCAAGTAGGTTCTCAAGTAAATCTAATGACTAATCATAAATAATAAATATTTTAGTAGTTGTAAATAAAAGTTAGATATTTTCAATTGCTATGTTATCTTTAGTTATAAAATGAAGGATGGTAGGCTCATGATGGATCCTGTAAAGGTGTGAGCTATTAGAGAGTAGGAGCCTCTACCCAAGGTCTTAGAATTGTCATTTTTGTTAGGCTTAGTCAACTACTATCTTCCATTCGTTAAGGAGTATTTTTCTATAGCGGCACCTTTAACTGACTTACTCAAGAAGAACAGTGCATGATATTAGTTGAAACAATGTCAAGCTTCCTTTGAGAGATTGAAACAAGCAATCTTTAAAGAACCTATCGTGAAGCTACTGAACTATGAGAAGCCTTTTAAAGTATTTACAGGTGCAATTAACTTTATGCATTCAAGACTTGAAGATAAGTAATTAAGGAGTAACTTCTTAGAAATTTGGTTCACTGACATAGGTAACTTACAAGGTCCTTATTTCCTAGAATGGCATAAACAAAATTTACTATTTCAATGATTGAACCAACTCATATTTCTAAATTCTATCAGTTTATATTTTGTTAACTAATTCCCACATCAACTTACACTTATTGCACAGTAACATTATATGCATTTATACCATCAGCTAGTCATTTTTTTTAACAAATAATAATATTATAAGACTAATATTAATATATTGTGAAAACAATAAAATTAGTTTAATAAAAACTATTAAATGTTATTAATATTGACCCTAATCAAGTAGGTCTTTAAGCAAACCTAATGACTAATGACAAATAATAAATTTTTTAATAGTTGTAAATAAAAGTTATACATTATCAATTGCTAAACTATCCTTAGTTTTAAGATCAAGAATGGTAGGATCAAAATAGATCCAGTAAAGGTGTGAACTATCAAAGGGTGGGAGCCTTCAACCAAAGTTTTAGAATTGCAATTTTTCTTAGGGCTAGTTAACTATTCTCATCGATTCATTAAGGAGTATTTTGCCATAGCAGCACCTCTAACAAACTTACTCAAGAAGAAGAGTGATGACATTAGTTGAAACAATGTCAAGCTTCCTTTGAGAGATTGAAACAAGTAATTTTTAGAGAACCTATTATGAAACTACTAAACTATGAGAAACCTTTTAAAGTCTTTATAGATACAACTAGTTTTATGCATTTAAGACTTGAAGATAAGCAATTGAGGAGTAATTTCTTAGAAATTTGATTTATTTGCAGAGGTAACTTATAATGTCCTTATTTTCCATAATGGCATGGGCAAAATTTACTACTTCAATCATCGAACCAAGTCATATTTCTAAATTCTATCAGTATATAATTTGTTAGCTAATTTCAATATTAACTTACACTTGTTGGATAATAACATTATATGCATTTATACAAGTAGCTAGTCATTTTTTTTAACAAATAATAATATTACAAGAATAATATTAATGTATAATGAAGACAATAAATTTAGTTTAATAAAAACTTATAAATGTTATTGATATTGACCCTAATCAAGTAGGTCCTTAAGAGAACCTAATGATTTATCACAAATAATAAATATTTTAGTAGTTGTAAATAAAAGGTGGACATTTTTAATTGTTAAGCTATCCTTAGTTATAAGATAAAGGATGGTGGGCTCATGATGGATCCAATAAAGGTGTGAGCTATGAGAGGGTGGGAGCCTTTAACCAAGGTCCTAGAATTATGATTTTTCTTAGGACTAGTCAACTACTATCATAGATTTAATAAATAGTACTTTGCCATAGCGACACCTCTAACCGATTTACCTAAGAAGAACAGTGCATGACATTGGTTGAAACAATACCAAGTTTCCTTTGAGAGATTGAAACAAGCAATTTTTAAAGAACCTATCATAAAAATTATAGAACTATGAGAAACCTTTTAAAGTAGTTACAGGTGCAACTAACTTTACGCATTCAAGACTTGAAGATAAGTAATTGAGGAATAACTTCTTAAAAATTTGGTTCATCGACCTAGGTAACTTACAAGATCTTTATTTCCCATAATGGCATGGACAAAATTTATTACTTTAATCATCAAACCAACTCATATTTCCAAATTCTATCAGTATATATTTTGTTAGCTAATTCTAACATCAACTTACACTTGTTGGATAGCAATATTATATGCATTTATACAATCAGCTAGTCATTTTTTTTAACAAATAATAATATTACAAGAATAATATTAATGATAAATCTAGTAAAGGTGTAAGCTATGAGAAGGTGGGAGCTTTCAACCAACATTCTAGAATTGTGATTTTTCTTAGGGCTAGGTAACTACTATCATCAATTCATTAAGGAGTATTTTGCCATAGAGGCACCTCTAACCAACTTACACAAGAAGAACAGTGCATGACATTAGTGGAAACAATGTCAAACTTTCTTTGAGAGATTGAAACAAGCAATCTTTAAATAACCTATCTTGAAGATGTTGAATTATGAGAAACCTTATAAAGTGTTTACAGATGCAACTAACTTTATGCATTTAAGACTTGAAGATAAGTAATTAAGGTGTAATTTCTTAGAAATTTGATTCATTAACCCAGGTAACTTACAAGGTCCTTATTTTCCACAACGACATGGACAAAATTTACAAGTTCAATGATCAAACCAACTCAGATTTCTAAATTCTATTAGTATTTACTTTGTTAGCTAATTCAAATATCAACTTACATTTGTTGCACACCAACATTATATGCATATATACCATTAGCTAGTAATTTTTTTTGACAAATAATAATTTTACAAGAATAATATTAATGTACAGTAAAAATAATAAAATTAGTTTAATAAAAACAATTAAATGTTTTTGATATTGACCCTAATTAAGTAGATCTTCAAGCAAATCTAATGACTAATCACGAATAATAAATATTTGAGTAGTTGTAAAGAAAAGTTAAACATTTTCAATTGCTAAGCTGTCCTCAATTATAAGATGAAGGATGATGGGTTCATGATGGATCCAATATAGGTGTGAGCTATGAGAGGGTGGGAGCCTTTAACCAGGGTCCTAGAATTATGATTTTTCTTAAGACTAGTCAACTATTATCATTGATTTAATTAGGAGTACTTTGCCATAATGTCCCCTCTAACTGACTTACTCAAGAAAAACAATGCACAACATTAGTTGAAATAATGTCAAATTTCCTTTAAGAGATTAGAATAAGCAATCTTTAAAGAATTTATCATAAAACTACTAAACTACGAGAAGTCTTTCAAAGTCTTTACATATGCAATTAACTTTATTTTTTAATACTTGAAGATAAGTAATTGAAGAGTAATTTTAACAAATAAAAATATTATAAGAATAATAGTAATGTATAAAGAAGACAATAAAATTAGTTAAATAAAAACTATTAAATGTTATTGATATTGACCTTAATCAAGTAGATCCTTAAGCAAACCTAATGGCTAATCACAAATAATAAAGATTTTAGTAGTTGTAAAGAAAAGTTAGACATTTTCAATTACTAAGTTGTCCTTAGTTATAAGATTAAGGATTGTAAACTTATGATGGATCCAGTAAAAGTGTGAGCTATCAGTAGGTGAGAGCCTTTAACCAAGGTCGTAGAATTGTGATTTTTCTTAAAGCTAGTCAACTACTATCATCGATTCATTAAGGAGTATTTTGTCATAGTGGCACCTCTAATCAACATACTTAAGAAGAACAGTGCATGACATTGGTTGAAATAATTTCAAGATTCTTTTGAAAGATTGAAACAAGTAATTTTTAAAGAACATATCATGAAGCTACTGAACTATGAGAAGCCTTTTAAAGTCCTTATAGATACAACTAATTTTATACATTTAAGACTTGAAGATAAGTAATTAAGAAGTAATTTCTCATAAATTTGATTCATTGACCTAGGTAAATTACAAGGTTCTTATTTTCCGTAATGGTATGAACAAAATTTACAAGTTCAACGATCAAACCAACTCAGATTTCTAAATTTTATCCGCATTTACTTTGTTAGCTATTAGAGACTAGGAGCCTCAAACCAAGGCCCTGCAATTGTGTATTCAAGACTTGAAGATAAGTAATTGAGGAATAATTTCTTAAAAATTTGATTCATTGACACAAGTAACTTATAAGGTCCTTATTTTCCACAATGGCATGGACAAAATTTACATGTTCAATGATCGAACCAACTCAAATTACTAAATTCTATCAGTATTTATTTTGTTAGCTAATTCCATGATAAAGTCACACTTGTTAGACAACAACATTATATGCATATATACCATTAGTTAATAATTTTTTTTAGCAAATAATAATATTATAAAAATAATATTGTTGTATAGTGAATACAATAAAATTAGTTTGATAAAAACTATTAAATGTTATTGATATTGACTCTAATCAAATAGGTTCTCAAGTAAACCTAATGACTAATCACAAATAATAAATATTTTAGTAGTTGTAAATAAAAGGTAGATATTTTCAATTGCTAAGTTGTCCTTAGTTATAAGATCAAGGATGGTAGGCTCATGATAGATCCAGTAAAAGTGTGAGCTATCAGAGGGTGAGAGCCTTTAACCAAGGTCGTAGAATTGTGATTTTTCTTAGAGCTAGTCAATTACTATCATCGATTCATTAAGGAGAATTTTGCCACAGTGGCATGTCTAACCGACATATTCAAGAAGAACAGTGCATGACATTAGTTGAAATAATGTCAACCTTCCTTTGAGAGATTGAAACAAGTAATTTTTAAAGAGCATATCATGAAGCTACTGAACTATGAGAGGCCTTTTAAAGTTCTTACATATATAACTAATTTTATTCATTTAAGACTTGAAGATAAGTAATTGAGGAGTAATTTCTTAGAAATTTGATTCATTGTCCTAGGTAACTTACAAGTTCCTTATTTTCTACAATGGCATGGACAAAATTTACTAGTTTAATGATCGAACCAACTCAGATTTCTAAATTCTATCAGTATATACTTTGTTAGCTAATTTTAAAATCAACTTACACTTATTACACAACAACATTATATATATATATATATATATATATATATATATATATATACACCATCAGCTAGTAATTTTGTTTAACAAATAATAATATTAAAAGAATAATATTAATATATAGTGAAGAAAATAAAATTAGTTTAATAAAAACTATTGAATGTTATTGATATTGATCTTAATTAAGTAGGTCCTCGAGCAAACCTAATGACTAATCACAAATAATAAATATTTTAGTAGTTGTAAGTAAAATGTAGACATTTTCAATTGCCAACTTGTCCTTAGTTATAAGATTAAGGATGATAGGCTCAT
>JAFFZT010000171.1:0-31262 GCA_019804595.1 Bruguiera parviflora | reverse complement strand
CTGGGGCTGTCTTCTGCTACACTTTTTATATATTTTGCCGAAGCTATTCTTTGGGTTTTCCTTCGAACTTTTCCAGTCGTTTGAAGACTTCTTCTTGAAGTGATTTGTTGGAGAAGTCTTCTCGATGATTAGCACGATGGCACATAATTTATACATGGATTGCCAATAGGGATGATGTTTGGGCTATACCAAGGACTGGAATGAGAGTGAGAAATCCTTCCATTTTACGAGTTTGGTTTCATCTAGCTATTGGGTGTGTGGTGCTGCTGCTGCCGCCGTAATTCATTAATGCTCTTGCACTCTAATCTCTTGTGTGTGTGTGTGTGTGAGAAAGAAGTCTATGAAGGGGCTTTTATCCACGAAGAGTGCATGGAATCCATCTGGAATTGCATTTCTTACACGCAAATTGCTCCCTTTAGTCCTCGGTTTCTTAGCTAAATTTTGTCAAGGACCTCATTAAGAAGTGGGGGGTCGTTGACGGTATCGACAGGATTCTTTGGTGGCCGTTCTCCTCTGCTACGTTGACCTGCCGTGTCCGATTACTAGAGTTTTGACCTATCACGAAAATAATAATAATAATAATAATTACTAGAGTTTTGTGTCTTGAAGGCAATGCAAATCCTATGTCTCCGATATTTCTGATCAATGGTGACGTAAACTGCTGCGTCCGTAAGGAATCTCTCGCAAGTTTGTTTCCTTCTTTCTTTCTTTTCATTTATTTATTAGTTTTTAATCTCTTTACAAGAGAGATTGAATTATAAATTAATAAAAATCATTATAATTTGAATATAAATTCAAAAAAAAAATTAATAAGAATGTTTTAATTAGTTATATTAGAAATGTAAATTTCTTAATCAATCCAACTTCGAGGAGACTCTGGGGTACCCTTCTATTGTAATTCCACGGTTTGACTCCGACTACCGGTAGGCTCCTAGGAAGTTAAAAAAAAAACTCTTCCCTGTGTCCTCTTGCCTCTCTTACTTTTCTTTTCTTTCCTTTTTTTTTTTTTAGTTAAAAGATCTTCTAAGTGAAAGCCCACGTGTATGAATTCGAGGAGGCAAAAGGTTTGAACTCCCAAACATGGAAAACATTATTTTTGTGGCCCACTAAGTTATGCTTGCTATGGAGAGAGAATCTTAGAATGTAAACATAAAGAAAGATTATCTTTTGGCAATTAAATTTTTAAAAAATTAAAGTTGGCAACACTTATCAAGGTATATGAAAGTCTCAATAAATTTTGTTCAATGGCTATTTGGGAAAATTGAAAAAAAAAGAAAAAGAAAAAAGAACTTATGTAAGCAAATGAACCGAGAAACCGAAAAAAGAAAACCAAAAAAAAAAGAGACATGCATTCCTTTTACCAAAGTGACAACATACGAGCGCACACTCATTCTCAAAATTGTAATTGTTATAAAAAATAAATTGTGATAACGTATTTACAAAATATTTATATTAATAGAATTTGTACTGAATATATAAAAAAAAAAACCTTGTTTGGAATGTCAGACAATTATAAAATTCTTTGTCTAGTATCACAATTTCTTGAAGTACAAAATTTAATCAAATTCTTGCCCTTTTTTTTTTTCCTTCAAAAATACTGCTGTGGTATAATTGATTATATAAAATTTAATTCAATTTACTTTTACTCTAAAAGTAATTTTATTAAACAAAAAGAGGAATGCAATCCTTTTATTCAAACAAACATATTATCATCTCAAACAAGAGATGAAGTTTAAATTCAATTATTAAGCCAATTAAGTTGAATTTTGCCTTAAAGATGAATTTAATTAAAATTAATAATTTTTTTTATTTATTAAGAGATCCATTGGATTGTGAGTTATATAATGACAGTATATTTTTTTATTTTTATAAATATTAAACTTTCAATTTCATAATTAAAAATCAAGAATTTTAAATTAAAACTATTAATATTTGATTATTAGAGTAACTAAAAACAATTATTACGAGAAGAATGAATCAATTCAATCTCCATATCGAATCAATCGTGGACGAGAGCATACCAACTGCGGCCCAAATTGCCAGAGCAAAAGGGCGGAAAAGCCCGATGGATTAAGATCCAAAGTAAAGAGAACAAAGAGTCCAAGTTGTAGCCCTAGTTTTCTCTAGAAGACGACCGAAGACAGGCAATGTCCTCGGCCCCATGGCTGCCCTCGCCCGACAACCATATCAACGTTAATTTTTTCAGTTTCTACAGACAACTTCTTATGTAATTTACGTTTTAATGCATCCATGCTGTTGTTGTTGTTGTTTTTTTTTTTTTTTTTTATCCAAAAAGGGAAAAAAAGAAACGCGAGCAAATAAAAAGAAAATCTCCGATAAACGTCCAAGTAAAAGCTGAAAAACCCTTAATCGCGTTCTTGGGTCCTGGGGCTTCGCGTGTGTGTGGGGTTGTAAAAACTTAAAGCCCTGACGCCAACGTTCTTGATTTGGTTGTTTGCTTTGATTGATGTACTCTGCTCCATCTGCCGCCCTTCCTTTTTTAAGCACATTGTTGTTTGTCTCGGTCGCCTCTCTTCTCCAGTCCGGCGCTGCTCTCCTCATCGCCGTGCCCACCGCCGATATTAGTCGCCGGAGTCTTACTTTTGCTACTGCTTAACTTTCTTGCTGCGTTCTCTCTTCCAAAGGGTTTTCTTTTCAGTAATTACAGTATGGCCACCTCAGAGGTTCCTCTCTCTCTCTCTCTCTCTCTCTCTCTCTCTCTATGTTTATATTTTTTTGTTTTTTTTTTTATGATTTTTTTTTTTTTTTTTTTCTGTTGGTTGTTTAAATTAAAAGTCGAAGAACTTGGCATGACGAACCACAATCTATTTTGCTGTTGTAGCTTTTTTTTTTTCTTTTCTTTTCTTTTGTGTTGATTTTAGTAGATTGGGAAACAACGGTTAAATGGAATAATTCTAGCGTTAAACAAGATTTGAACAACTTGTGGGGGAGAGTGTAACAAGTGTTTGAACTATTGTTTTGCTCTAGACTGCTTAATAGATTTTTGGGTCTTCTCGTTTCTTGAAATTTAAATCTTTGTGGAATGTGGCTTTGTATAAGTGTCTGTGTTTCTGTGTGTGTATGTGTGCGCGCGCGCCCGTGCGTGTGGTCTTGCTGGCTCCTTCCTTCCTTGTGTCAGTTTTTCTATGTGGCTCATCAAGATGATGGGTTAGTTGCAGAATGTTTAGGTCCTAAAAACTAGTGCCTGCATTTTCATACAAATTATTATCTTTTCATTGTTACATTGAGGAAGTCAGTCTAAAAGTAGCTCCAAGAAGCTTCCAGTTATTTTCATTCATATTTTATATCTTGAAGATTGAATCAATTGAGGAATCTGTAGTAAATTCTATTGGGCATGTGGAATAATAATTTTAAACCTAAGATGATTTTAATTGGAACCTTATGATTCTTTGGCATCACTAGATGATTATTCTTGTGCATTGCCACCACATTCCACTCCTGTGAAAACTGGTATTCACCCTTCTTTTTGGTACCAGGGTATTATCGCACCCTTTAGAAGCTGGGTTGACTTTTATATACTGATCTGAATGCTGTTACTAAATTTGTATCTTATTGCAGGTTGCAACAATGTCCGTTGAGTCGGTAACTTTTAGTTTCTTAACAGATGAAGAGGTTCGAAAGCATAGTTTTGTGAAGATTACAAACCCCAGATTGCTTGACCTAGTGGAGAGACCTGTGCCCGGTGGCCTTTATGATCCAGCACTGGGACCTTTAACTGAGAGGACCATGTAATTCTCCATTACATTTTGTCATGTTGCAACAAGACTTATGGCTTGAAACTTCTGACTTGCAAAAACTATCAACTTGTGTGTGCTTTTGCCTGAGCATACTGTAAATTCTGTATCTACAGGTCTTTTGTGATTTCTTTTTTTTTTTTCATTTTTATGTTATCTTGCCTTAAAATGTTTTGTTTCGTGCTTTAAATGGGTTATTTAGAGTCTCAAGCTAGCAGCAGCGCCTACTAATTCTGTTTAATATTGACTAATGATTCAACAAGCAAATAAATCATTTTTAGGGGAATTCTTCATGTGAAGATCCACTATACTGATGGCTGACTTCTGTCTTTTCCCCTACTTTTTTGTGCAAGCATGTATAGTGATATATTGTTTTATTTTACTCCTCTATTTGCTGAAAGTTGATTTTGGCGATCTTTATTGATGAGTGGTGAATAGATTGTCAGAAACAAGGGGGTTTCTAGAGAGATGGTACAAATAGAAAAAGAAGACAATAAATTATTTCTTTTTGCATTCATTGGCACAAACTGAAAATTCGTTGCTTTCATTATCTGTTCTTAATTTTTAATACTTGGGATGGACTGAGCTTTTTTCTTTGTCACTTGTTCTTGCTGCATATTGCTGTTTGATCATTCACTTCATTAAAATGAAATGAGTTGAATTTCTGTTTACCAGATATCTGCATTTGTGGCATTGTGGTTGTGGCTTATCGCTTATGGCTATTGTGGTGAATTTTTCCTTGTAATGCAGTTGCCAAACATGTGGCCAGCGTTTAACTACCTGCCCGGGTCACTGTGGCCATGTTGAACTTATTTCTCCAGTTTACAATCCCCTTCTGTTTGATTTCCTTTACAAAATCCTTCAAACAACATGTTTCTTTTGCCATCATTTTAGAGCAGATAGAAGTCAGGTAATTTCACTTTGTAGTGTTAACGTTGACTTATTGTGGTACTTGGTGCTTGGTTGCAATTATTTGTGTTTCTTTGCTGATTCGTAATTCTTGTATTGAGATAAGGTTGAGAGATGTGTTTCTCAGTTGGAGCTCATTGTTAAAGGTGATATTGTGGGGGCTAAGAGGTTGAATTCAATGCCAGGAGATGAAATCTTTTATCCGGCAGAGAGTGATGGAAGTCATGAATCTTGCTCCACAATTCATTCAGGCATCCAGAATCATGATAATTACCATGATCCTGCGGTGCAGCTAGGATGGACATCCCTTCAGTTCACTGAAGCAAAATCTGTTTTATACAAGTTTTTGAAGCCAAAACTTCGGAAGTGCAAGCACTGCAATGCTTCAAACCCTAACATTAGCAAACCTAATTTTGGATGGTTTGAAAAGGTACACTTTCCTCTGCTTGGTGCTCCAGTTGTTTGAACATCTGGATTTTTAACTGACTTCTTTTGCTTTCTGACATACTCATTAATTATTTCACTATAAATAAATTGTTTTTCTCTATTGATGAAAGCAATCACCTTTTTTTCTTTTTTGCTCTTCTTTACTACCTCGCAAACTCATGCAATTGGATTTTATACTCAAGAAATCCTTTCTGAAAGTCCACACCTCATGTTGTGTATCTCCCTGCTTGGAATTTCTTTGTTTTTCCCCCTTTTCTGTTAAGAGCACAGACTTCCACAGCCCAATCTTGGATTTATATCTTTGGTTGGCTTCTAATAAACACACAACTGATTGATAGGTTTCTTGTTACCCTTGTTATGGGCTAACGGCCAATGCAGTCATCTAATCTGGACTGTAAATCTTTTTTTGTTGCTTTTGGGGGCATTCCATATTTGTTGTCTGGTTGAGGGCCATAGATTGATATGTCAGATGCCAGTATCAGACAAAATGTGATAGGAAATCAACTGCTGCAAGGGCCGTTAGCCAGTGAATCTGAAGGACTGACAGATGTGGAAGATACAGATGAAGCTCCCCAGAACCTAGATGGCGCCAAAAAGAAGCAGAAGAAAAAAGGAAAGCTGGCTTCTATTGAGTTCGTTAAGCAGAAAGAGAAATTACATCGGCCACTAATGCCATCGCAGGTATGCACACAGCCAATATTTGGAAGTGCCTCGGTCAATGCTCAATACATGGATTGTTGTTATGGGTAGGCTTATATTTCATATTGTCCTGTATGATAAAGCTTATTTTGATTGGACTTTTAAACTCGTTTATGCCAGGTTAAGGATATTTTAGAGCTCTTGTGGCAAAATGAGCCTCAACTTTGCTCAGTTATATGTAATGTTCAGCAGCAAGGTTCTGGAAGGGAAAAGGCAGGACCCTCTATGTTCTTTTTGGAGACCATTTTGGTACCTCCAATCAAATTCCGGCCTCCCACCAAGGGTGGTGATTCTGTAAGTACTTGATGGAAAATCTTGCCACACAAGGAGCAGTTAGTCATGGTTCTCATGCATATATTCAGGGATATTTTGGAATCAAAGTATAACTGTACTTTTTTCCACCCTATTCTGTATGGGAGGCTTTGAGTGGAGGCATATTAAAATTACAAATACAGGTTTTTGTGTTGATGCCAACTGAAATCTGTTGCCACTTTTTTTGTCCTGCAATACTCTTTGTCTTGGGAATTTGGGGCAGGTTTCTAGGGGGGACATTTGAAGGATTCTCAAGGGGAAATGTCATCTGCTTTCTGCTTATTAATTTGTAGGTAATGGAGCATCCTCAAACTGTTTTATTAAGCAAGGTTCTGCAGTCAAACATGTCTTTGGGAGATGCTCATGTCAATAAAGAACACTTCAGAATAGTCAGACGATGGTTTGAACTTCAACAATCCATAAATGTGTTGTTCGATGGCAAAACTGCCAGAGGTTATTTCATCTCTTTTTCTTAGTTTACATTAACATTGTTGTATTTGTGTTTCAGTTTGCTGGCATGTTTCAATTTTGTGGTAGTACTGTTTCTTTCAGACACTATGTTTCTCTGAAGCCAGCATTTGGCAGTTTTCACCATTGCCATTGTGTTATATTCACATACGTGTGTAAACACCATTGTATATATGTGTGTATTTTGAAAATGAACTTTAAATCAGCTCTTATGGTGTTGAATGTATTTAGTTAGTGAAAGAGCTATGTTAGAAAATATCTGCAATTGTTCCTCTAGGGACACTTCAATGGTTAAGAACTTAAAACTTATATCCTTCAGGTCTCAGGTTCTAATCCTGTGAAAGGGGGTGTGCGATTTATTGGAATGGGGAGAGCTACACCCATTCTGTAGCTCACGGCCTAATGGCCTCCTAATGAACCAAAAAACAAAAAAAAAATCTGCAAGTAGTTGGCATTTATTTTTTTAGTGTATGTGGCCCATTGATTGAATGTTCAAGGCATTTGGTGCCTTTTGTTTATTTCAGGCTCTGCAAAATGGATACAAGTTTTGTGGCTTTCATATTAAATTGCAAAATATCGAGAAGAAATTTTCTGTTTGGCTTGGACAAAATACAGCTATGGTCATGTCAAAATGTTTGAGGGCCATTTACTTGCTTTAGTTCTAACCTGTCTATGAATATTAAAATAAAGGCGATGTTTGAGTCTTGGTAGCAGCAACATTACGGAAAAATCTGTTGAAATACAAGACTGTCCCCAAATACTCCATCACAGTCTCCCACTTTTTTTTGGAACTATTATGGATGGTGGCCTCCACATGAACTTTTGACAGTGTTGATCTGGTAGTACTTTTTAACTCAGTTTGCTTGCCTTCTCGTGGTTCCTGCAAACAGATGTGACATTCAAATTAATTATCTTCATCATTGCAGAGTGAAATTACTTGTCTGGTTTTTGTTTAAATATGCTGTATTCATTCTAAGATAGAACTTCACCTCTTGCAAACCTCAAGAAGTTGTGATTAATTTTATATTTTTGTTTGGTTAGCTTAATGTTTGTGCATTTAATATACCAAGCATGAATTCTTTGAGAGACTGAGTTTCTCTCTCTCTTTCTCTGTGCAGTTCCCCTACTGCCTGGGGACTGGGGGATTAATAAACCTTTGTTGCATTTTCATTGAACTTTGGGAATAGAGAGGTTGTATTGTCGACCCTGTCTGATGAGACTGCATTAGTTTTTAATTGCTCATAATCTACTAATATTTCCTGGCGTAAGACTTATGTTTAAATTGAATATAATCCATTTATGCACAATTAAGTGGTACCTGTTGTTTTCTTGTTGACAGGTCCTGGCCAAAGGGATATGACTTCTGGAATATTTCAATTGCTTGAGAAGAAGGAGGGGTTGTTTCGCCAGAAAATGATGGGAAAGAGGGTTAATTATGCATGTCGATCTGTAATTTCACCAGATCCTTATTTGGGTGTGAATGAAATTGGAATTCCTCCATGCTTTGCAGACAAGTTAACCTGTGCTGAGGTCAGGTCTTGCTAGAATATCTGTTCTATGTATATTAATTTAGTCACCACATTTTGCATTTGAAATATAATTTGTTGATAACTCGTATGTTCTTATTGTTTCTTTACCTTTTTTTACTTTGTATGGTTTAGAATTTACTATTTTCTTGTCACAATGGGGACCTCAAACTATGGCATTCGCCAGTATTGCATTGCAGTAAGTTATTATGTTATATGCATTTTACTCTTCCCCCAATTATATAATACATTTCTGATATTCATAAAGTTCTTTGAAAAGCTTCCCGAGGCTGATTAATTCTTCTGGGAACAGAATTTACTTGTCTGTTAAGACTTATTATTATCTTTGCTTAACTATGAGCAGATAAATCTGTTCTGATTTATTAGCTAGTTTTCTTGTGCATGGTATCTGTTCTCCTGGCAATGTGTGCCAAAAAGGTTATGGCTTATATTTCTTTCTATTGAATCTTAGTTCATAGGTTCCATTGGTGCATTGTTGGTTTTCATTAAATTTTTCTGTTTCCTAGCATCAATCTTTTGCTTTTGAATGGTGTCATCCCTCCCTCATTTGAGCCACCCTATACACATTTGTTTTCAACTAGGATTTCTTGCAAATTCAGAACTTATAGCAGATCTCCATTATTAGAATATTTTGGAGTATGTCTGTTTTTACATGTAACATGTTGATATGGTGCACAATAGAGGTTATTACCCCTACAGAGGTTAACTTTGCATGTGTCAAGTGGCTTTGCTACAGTTGATGCACTATTGCTTGACATAACAAGAAAGCAGTAACTTGGATGCTTTATGTGTTTGGTTTGAGGTAGCACCATAGGCGAATGCTAGTTGGTACCCCGGGTTATTTTTCTTGGTTCTCACATGCTTTTCTAGAATTTGGGTTGAAGCTGTTCATTCATGTTAAAGTGTCTACTGTAAATTTATGTGAATACTGGGTGTATTTCAATGTTGATATGTTTTTTCCCTAGATGGTTTGAGAATAGTGGTTGAGCCTTACATAGATCATAGGTGTGCTCAGACAAACTTTCTGGTGATAAGTTGTGCTGTCAAATCAAGAGTAGAGGATGAGAGAATTGTTTTGGACCTCAGAAGAACTCTTTAGAATTTTGAAATATTGTTTAGTACCTTGGGTTTTCTATGATAGTGTTAATGCTTTGTTTTCTTGCTTGGGAAGGGGAGGGTGAGGGCTGCAGGTTTGAGTTTGACTGCATTTCTACTCAGCAGTCTTTATTATGTCAACTAGGTGCTTTTAGGCTTTTGATTGGATTGTTTTTCGCTTGTTTTCTTCAATAGGAGATTGTTGTTTTCCTTACCTGTGGTGGTTGGGCAAAGTTTATCTCTTAAAGTATCTCTGGTCAGGATTATTTTTGCCTTGGTAATATTGAATTGGTCATTTAGTGAAAAATTCATCCAGGTGTGTCTGAGACGGCATATCTAGACTCAATGTTTAGGTCTAACCTTGATGTAATAATGCATGGATGTCATGATTCATGAATTCAGATAGAGGGAAATGGGATGTTTCACCTGAGAATATTCAACTTTTCCTTTGCTTCCTTTTGTTTTACCATTTTTTCAGAGGGTGACTCCATGGAACGTTGGCAAGTTGAGAAATGCTGTAATCAATGGACCCGGATGTCACCCTGGGGCAACACACTATGCTGATAAGATGGCCATTAGTAAACTTCCACCTAGCCGGAAAATGCGTATTGCCATATCAAGGAAATTACCTTCCTCAAGAGGAGCTCTCATACATTCTGGGAAATGTTCTGACTATGAATATGAAGGAAAAATTGTGTATCGCCATTTGCAAGATGGAGATGTTGTACTTGTCAATCGGCAGGTATATAACCATCTTATTTAGTTATTACTTGCATATATACATGTGTGCGAAGTAACCATGCTAGGTATGTGTTTGCTATCCTTATGTTATTTGGATTGTGTGTTTTTGAGTTATTTCAGTATTTGTATTAGTCTAACTTTTTGACTCAGAGGCTTAAATAGTCTGTCTGTGCATGTTAGAAAATTTTAACATCAGAGGAAGGAGAGCAGGGAAGGAATACATATTTGGACAACCTAGTAATATACAAGCTGGGGCAATGCATAGCTTTCACTTTTTTGCTCCCATCAGCCCATCCCCTCTCCCTCCTAAAACAAAAAACAACAGCACACACATGCAGCCACTAAAAAACTGATGAAACCAAACAAGATTAAAGCCGCTACTAACTGACACTCATCTGTAAGGTCTGCCTCCACATCATTGTACCTTGATGGCATGTTGCAGTCTTTTTCCTGTTCACAATTTCATTTTTAAATTTCTTGACTCTTGCAAAGTTGGGTTATTTCTTGGAAACCACGAATACTGAAATGTAGAACAGTCAAGTGAGTTAAATCATTGATTAGTGAGATATACAACTTTCCTATAAGAAAATAGTAGTATTTGCTTTGATTTCTGTATGCAGACTTTGCAGGGTTGAGATCTGTGATGTATAGTTATGATGTCGCTGGGTTGTTCTCTTGAAACTAACAAGTTTGTGCTTTTGATAAGCTAGGCTGATTAGTAATTTTAGATTTTAATTTATTAGCCCATCTATTTTGAGAAAGAGGTGTAATTTAGTGGACTGGTGATGATTTCTAATTATTCATTCTTAGCTATTGCTTTGTGCTGATTCTAATTTTCATATGCAGCCTACACTTCATAAGCCCAGTATAATGGCACACATAGTTCGGGTGTTGAAGGGAGAAAAGACAATTCGGATGCACTATGCAAATTGCAGGTTGGTTTTGGGTATATACTTACGTGTCTATGATAGAATCTCACAAATGTGCATGTTGCTCATGGTGCGCATGTCTTTCTGGAGTTCATGTACACTTGCAGAAAAACATAATAGCAGGTTGCTCTATGACATTTTCATACATGTGTCAAGATGTTTCTGTGTTCTAAAATTTGTTTCTGATGCCAGTACTTACAATGCTGACTTTGATGGTGACGAAATGAATGTTCATTTTCCACAAGATGAAATCTCACGTGCCGAAGCATACAACATTGTCAATGCAAATAACCAATATGTCAAGCCTTCCAATGGTGAACCAATTAGAGCCTTAATTCAGGTGTGGTATTTTGCTTAATAATCCTTCAGTTCTTACCGAGTGCATTTTGGATATTTAACAGTGATAAAACTCATCTTTTGAACTTTTCAGGATCATATTGTTAGTGCTGCTCTGCTTACAAAGAGGGATACTTTTTTAAGTCAAGATGAGTATGATCAACTACTTTATGTTTCTGGCATCTCAACTGCTGCTCAAACTAATGAATGTAGCAAACCTGGCCGGAAAATTTTTCTGTCAAACTATGAAGATGAGGTTCAGATCCCACAACCTGCAATATTGAAACCTGTGCCCAAGTGGACAGGAAAACAGGTTTTCATTTTATGATTTGTTCAAATAGAATCTTTAATAGTTCTTGTAGGACTTACAGTTTTTGAAGCAGAGAAGTTTTTCTTCATGCTTATGATTTGAAATTCTGAATATAATTGTGTAGAGCCTTTGGACTATTTTTATATCAAACTGATTGTTTAACAGTGTATTCTGGTAACTTCTAGTTGCTGATGATTTTGTGTTTGGTGTATTTTCCTTTACTGCTTCCTTTTAGGTCATCAATGCTGTGTTAGATCACATTACAAGGGGCCATCCTCCATTTACCGTTGAGAAAGATGGGAAGATCCCTAGTGACTTTTTTAAGAAGAGAGTTGAAAAAAATAAGTCAGAGGACAAAGAGACTGATGATTATAAATCAAAGCGGCTTGATGAAGATAAGATGGTTGGAAGAAATAAATCAGGGGGAATATGGTCTGATGATTGTGTGCTAAAGGGGCTCAATGAAGATAAAATGAGTGATGATGAAGATGATCCCCAAAAGAAAGATAACATGGGTAGGAGAAATAAACCAGAGGAAAAAGAGTCTGATGATTATCCACCAAAGGGGCTCGATGAAGATAAGATGGTCATCTTTAAGAACTATTTTGTCCGTGGTGTAATTGACAAGGCTCAGTTTGGCGATTATGGTTTAGTGCATACAATTCAGGAACTCTTTGGCCCAAATACTGCAGGCAACTTACTCTCTGTCTTGAGTCGTTTATTTACTGCTTATTTGCAGGTCAGGATGCTTTTTCTTATGAGCCTGTTTGTCTTTGCTACTTCAGCTTGTTATGTCTGTGATGCTTTATACAATATTTTAGATGCATGGGTTCACATGTGGAGTTGATGATCTTTTGATAATGGAATCTAAAGACAATGAAAGGAGGCAGCTACTTGAAAGCTGCGAAAAAAGTGGTGAACCAGTTCATCGAAATTTTATTGGAGTCAGGGATGCTACAATTGAGATAAGTACGGACTTGGTATCCTTCTAATTGTTTCTTAGTATAAGAAGGCCTTCTGCAAGTTCATTTTTTATGTTTACTCGTAAATGCAGTTGGTAGTTGGCTTGATAATCTATTGGCATGTGGCAAAAGATTCTTGGGTGCACCAAAGATATGCGACTGCTAATTATTGTATCAATGATGCAAATAAGGAAAGATGACTTAAACAAGCAACAGCCTTGAGTTGGCACATTGCGACAATATTTTTCAATTTTCCTTTCCTTAGCTTTGAATGGAGGGGTTGAATAGCATTTTAAAGTTTTTCCAAAATGGTTTGAAATGATACAATAATTGGCTAACCAAGTAATGGTATATCATTCTAATTTATGTGGTAGAACTCGGAGGCCTGTTTGGTGCTTTTTTTTGTTGTTCATTTTTTATATCTCATTTCAGCCTTGCAAAATTGCATTTAGCATCTTCCATCTTGTCATTGTTGAACATCAGTTGCTTGGTTAAATGGAGGGACACTGATCACTAGAGGCCTAAATCTTCTCAAATCAGGAAAAGATTGAGGGCTTACAGTTGAATTTCATAATTGTATCTTTTTTATTTAGACATCATTGTCTATTGGTATCATCAAATGGGATCTAAAAATCCCTCTTAGTTGTTTTTCTTTTCAATTTTTGTCAATATGGCCTTAAGAATGGTGACTGTATTATCAGGAAAAGTTTTTTGTTTTTTGTTTTTTTGTTTTTTTTTTAAGTTACTATTAAGTTAAGGATTTTTATACCAAATGGCAACACCAGTGGGTTCTGCCATTGCACTAGATATCCTCTACCTTTTAAAATTGTTTAGCATTGACTTGGGCAACCTGTAACTCGGACACAATAATGTGGCATGTATGTGATGATTTCTTTCCAACTTGGAACAGTGATGCATTCTAGGAACCTTTATGCTGGATTCAACACTGCAATCTACACTTGACATTTTAGGTGGCCATTGATTAAATTTTTTGGCTTTATTATTTTTTGTTTCCTTTTATTCTGTCATTAAAATATTTTTTGGTCCAGTTTTTTAGGATGCATTCTTTTTTTTTTTTTTTTCATATGTTTATTCTCCAGAACCAACGATCCTGCAGTCAAATGTTGAAAAGACAATACGTGAAGAGGGAGAATCTGCCGTGACATATTTGGATAGGCAGATGAGAAATGAACTTAATTCCAAAACAAGCTCCAGGGTCATCAATGAGTTGTTGTCTGATGGGTTACTAAAACCCTCTGGAAGGAATTGTATATCTCTCATGACTACATCTGGCGCTAAAGGTAGTAAGGTAAATTTTTTGGCATCCTGGTCTTCACTTTTTCGCTGGTTTGTATGTCTGTAAAACATAGGTAACAGATGTCTTTATTTGCTGGGAAATTTGAGTTGTACATAATAGTGGAGGACAATCATAGATAGATATGAGACATTATTTTTTGTGGCTTTTGTGTAGAGAAGTTTCAATTTAGTTATTTTCAATGCAGATTAGAGAAATAATCGTGCATTACAAGAAGTTTGAAAACTTGGGTGGCTGCAATGAGCAAAAATTACCTTACAACTTCCCCCCTTTTTTGATCTTATTTAACTCACTACAATGTCCAGTTGGAATGTGAGGGAATTCCAAGCTTAATATAACTCTGATAACATTCTTACCACCGAAAGTACTCTTTTCAAAACCATGATTGACTGGCTTAAGCAGCCAATCCTGTCCATCCACAGCATTATTGCTACCTCTTATTCACTGCTACATAATTGGCTTCTGGAATTCTGTTCATATAGCCTTCAAAGCCTTTATTTACTTTTGACAAATTTAAATTAAGCTTTAAACTCTCTTCTTCTTGCCTTCAAAGGTCTAGCGGTTGCCTTCTTAAAATTTTCCACATTTATTTGCTCAGTGCCTGTAGCCATTAAGGGGGTAACTTAAACTGAGATGTTCTATTGCCACTTTGGTTATATTGAATGATTAATTATTAGTTTCATGATGTACTGCACAGGTCAATTTCCAGCATATGTCTTCTATTGCTACTTTTGTGATATTGAATGATTAATTATTAGTTTCATGATGTGCTGTGCAGGTCAACTTCCAGCAAATATCTTCATTCTTGGGCCAACAAGATTTGGAAGGCAAAAGAGTCCCTAGAATGGTTTCTGGAAAGACCTTGCCCTCCTTTCATGCTTGGGATTGGACAGCTCGAGCTGGAGGCTATATTATTGATCGTTTCCTTACAGGTCTTCGCCCTCAAGAATATTATTATCATTGCATGGCTGGTCGGGAAGGGTAATTTGAACTTCAGCCTCAACCTTGTCAAAATCTGTTTGTTTCTGGAGCTCTGTTGAATTATTAATATGTTGTAGGTTACTGACTGCATAAATGTGGAACCATTGCGAAAATATTATCCCAATTTTTGGACATCAGAGCATTATTTTACTTGTCTCAGTACCTGGAACCTGAAGATGTCTCCCTGATCAACTATTTCTTTTCATAAATGTTTGATCCCTGCATGCATAATGTTTGAATGCCAATTCATGGTTATCTTCATAAGAGGATCTATTGTCATTCAGTTCACGTCACAACTTGATGATTATGGAAATCAATTTTGCAGGTTAGTTGATACAGCAGTTAAAACATCCCGCAGTGGCTACCTACAGAGATGCTTGATTAAAAATCTTGAGTGTTTGAAAGTCTGTTATGATCATACAGTACGTGATGCCGATGGCTCAATTGTTCAATTTCAGTATGGAGAAGATGGTGTTGATGTTCATCAAACAGGCTTTATTTCAAAATTGGATGCATTGGCAGCAGTAAGAATTTGCTTCTTATTGTCTCATCTAAGAAATGATATGTAACGTCTAAACTGAGTACAATTTCTTCTTCTCCTTTTGTTTCAGAATCGAGAAGTGATTGACAAAAAATATGGTCATCAGCTTGGCTCATTAAATGCTTATATTTCAGAATTACCTAAAACTCTTAGGGAGAAAGCAGAGAAGTTCCTCGATGATTTCTCTTTACAGGATCGAATTTTTTCTAATATGGTGAAACAAGATGACTTGTATAAGTTAATGAAGCAGAAGTTCCTGTCAAGTCTTGCACAGCCTGGAGAACCTGTTGGTGTCCTTGCTGCTCAATCTGTGGGAGAACCATCAACACAGATGACGTTAGATTTCTTCTTGTGTCTCATTATTTCCTAATAAGTGTTCTGTACATTTGTGAGAGAGGTTGATTTAACATGCTGTAGGCATTGTAGCTCATTTTCATGCATTTTGGTTTTAAGTTGCAGCTTTGCCATTTCATAAGTCATGTTGATGTTAGCTCAGTGGTGGGCTTTGGATATCCATAAACATTTTGTGAGCTCAATTTTGTGCTTACATCGTGGGATTCTTTGCTTTTAGGACGGAGAGGACAACGGATAATGTGATTGTTGCATAAGTTCCTAGTACTATAATATTGTTTCATCATTTATATGGAAACCCCTGTGGTACCTTCTCCTTGATAATTAGGACTTAATATGACTTAGATTTAGAGTGCTGCATTATAAACATTATAAAATGAAATTGTTGAAACTTACTGGTTTGAGTTCTTTGTCAAAGTTGTTGTAAAATGTTTCTATTCAAACAAATTAGTATTTTCCGAGAAATCTTTCAGTTAATGGCCTTGTGAAACCTTCAGCAGCTTGTTCATCTCTTTGCCTTCTTTATTTATTTATTATTATTATTATTTTCTTGGAGTCCCAAGTTGCCAAAGAACTACAAATCCCCCTCCCTTCTCATTTTCTGTAATATTTCTATTAGTCTTTTTTTTTTTTTTTTTGCGATAATGGAATTATGGGATTTATTGATTCTCTTTTATACTTTTAGATATCCTTGATATATATTTCAAGAAGAATTTATAAATGTATACAAGAGAGGGAGTGTAATACTAATTGAATTTGTATAGTGTGAAGAGTTGATTATTGTAGTGCCTCAATAGCTTTAATGGGTGTCTGGTTGCCAGTGAGATGGGGCAAGTGATATTGAAGGATTTTGGCCTTCTGTGGCTGACAGTCTGATTGGTCCACATTGAAGCAACTGTTGTTATTTATCAAGCCATTGCTTCTAGTAGTTTGTTTCACTTATGAGTAAATGACATGTAGTGCATGTTTATGCATCTTTATATTGGAGATGGCTTCCTTCACCCAATTTTCATGTGCAACATGGAATTTATATGCTGCATTGTATATGTAGATTGGCTTTTTGGTGCAGGGTGGAGCTTATTAAAATTCGTTTTCTTCCTTTTATTTCTGCATTTGAGCAGGCATTTCCTGTTCTCATGGGTTTGGCTTTTGTTATTTGGTTTTTTTGGGCATTCTGTTTGACCTCATTCTGGATTTCAGGCTAAATACATTTCATCTTGCTGGACGAGGTGAAATGAATGTCACACTTGGAATCCCACGTCTTCAAGAGATTCTTATGACTGCTTCAAGTGATATTAGAACTCCAATAATGACCTGCCCATTGCAAGCGGGGAGAACAAAGTAGGTTATATTTTACTGCCTTTGTTACCTTTTTTGTTCAAATGAATTCACACTTTGGTATGCTTGGCAGACTGCAATTTAACATATGGGTTTTGTATTTGCACTAATGTCCCCACCCTCCACCTTTTTATTTTTTTTAACTGGGCTCTATTTCCATCTTTTGATGGGCGAACCTTAATATAATGGTAAGATTATTTCATTATGTCCTGGATTTCATAAGATCAAATTGACGAAACCACCTCATTGTGAAAACGAGGGCAAAGCTATGGACATTTGAAGCTTCCCCAAATCCCACAATTTGGAAACCTTTTGCACTAAGATGCCCTTTTTGCGTGCTATGGTTTATGTCCATCTCTCTCTCTTTTGTATGTTTCTTGAAACAGTCTTGTATTTTTTGGCTTTCTAAGTTTTTTTGTCTCTACTGAGCATGAGATTAACTCCTTCCACTGATCTTTGGTTAGTAGTCAATTGCTTGAAAAATCTAAGACAGCTTAGGAGAATGACTTGATGGGACCTTAAAATATTGGATCTTCTGAGCTGTTTCATTCTTTTCCCTGTAACTATTTCCCATGCAAAGCTGCATATTGGATTCCTTTGAAGTTGCATAGTTTTGTAATTGTGGAACTTTTTTATTTCTTGTGCATGTGCAAAAGTTGCTAGGTCATACACTAACTTAAACAAAATATAGAGGATATGCATATTGATATTTGTCATTTGCAGAGAGGATGCTAATCGTCTTGCCGATAAATTGAATAAAATCACTGTAGCAGATATTGTTGAGAGCATGGAAGTATCTGTCATACCATTTGCTGTTCTCAGTGGTGATGTATGCAGAATTTGTAAGCTTAGAATGAAGCTTTATGAGGCAAAGCAGCATCCACGGTTCACTCATTTATCTTCAAAGGGCTGGGCAGAAACCCTACAAGTGATGTTTTTGAGGGAGCTGGAGGATGCTATAGAAAATCATCTTCATTTTCTGTCTAGAATTAGTGGCATTAAAAACCTCGTTCCAGAGTCACATTCAAAGGCTTCAAATGATGAAAATGTGTCTGGTGATAGATCACGTGGAGAAGAATTTGATGATAATGATGATGATAATGACGAATATGGTGAAGGGGCCGAGGATCTTGGTTTAGATGCACAGAGAATGAAAGTTCAAGCTACAGATGAAATGGACTATGATGATTTTGATGAGGGACCAGATGAAGCAGAGTCATCAACTAGTGAGCAGTCGTCTGGAGTGGAAAGTGAAGCTGAACTGGCTGATAATGAAACTCAGGTTATTGAGGATAATGGGCTTGACAATGGAACTTCTGCAAGTCAACCAGGCCTGAAAAATCCCTTTAAGTCAAGGGGGAAAGGATCTGGAGGTCCGGCGAATGGTGAAAGTAGTCCTTCCAAGCAACAGTTTAGTAGCAAGAGGAAATCAGAAGCTAGGAAAAAGCAGAGGGTCCAAGGGAAAATGGTCAAAAAGGAGTTTGATAGAGCAATCTTTGTGGCAGCTAGTGACAAGCACTTTGAGGTCCATTTTAAGTTCACCAATGAACCTCATATATTACTGGCTGAGGTACCATCTCTTTCACAGTTCTGTGAGCTTGCATCATTTGGCCAATGTTGCTCTCCTCTTGGCTAAATGGCTTCTTTAACACTGTTTGTTTATGGGTACTGTTGCCCTTTTGCTAAAAATTGATTACCTTCACGAACTATTTCAATTGTATTATCATCATTTTTGTTTTAAAAAAATTGTTGCAAATATGTGGCTTGTTTCGGGCTTCTCAGTCAAATTTGCATTGTATTATTGATGGACATTTATTTTCTTCTGTGTTTAACTTCAAAGACATCCTCAAGTTTCTCATTCTGTGTACAGAGTATGCACTGCTTAGTTTTTCTTTGCTTGTGAGATGACCAAAATATTCATAATTTCTTTGGTTTTTAAAGTATTTCTTTGGCTTTTAATTTTAAGCAGTGAATTTGTGAAAAATTTCCCTCTTTTTCTTCTTTCTTTTCCTGATAAATATAGTTTCCACCAATGTTGTTAAAGGTGTGTCTAAGACGCAAGGCACCAGGACCCTGGGGGTTTTTATGCCCCAGGCACGTGCACCCTTGAGGGGAGGTGCAAGGTGCTGTTTAGGCATGCCTTGTGTGAAACAGAAGAGTTTCTGTTGGAATGGTGAAATTGATGTTGGAAGGAGGAGATGATCCAGGAAGAGGGAGGAGGGAGGGAGATGGGAAAAAAAAGGAAAGAGAAAATAATTTGTGTTGTATACTTTTGGCCTATGGTACAAATTGAAGGTACCCCTTTTGAAGCTTGTTAGTGCTTGAATGCCTGAAGACATTTTTATTACCTGAGAGATGAATACTTTTTGCATCATGAATGCTTTTTTATGTTTTTTTGATAACTGGGGCTGTTGAGAGTGTGTCTCCAAGAGATGAAGGCAATGTTTTTGTTTAATCTTATCAGGTTGCTCAAAGGACAGCGAAGAAGGTTTATATCCAGAACCCTGGGAAGATAGAGAGATGTGAAATCACGAATTGCAAAGAAAATCAATTAATTAACTATGGGAAAGATCCCAAGAGCAGGCGTGACCTTGAACGTGAAAAAAAAGAAGAAATTCCCGCACTGCGTACAGCTGGAGTTGATTTCACTGCATTTTGGAAAATGCAAGATCAACTTGATTGCAGGTATCTATATTCCAATAACATTCATGCTATGCTAAATACTTATGGAATAGAAGCAGCCAGAGAAACGATCATTAGGGAGGTGAAAAATGTTTTCACTCCATATGGCGTATCTGTCAATGTTAGGCACTTGATGCTTATTGCGGACTTTATGACCCATACGGGTCAGTATCGTCCATTGAACAGACTTGGGGGCATTGCAGAGTCCATTTCACCATTTAGTAAAATGACCTTCGAGACAGCTTCCAAATTCATTGTTGAAGCCGCATTGCATGGCCAGACTGACACGTTGGAGACCCCATCTGCTAGGATATGTCTTGGGCTGCCAGTTAAAATGGGTACTGGATCTTTTGACTTGATGCAGAAAGTGGAGATTTGATGCCTCATTATAGCAAGCATTGTACTTGTTAAAATGGGTTCTGTCGAGAGGAAGTATAAAAAATTTGCCGGCATTTTTATATTGGTTTACTTACTATGCAAGGTTTCTGTGACAGCTAACCAGACAAGAAATTCTGAGGTACAATTTTGTTCTTGACCCTGTTTCTGAGTTCAAAATTGTTCCTATAATGTCTGTAAATTACTAGTTAATTATACTCTGTTTGTAGTGATTTTATTTGACGGTAGAGATTCTCAGGAAAGTTTTCCATATTCCCTCAAGCATCTTTCAGAGAAAAATTACCTTATCCGTCAAGAAAAAAATCATATGGGGTTGGCTTCTTTCGTTTGATCCTTAAACCTGACTTTTGGACGCTCCTCCTAGTTCCTTCAAGGCATCTTTATATGTGATTATCTCCTCTGTCGCAAACCCTCGAGAGTATGCTGAACCGTCTCCTGAATACTTGTACAACCGTCTCCTGAGTATGCTAACAAAACGCATTCAGCCTTTTTGTTTGGGAGGAGAGAAAAAAGGGCCTGAGGAGTGGGGAGAAAAAGAATTTTGTTCTTGTTAGTTCTATGGATTTTGGAAGGCAAAGAAAAATTCTAAATTCGCTCACAACTCACCGAATCAATCTCTCTTGACTTTCGGCGAAGCAATTAATTTTTTTTCATTGGATTCTTGAAACGATTAATGTATATATTGTTTTGCCTTCTTATTTTTTGCACATTTTTTTAAAAAAAATCTCTTGAATTTATAATTTTTTCACATTTTTAAAAATTAAAGATTTCTTTCAAAAAATTCTCACAACATTGAAAAACTCAATAACCAAATATTGTAATCAGAACCAAATGGTCGAAATGAAATGTTATGTAATACTCTTAAAAGAAAATACCAAATTGTGGACGTGACATATTACACAACACATTTAGCAACAAACTAGTGAAAAACATCTAAAGCCGTTAATGTTGCAAATGTCTAAGAGTCTATTTTGAAAAATAAAGGCAAGGTAGATATAATTCGAATTATGTAAAAACGTGGAGTATCAAATTATGTGTTTTTTTTTTTTTTGCCGAAAAAAAAAAACTGCTTTTCGGTTGCCATTCGAAGAAAAATTATGTGGCAGAATTTCTCTTAAGTGGTGCGTGGCATCTTGAATCTGTGGGCTCTACACACACTCTCTCTCTCTCCCAACCTTTTTTTCCAGCTTCTTGGCACAAGCTAAAACCCTATGCAAATGACACTTTATATACGAATGTTAAAACAAATCAATTTATTAGAAAAAAGAGGGGGCGGGGGGATGGGGGGGGCGTTTGGAGGGTTTCAAGGAGGAGAAGGCTCCGCTCCATCATGGAGTGCACAACAAACAGTAGCCTTATGATGCCCTTTATACACCCTGATGTCTTTCCCATCTGACATGGACCAGAGTCTTGCTGTTGCATCCGATGAAGCTGCACAAAAAAGAGGGGGTTGAGAAGGGGGGGGGGTGCCAAAAGCATTTTAACGTGAAGGCCTCAATCCGGAAAAGTCAAATTTGCCTGCAAGCTTAGTTTCAGTTGATGAAATAAATGATGTTAACCAAATCAGTTCGAGTGGAGAAAATACAGATGAACATTGACCTTGCACTTTTCCAATTAAATCACTGCCTGAGCTTGGCATTATGATCAAATAAACACATATTAAGATTTGCTAACTTACGGACAGCAACAACAATCATAACAATGCCTTAATTTCAAATCAAATTAAAGTTGGCTAGATGAATATCTCCTCGTTGTTCCATCCATAATACCTGATTTATTTAAGGTCTCAAGACTTTCGTTTTTGTAGCTAATTTTCTCCTCTTCTTTGCTTCCATGTTTGCCATACAAATTACTACACGCATATTATCTAGCCATCGCCACTGCTAACTTAAGAACAACACTATCATATGGACCATGCTAGTCTTAAATGCAAATTCCGTTGTTATTGGGAAATAGTTAACTGCAAAATAGATGAATTGAATTTCAGTTAGTACACCAGCAAAGTACCTGTTATTAAGTAGGCACCATCCACAGAGAAAACACAGTCCCATACCCAGCGTAAGTGACCTAAAATCCACAAATTGCAGAAGAATTCATGAAACAATTAACATGGTCAAGCATATCACTAACACAGCATACCATTTAGAGTTTTCTCTAATGTGAAGCCATCAACATTCCATATCTTGACACTCTTGTCGGATGATGCAGTGGCTAGATACCTAAGAGATAATTTTAACATTGATTAGTCTCACATTGCACAACTCAAGGTTACTGAAAAGATGCCAAAGCAAATACAGAAAATGGAAAAGATAAAAAAAAAAAAAAAAGTGGAGGGGAATTCTAAGGAATTGTAACCTGTGGGGTTCACAAAACTCCGGCGAAAGGAGACATTTGAGGATGTAGCCATTATGTGCTTGCAGCTTGTGGAGTGGCTCAAAGTTGGTCATGGTCTGCAGGGAAAAAGGAAAATAAAACATTGCAGAAGATAATAATGCCATAAAATTCTATGTGAGTATTCCATGATGATGAATTGGCAAGCTACCTGCGTTCCCCAGAGCAAGCGCCAAACATAGCAAGTTCCTCGATCATTCGCAGCAACTACCAAGCTCCCATCCCACATAACTGTTAGAGACCTTACAGCAGTATCGACTTCTGGCACCTAGGTTCACATGGTAAATAATTAATCCATGTAGACATCCAAATTTTGACACTATAGACTCATACAATAATACAAATAATTAGAGTATACCAATTCACAGCTGCATGAATTTGCTGTCAAATCCCACACTCGGATGTTACCATTTTGGTCACCAGATATCAGCTCAGTCTGCAGAACCACAGCCGTACAACATTTCAAATGGCCACAGAAGCATAGGCAAAATTTTATAAATTATGCTTTTAGGGGCCGAAATTCAATAGGAAGTTGAGAAAGCAAAGAATATCCTCTTAGGGGAAGATGGCCTTTTTTTTTTTTTTTTATCTAAATCCTCTGCTTATTATTTGAAAAATGATAAATTTAAGTTGTTAGTCAGTTCCATGAAGTTTTCGAACAGCTAACGAGGAAGATGAGAAGTGTACCAACCAGAGTGAAATCAAATCTGGAATTACAAATACCCAAGTTAGCAAAGTCTATTTACTATGGCATTTTCACTTCTAAAGCTCCACGCTACAAGTTTATTTACAGATTCTTCTAAATATTTACCATCTAAAAACAAATTAGGTTCTGTCAAATAAGTATCATAACATAATTTCCCAGCTTCAAGGCAATTCTAAGAAAAATGAGAAAGCAAGACATGAATGATCGGGTGTGATGTAACAGATAAAACACAAAATCTGTTCGGCAAATCCCTAACTCTATGTTTAAAATGTGAAAAATCTCTTCTTCTCTTCCTTCTTATTCAATAATTTGTCACGTGTGAAAAAATTGAAATTTTACAATAGGCAATAAACATGTGATCAAACAAATTCAAAATTCTGTTCGTCACAGTTTCTTTAAAAGTATTGCAAAGGCATTTCAACCAGACATACAACAGCTAACCTGATTTGGGTGTAAGACAACAGTGTTAACTGCAGCACGACTTTCATATTCCCTTTGACAACCAGGAGCCCTGTATTTGGCTCAAGACATGGAATCATCAAGAAAAGAAAAACCCAGCGGAGAGAAATAATTTTAGACAATGCTAAATGTACCTCAAATCCCAAATCTTTACTGTGCCATCCTCAGACCCTGAATACATCCAGTTTCCATCATGTTGAAACCCCACCGCCATAACATTATTGGTATGTGAATCATAGCTCATCACCTGCAATGCAGCACATTATCAATGTTCTCCACTTGCAATGCAAGCAAATGGATATTGAATCTGAAATCAATCAAACAAGATGGAAAGACAGACATACTGGTTGATGGCTGTCGGAGTTGACATCGAACAACCGAACGTGAGGATTACCAGCCGCTGCCAGGTACCGTTTATCTGGGGTTATCTCTAGCCGATTTACTTGCTGCCCTCGTGGCATTCCCAACCAAATCCCCACAATATTTAAAAAAAAAACAAAACAAAACAAAAAAAAAAAAGAAAAAAGACCCATTAGAAAACTTACAAGCTAAAGATAATCAAGCGCAGAGTTCAAAAGCCCCAGTTGACAGAAACCCAAGAAAGTAGAACAATAATAAGAAAAGAAAAGAAAAAAAAAAACAACAAAGAGAGGAAACTAAAAGGAATACCGAATCGGGGTATTGAATAGTACGGTAACAGTGGCCGCTTTTGGCCTCCCAGAACCTGATAGTGTGATCATAGCTTGCTGTTGCAAGTATTACTGAAGGTTGTGTGATCTTCATAATCAACGCCTACCAATCAACCTTTCGTTAGCAGTTTCACTTCACTCTCGAATGAAAAAATGGTGGCCTTTTTTTTTCTTCCAGTGTTTTTTCAATATTGAGAGGAAAAATCTTAAAGATTGAAGAGAAACAAAAATGGGAATTCCATAATTGGATCAAAATATTAAATAGAGGGAATAAAGTTCACAGCTTTTTGTGATTTTTTTTCTTTTTTACCTTGAAACCATGCGAAACTGGTTGAGATAGTAGCGAAGTTTGTGGAATTGGAAATTTAGAGGGGTTGGACTTGAACACTCGGCAGATTGGATGCGCAGTGAATCGTGTTTAGATCATTTGTTTCCTTTTCTAAGAGTACGATCTTGTTCATTTTTTAATTATAAATATGTTAATCATTGTATTTTTTTTAAAAATTAAAATTATATTTTTTACATAAATTTTTATATATTAAAAACATATAAGATAATAAAAATATTTAAAATTGAATTAATATTTAAAAAATCATACTTAATTATTAATCAAATTATTATATCAAATAATATTATCACGATAATTCAATTAAGTATAATTTAAAATATGATATAAATTATGTTAAGAATTATTATTAATAGTATTTATACTTACTAAAAAGACTAAATATGAGAATGTTAGGAAGGAACTACGGAATAAGTTCATGCTGCACTACTATCATACTATTAATTAATGATAAAAATTACAAACGAGTGATTATGATAATTCTATTTCATCTACGTTTGGCTAGTATCAAAATGTTCTGTCACGAGACCCTGGGCTAAAACTGCTCTAAGTCAAATTCACCAAATTAAATAGATTCAATTTAATTTAGTTCTCAATGTGAAAAATAAAAATAAAAATAATATTTAAGTTATTTATTTAAAAATTTAGTCTAAATTATCTAATTACTTTAACCTAAAATTTTATTTCCTTCTCTAAGGATGCTTTGGTTTATTTCTTCAAAAAAGAATCCTTAGTTTTAAGAATTTAAATATTCTAGATTTTTGAGAGAAAAATATTGAATTTATGGGAATGAAAAAAATATTAATATTATGGATAAATTTCACCCCCCGTGTATTGGAAACGGATGCAACATTGACCACAGAAGATAGTCCGTATCTCTGCTTCTCTCTTTTTAAGGATACTTTTTAGTAAGAGGTACAGATATGCCGGAGTTATGCATGTAAAAACGAACCAAGTGGTCCATATCCCGACACAGGCCAGCGCTTTATAAGTTGTGCCAAGGTAGGACCTGCAATGAACATATGCACATCGTGCATTACCCTATGCCTAGGGTCTGGAAGGGACAGTGTTTACACCGGACGAGTCAAACAAATTTGGTGGCGACGTAACGAAAGCATGAACAATGCATCAGCTGTGTGTGTGTTGTGGGGGGGGGGTGTGATCCAGCGACGGTGTGGGGGACGAGGGTGTAGCTGTAGGATCGCCACCTTGAGCTCCCGGACAGCTAGTTTGATTGCTAAGTGGCGAAGCAGGAGCGGTGCAGGAGGGGGCGAAGATTTAATATGGCGATGGAATTAGGGAAGAGGGTGTAGCTATGGAATCAGAAGTGGCGATCGTAGCCTCAAGTTGCGTTGGTGGCAGGGTGGTGGTAACGTTGAGGAAGAGAATGTTGAGGTGAGGCAGTTATCGGAGTCTCAACTACGACCCATGATGTGTAAGCCCGTAAAATATGTCAGTATTCTGTTTAGATTTTTGAGTTAGGCATGCAAAATAGGTCAGGCTATTGGCCGCTTGGCATAGGCCAAGCCGTTCGGGCACGACTCGCAAAGAACACCAGGGAACTATAACAAGTACGACTTGCTGTTAGGGCTTGGACTGGGCTAAGAGCCCCTAACACTCGGCCTCTGCTGGTACGACCCATGATGAGCCCCTGTCTAGGCATGAGCTTAATCACAATCCGTGATGTTTTTCCGCACACTGTCCTCAAAATGATCAGAGATCAAAACAAGTAAAAACTTATCTTGGGCAAAACAAGCCAACCCAAATTCATATAAAACTCATCGCCCCGTTTTTGGTCTGAACAAATTGCATTGCAGGATGGCAAATTGTGCGGCACAATTGCTTGTCCTAGATTACAGCTGTGCTCCTAAAACATTATTGATTGCATCTGACCATATCTACAGGCAGCAACCTGAGCACAATTCAGAATTTGAACTTGAGAGTTTTAATTTCCACATGACAACAAAGAATGCACGCGAAGGATACAGTGTATCGTCGAAAGATTTGGGAACGCGCATTGACATATGCTTAGGCCAAACATAACAATAGATGCACAGGTGCATGTGCACAAGTACATGTGTGCGTGCACGTCGCCATTACCAAAAGAATGATGAATAGGCAAATGCAAATTTAGCATACCCAAGTAATAGTACAAATGCTAAAAAATCACAATTAACTTACAAGGGAAGCAGGAAATGAAGTCGTGACAGCACATAACAAATGAGCTGCCGTTTCCTGCATCTCGCGAGGGAGACAACGTAAAATAAATGAAGCGGGAGGCAAGTGCCTGGTGCTGCACCTATCGCTCTGGGCAATATGGGCCATGTTGCCCAAGAGTGCCTAGCCTTTCAACAATGCTACCGTTTGTAGTTGAAGCAATAATGAGCTGCGTTGGGCATTAAAGAAACTTTTTTCCCACGTACAGAAGAACTTAATGATTCACTATTGATTGAAAACGAAAAGGGCGAGGACCCAGATGAGAAGACGAACTTCTAGGAAATTTGGCCGGGGACATGCTCTTTTATTCTCAATAGAATCCTTTTTTATATGAAATAATTAAAATCGAACAAAATGGAATGCGGATGTTTCTAAAATAAATAAATTGGCAAAGCAAATTGAGGAGAGCTATGACGAGAAGAAAATGAAACAGAAAATAAGTCAGCATTTGTGATCCTAGGAATCAACAATACCGCTTACCCGGAAAGCCTCCGAACTATCCTCTCGCAGCAGCTGCAAAACAGGTTGCAAGAGTCTTGCAGTATGATAAGTCCCATCCTTCTTTGCATTTGGAAATCCAGCTAACCTAGTTCAAGAAAAATTGGAAGTTTTTTAATTTTCAAAAATAATAAAAAATAAATCTAACTTGTGCAGAAACAGGATTGTGGGAATCGAGTTGGAATTATCAAAAAGGGCTTATGAATCTGACCTTATTATTATCAGCTCCAATATTGATGACCTTCACAAATTAAGACTCTACGGACGACTGTTCAAAACAAAAATCACACGATAAACAGTTGAAGGTACTTTGCAACAGCGTTGAAAGCACAGCAGAGAGTTGCTTTCCCCAGGAATATAAGAAATGGTTGCACCGTAAGCCCTAGAAGCTGTTTAATCCATCAGAGATATCTGTTGAATCATAATCAATAAGGCTTTTGTGTCCATTGCAGGATTTGCAAAAGAAAAAATGACCGATTCAAAGCAGCCATAGAGATGATAAATTTTTCAGTCACCAGCATTTTATAGGAAGCTTTCATTCAAGATTCAACATATACTTTAAATTTCAAGTGGAAAACCTCACAATTACTGACCACCACAGGAAGTAAACAGTGTTGAGGCCAAAAGATCTTGCTTTTCAGAATTGTAAAAAGCAGCAACTTCGCAAGTGTGACTGAAAAAAGTGCAAGAACGACAAGAAGCTCCTAAGATTATTATCAATTACTAAATGACATGAAAGTATAACCTATAATACATACTGTGGGGATGGAAGTTGGAAGAAAACAAAGGTAGTCTCAGCAGTCCATTCAGTGACCTTTTAGCTTCTGTAACAGTCGGTTCAAAATTACTGGAAAATCTGATGTAACGGGCAGTTGATCATAAAGTGGCAACAATAATCGAATTAGAGAAATTGTAATTCTAACGCAAGATACTAGGAGAAGACTCCAAATCCTGATTAAGGACGAAGCCCTAACTGTGTCCGAAATGCAAAATCAAATCATCGGTCGAAATATTTTAAGTCAGAACTGGATTAAAAACCCTGCAACATTGCAACAAGCTCACAACCTCCAACAAACAGAGGTCTCCAAGATTGTATGGACCAGAACTCTCTGTATCTAACTCAATTACCAAAATCGTCCCACACTGATAGTACTTTTAGATTTTGTGCACCTCTGCAGGTCATGAGCAATGCTGCAGGTTGCAAGCGGACCAGTTTTGTAGGTCAAATTTTGACAAGACTCGCAGAATCAAAATGATCCAAATCATATTACAAATCAAATCTTGCAGCATGCAATTCGCAGTCGATGCTTAATGCCTCTAGTTATTTGAATGGAAAATAAAATGTCCACCACAGCGGCCGACCGGGCCAAAGAAATCTTGACCTGAGCATGAACCAGAAGCTTGTCAAGCCAAACAGCATAGGATGCCAAGAAACGGACAGCGCTGCATTCTTGGAAAGTCGCCCCAAGCAAACAAATCCCTGCCCGACATTTATCTGGCTACGACACAACCCAAATTTTCAATTAAAATTCCTTGCTAATATCCAATCGTTTTCGGTAAAAAGAAACGAAAACGACCAAAATAAAAAAAAAAATAAAATTTGAGAGGTACCATAGAAGAGTTAGATACGAGAGTCGGCAAGCGATCAACCCAATCATCGACGGCGGATTTCGATCTTGGGATGTGTTTAGAGCTGGGGAGTGACTGTGATTCTGATTCGGACAAGAGATCGTGGGTTTTGACGGTGGAGACCATCCTAGAGAGCGCCGACGAGGAGGTGAACGGCCCCTTCTCCTGTACGAGGTTTCATTGCAACGTCATACATGTCCCTTATGTTCTCCAAGAGCCCCATCGGTACAATGAAGCGTACAGAGTGAGAGAGAAACGGAGAAAGATGGGGTGGGGTGAGACGCGTTGTTTGACAACTGGGTGGGCTTCAGGGTTTATGAACCTGAAAGAGTAACCGGACTGATTTGAATTCTTCTTTGCTAGCGCTATACTCCTTTTGAATTCCATCGACAAGATTAAAAAGAATCAACCATGAAATAAAATATGGCTGGGGGCTTGAGTTTGAGGATCGGGAATGGCTACCTGCTAGCCATGCTTTCTGTAGCCTATGGTCTTCTTCAACAGAAATGTTGTTCATATGATGACCCCAAATTTCAGAAGTTACAAGGAGACAAGAACTGAATTGGCCAACGTTACGTCGCCGTGTCAATAAGAGCTCCAAGACGATCTCCAGGGCTGACTTGCACAATTGTTACGCCAGAATCTGAATCCTGATCTATCAGAACTATCGGCATGGGAGAGTTCTGCAATGACTATTATGTTGCTACTTTTTTTACCAGCAAACACGGAAGTCAACAGAAAACGATCGTTCTAACATTGTACAATGACTGTCAGATTTTTTTTTTTTTTAAAAGGATCTCCCTTTACTCTAACCCATATAAAACTAACAAGAAATAGAGAATGAGAGTCGCAGGGACAGGGCAACTGACGGATGCGGGGTTGAATTCAATGCATTTGTAGTGTTGGTGGCAGCACAAGAAATGGCCAGTTCATCAGTTAACAAGAAATTGGCGAAGATTGACCGTGAACCTCAGAATTTAGCCGATGGAAAGTGAAAATTTTAATTTGATTTACAATCTCAAAAATTAATAATTTCAATTATCAGATATGAGTAGGTGTTTAAAATTAACGCTTAAGTGTTATTTAGGTTATTCTAAAACCATCTTCAAAGTCTAATTATGTTACATGATTTAAACTTAATTAAATTGATGTTTTTTAGTTAAAAAATTATTCAAAATATATTAAAGTACTAATATTACTTCTGTTTTTTTTTCTTTAATTTTTTTACTGTAAAATAAATTTCAATTTATTTATTAATAAAAATATTATGAATCTGTTCTTATGTAAAAATTAATTATAATGTATATTGAGATATTATAAATGCTTCGTATAAAATGAAGCTTTAAAAAACCTCTTGCTCTGCTGTACTCTCAAGTTTCCGCTGCAGCAGAAGCATTGTTCCTGCCCTTGACACTGTGTTACCGCTGTCGCTTCGATCCAGAGAAACCAGGACAGAGGGGGGTCACTTCAAATAACCAAAAAGAAGGCGGCGGGTTTTGAAGAAAACCTTTTGAATAACGTAAATGACATTCTAAATCTTCCATTACCGCAAGGAAATTGGTATCGCAACAGAAGCACTTTCTGGCTGAAGAAGAATCGGAGCGGGCAATGAAATCAAATAGCACCCTTTTAATCTTCACCCGGAACTAATTTCGTACTTTGATTGTTCTTTTCCTTGAAACCGAAAAAATATGAAGGTTAAGGGGCCAAAGTGCAACGGAGTGGCTCAGTAGAATCAGGACTCAAAAGAGCTACTTCCCAAAAGTTAAAAGGAACGCAAGTCTCAATGTCAACATTCTGTAGTTCCGTCGGATAAATTATTGAAACTTGGACTATAACATGAATATAGCGATAATGCTTCTTGTTGGGTGTGTGTAGATTAGTTTACTTACCTCAAAAATAAAAAGTTTGAGGACTTAGAAAAACAACTATACGGTTCTAATTATGGGTAGATTATAATGAACTGAAATGTTTAAGAATCAAAGTTACTATTTGGTTGAGTAATGTAACCTGCTCCTATTTCTGATTTGTCTGTTTGCATTAAAATTTTGTACCCTCATATATATATATATATATATATATGCATGATTGCGTCTTATATCCGAAGCACGAGAAAGAAAAGAAAATGATAATAAAAATGGGCAACAACATGCAATCAGCCTCGCCGATGAGAACGACAATGCTGTCAGTTTTGTTCTGAGTCACAGAGACGT
>JAFFZT010000170.1:0-31291 GCA_019804595.1 Bruguiera parviflora | reverse complement strand
CTGGGGCTGTCTTCTGCTACACTTTTTATATATTTTGCCGAAGCTATACTTTGGGTTTTCCTTCGAACTTTTCCAGTCGTTTGAAGACTTCTTCTTGAAGTGATTTGTTGGAGAAGTCTTCTCGATGATTAGCACGATGGCACATAATTTATACATGGATTGCCAATAGGGATGATGTTTGGGCTATACCAAGGACTGGAATGAGAGTGAGAAATCCTTCCATTTTACGAGTTTGGTTTCATCTAGCCATTGGGTGTGTGGTGCTGCTGCTGCCGCCGTAATTCATTAATGCTCTTGCACTCTAATCTCTTGTGTGTGTGTGTGTGTGAGAAAGAAGTCTATGAAGGGGCTTTTATCCACGAAGAGTGCATGGAATCCATCTGGAATTGCATTTCTTACACGCAAATTGCTCCCTTTAGTCCTCGGTTTCTTAGCTAAATTTTGTCAAGGACCTCATTAAGAAGTGGGGGGTCGTTGACGGTATCGACAGGATTCTTTGGTGGCCGTTCTCCTCTGCTACGTTGACCTGCCGTGTCCGATTACTAGAGTTTTGACCTATCACGAAAATAATAATAATAATAATAATTACTAGAGTTTTGTGTCTTGAAGGCAATGCAAATCCTATGTCTCCGATATTTCTGATCAATGGTGACGTAAACTGCTGCGTCCGTAAGGAATCTCTCGCAAGTTTGTTTCCTTCTTTCTTTCTTTTCATTTATTTATTAGTTTTTAATCTCTTTACAAGAGAGATTGAATTATAAATTAATAAAAATCATTATAATTTGAATATAAATTCAAAAAAAAAATTAATAAGAATGTTTTAATTAGTTATATTAGAAATGTAAATTTCTTAATCAATCCAACTTCGAGGAGACTCTGGGGTACCCTTCTATTGTAATTCCACGGTTTGACTCCGACTACCGGTAGGCTCCTAGGAAGTTAAAAAAAAAACTCTTCCCTGTGTCCTCTTGCCTCTCTTACTTTTCTTTTCTTTCCTTTTTTTTTTTTTAGTTAAAAGATCTTCTAAGTGAAAGCCCACGTGTATGAATTCGAGGAGGCAAAAGGTTTGAACTCCCAAACATGGAAAACATTATTTTTGTGGCCCACTAAGTTATGCTTGCTATGGAGAGAGAATCTTAGAATGTAAACATAAAGAAAGATTATCTTTTGGCAATTAAATTTTTAAAAAATTAAAGTTGGCAACACTTATCAAGGTATATGAAAGTCTCAATAAATTTTGTTCAATGGCTATTTGGGAAAATTGAAAAAAAAAGAAAAAGAAAAAAGAACTTATGTAAGCAAATGAACCGAGAAACCGAAAAAAGAAAACCAAAAAAAAAAGAGACATGCATTCCTTTTACCAAAGTGACAACATACGAGCGCACACTCATTCTCAAAATTGTAATTGTTATAAAAAATAAATTGTGATAACGTATTTACAAAATATTTATATTAATAGAATTTGTACTGAATATATAAAAAAAAAAACCTTGTTTGGAATGTCAGACAATTATAAAATTCTTTGTCTAGTATCACAATTTCTTGAAGTACAAAATTTAATCAAATTCTTGCCCTTTTTTTTTTTCCTTCAAAAATACTGCTGTGGTATAATTGATTATATAAAATTTAATTCAATTTACTTTTACTCTAAAAGTAATTTTATTAAACAAAAAGAGGAATGCAATCCTTTTATTCAAACAAACATATTATCATCTCAAACAAGAGATGAAGTTTAAATTCAATTATTAAGCCAATTAAGTTGAATTTTGCCTTAAAGATGAATTTAATTAAAATTAATAATTTTTTTTATTTATTAAGAGATCCATTGGATTGTGAGTTATATAATGACAGTATATTTTTTTATTTTTATAAATATTAAACTTTCAATTTCATAATTAAAAATCAAGAATTTTAAATTAAAACTATTAATATTTGATTATTAGAGTAACTAAAAACAATTATTACGAGAAGAATGAATCAATTCAATCTCCATATCGAATCAATCGTGGACGAGAGCATACCAACTGCGGCCCAAATTGCCAGAGCAAAACGGCGGAAAAGCCCGATGGATTAAGATCCAAAGTAAAGAGAACAGAGAGTCCAAGTTGTAGCCCTAGTTTTCTCTAGAAGACGACCGAAGACAGGCAATGTCCTCGGCCCCATGGCTGCCCTCGCCCGACAACCATATCAACGTTAATTTTTTCAGTTTCTACAGACAACTTCTTATGTAATTTACGTTTTAATGCATCCATGCTGTTGTTGTTGTTGTTTTTTTTTTTTTTTTTAATCCAAAAAGGGAAAAAAAGAAACGCGAGCAAATAAAAAGAAAATCTCCGATAAACGTCCAAGTAAAAGCTGAAAAACCCTTAATCGCGTTCTTGGGTCCTGGGGCTTCGCGTGTGTGTGGGGTTGTAAAAACTTAAAGCCCTGACGCCAACGTTCTTGATTTGGTTGTTTGCTTTGATTGATGTACTCTGCTCCATCTGCCGCCCTTCCTTTTTTAAGCACATTGTTGTTTGTCTCGGTCGCCTCTCTTCTCCAGTCCGGCGCTGCTCTCCTCATCGCCGTGCCCACCGCCGATATTAGTCGCCGGAGTCTTACTTTTGCTACTGCTTAACTTTCTTGCTGCGTTCTCTCTTCCAAAGGGTTTTCTTTTCAGTAATTACAGTATGGCCACCTCAGAGGTTCCTCTCTCTCTCTCTCTCTCTCTCTCTCTCTCTCTATGTTTATATTTTTTTGTTTTTTTTTTTATGATTTTTTTTTTTTTTTTTTTCTGTTGGTTGTTTAAATTAAAAGTCGAAGAACTTGGCATGACGAACCACAATCTATTTTGCTGTTGTAGCTTTTTTTTTTTCTTTTCTTTTCTTTTGTGTTGATTTTAGTAGATTGGGAAACAACGGTTAAATGGAATAATTCTAGCGTTAAACAAGATTTGAACAACTTGTGGGGGAGAGTGTAACAAGTGTTTGAACTATTGTTTTGCTCTAGACTGCTTAATAGATTTTTGGGTCTTCTCGTTTCTTGAAATTTAAATCTTTGTGGAATGTGGCTTTGTATAAGTGTTTGTGTTTCTGTGTGTGTGTGTGTGCGCGCGCGCCCGTGCGTGTGGTCTTGCTGGCTCCTTCCTTCCTTGTGTCAGTTTTTCTATGTGGCTCATCAAGATGATGGGTTAGTTGCAGAATGTTTAGGTCCTAAAAACTAGTGCCTGCATTTTCATACAAATTATTATCTTTTCATTGTTACATTGAGGAAGTCAGTCTAAAAGTAGCTCCAAGAAGCTTCCAGTTATTTTCATTCATATTTTATATCTTGAAGATTGAATCAATTGAGGAATCTGTAGTAAATTCTATTGGGCATGTGGAATAATAATTTTAAACCTAAGATGATTTTAATTGGAACCTTATGATTCTTTGGCATCACTAGATGATTATTCTTGTGCATTGCTACCACATTCCACTCCTGTAAAAACTGGTATTCACCCTTCTTTTTGGTACCAGGGTATTATCGCACCCTTTAGAAGCTGGGTTGACTTTTGTATACTGATCTGAATGCTGTTACTAAATTTGTATCTTATTGCAGGTTGCAACCATGTCCGTTGAGTCGGTAACTTTTAGTTTCTTAACAGATGAAGAGGTTCGAAAGCATAGTTTTGTGAAGATTACAAACCCCAGATTGCTTGACCTAGTGGAGAGACCTGTGCCCGGTGGCCTTTATGATCCAGCACTGGGACCTTTAACTGAGAGGACCATGTAATCCTCCATTACATTTTGTCATGTTGCAACAAGACTTGTGGCTTGAAACTTCTGACTTGCAAAAACTATCAACTTGTGTGTGCTTTTGCCTGAGCATACTGTAAATTCTGTATCTACAGGTCTTTTGTGATTTCTTTTTTTTTTTTCATTTTTATGTTATCTTGCCTTAAAATGTTTTGTTTCGTGCTTTAAATGGGTTATTTAGAGTCTCAAGCTAGCAGCAGCGCCTACTAATTCTGTTTAATATTGACTAATGATTCAACAAGCAAATAAATCATTTTTAGGGGAATTCTTCATGTGAAGATCCACTATACTGATGGCTGACTTCTGTCTTTTCCCCTACTTTTTTGTGCAAGCATGTATAGTGATATATTGTTTTATTTTACTCCTCTATTTGCTGAAAGTTGATTTTGGCGATCTTTATTGATGAGTGGTGAATAGATTGTCAGAAACAAGGGGGTTTCTAGAGAGATGGTACAAATAGAAAAAGAAGACAATAAATTATTTCTTTTTGCATTCATTGGCACAAACTGAAAATTCGTTGCTTTCATTATCTGTTCTTAATTTTTAATACTTGGGATGGACTGAGCTTTTTTCTTTGTCACTTGTTCTTGCTGCATATTGCTGTTTGATCATTCACTTCATTAAAATGAAATGAGTTGAATTTCTGTTTACCAGATATCTGCATTTGTGGCATTGTGGTTGTGGCTTATCGCTTATGGCTATTGTGGTGAATTTTTCCTTGTAATGCAGTTGCCAAACATGTGGCCAGCGTTTAACTACCTGCCCGGGTCACTGTGGCCATGTTGAACTTATTTCTCCAGTTTACAATCCCCTTCTGTTTGATTTCCTTTACAAAATCCTTCAAACAACATGTTTCTTTTGCCATCATTTTAGAGCAGATAGAAGTCAGGTAATTTCACTTTGTAGTGTTAACGTTGACTTATTGTGGTACTTGGTGCTTGGTTGCAATTATTTGTGTTTCTTTGCTGATTCGTAATTCTTGTATTGAGATAAGGTTGAGAGATGTGTTTCTCAGTTGGAGCTCATTGTTAAAGGTGATATTGTGGGGGCTAAGAGGTTGAATTCAATGCCAGGAGATGAAATCTTTTATCCGGCAGAGAGTGATGGAAGTCATGAATCTTGCTCCACAATTCATTCAGGCATCCAGAATCATGATAATTACCATGATCCTGCGGTGCAGCTAGGATGGACATCCCTTCAGTTCACTGAAGCAAAATCTGTTTTATACAAGTTTTTGAAGCCAAAACTTCGGAAGTGCAAGCACTGCAATGCTTCAAACCCTAACATTAGCAAACCTAATTTTGGATGGTTTGAAAAGGTACACTTTCCTCTGCTTGGTGCTCCAGTTGTTTGAACATCTGGATTTTTAACTGACTTCTTTTGCTTTCTGACATACTCATTAATTATTTCACTATAAATAAATTGTTTTTCTCTATTGATGAAAGCAATCACCTTTTTTTCTTTTTTGCTCTTCTTTACTACCTCGCAAACTCATGCAATTGGATTTTATACTCAAGAAATCCTTTCTGAAAGTCCACACCTCATGTTGTGTATCTCCCTGCTTGGAATTTCTTTGTTTTTCCCCCTTTTCTGTTAAGAGCACAGACTTCCACAGCCCAATCTTGGATTTATATCTTTGGTTGGCTTCTAATAAACACACAACTGATTGATAGGTTTCTTGTTACCCTTGTTATGGGCTAACGGCCAATGCAGTCATCTAATCTGGACTGTAAATCTTTTTTTGTTGCTTTTGGGGGCATTCCATATTTGTTGTCTGGTTGAGGGCCATAGATTGATATGTCAGATGCCAGTATCAGACAAAATGTGATAGGAAATCAACTGCTGCAAGGGCCGTTAGCCAGTGAATCTGAAGGACTGACAGATGTGGAAGATACAGATGAAGCTCCCCAGAACCTAGATGGCGCCAAAAAGAAGCAGAAGAAAAAAGGAAAGCTGGCTTCTATTGAGTTCGTTAAGCAGAAAGAGAAATTACATCGGCCACTAATGCCATCGCAGGTATGCACACAGCCAATATTTGGAAGTGCCTCGGTCAATGCTCAATACATGGATTGTTGTTATGGGTAGGCTTATATTTCATATTGTCCTGTATGATAAAGCTTATTTTGATTGGACTTTTAAACTCGTTTATGCCAGGTTAAGGATATTTTAGAGCTCTTGTGGCAAAATGAGCCTCAACTTTGCTCAGTTATATGTAATGTTCAGCAGCAAGGTTCTGGAAGGGAAAAGGCAGGACCCTCTATGTTCTTTTTGGAGACCATTTTGGTACCTCCAATCAAATTCCGGCCTCCCACCAAGGGTGGTGATTCTGTAAGTACTTGATGGAAAATCTTGCCACACAAGGAGCAGTTAGTCATGGTTCTCATGCATATATTCAGGGATATTTTGGAATCAAAGTATAACTGTACTTTTTTCCACCCTATTCTGTATGGGAGGCTTTGAGTGGAGGCATATTAAAATTACAAATACAGGTTTTTGTGTTGATGCCAACTGAAATCTGTTGCCACTTTTTTTGTCCTGCAATACTCTTTGTCTTGGGAATTTGGGGCAGGTTTCTAGGGGGGACATTTGAAGGATTCTCAAGGGGAAATGTCATCTGCTTTCTGCTTATTAATTTGTAGGTAATGGAGCATCCTCAAACTGTTTTATTAAGCAAGGTTCTGCAGTCAAACATGTCTTTGGGAGATGCTCATGTCAATAAAGAACACTTCAGAATAGTCAGACGATGGTTTGAACTTCAACAATCCATAAATGTGTTGTTCGATGGCAAAACTGCCAGAGGTTATTTCATCTCTTTTTCTTAGTTTACATTAACATTGTTGTATTTGTGTTTCAGTTTGCTGGCATGTTTCAATTTTGTGGTAGTACTGTTTCTTTCAGACACTATGTTTCTCTGAAGCCAGCATTTGGCAGTTTTCACCATTGCCATTGTGTTATATTCACATACGTGTGTAAACACCATCGTATATATGTGTGTATTTTGAAAATGAACTTTAAATCAGCTCTTATGGTGTTGAATGTATTTAGTTAGTGAAAGAGCTATGTTAGAAAATATCTGCAATTGTTCCTCTAGGGACACTTCAATGGTTAAGAACTTAAAACTTATATCCTTCAGGTCTCAGGTTCTAATCCTGTGAAAGGGGGTGTGCGATTTATTGGAATGGGGAGAGCTACACCCATTCTGTAGCTCACGGCCTAATGGCCTCCTAATGAACCAAAAAACAAAAAAAAAATCTGCAAGTAGTTGGCATTTATTTTTTTAGTGTATGTGGCCCATTGATTGAATGTTCAAGGCATTTGGTGCCTTTTGTTTATTTCAGGCTCTGCAAAATGGATACAAGTTTTGTGGCTTTCATATTAAATTGCAAAATATCGAGAAGAAATTTTCTGTTTGGCTTGGACAAAATACAGCTATGGTCATGTCAAAATGTTTGAGGGCCATTTACTTGCTTTAGTTCTAACCTGTCTATGAATATTAAAATAAAGGCGATGTTTGAGTCTTGGTAGCAGCAACATTACGGAAAAATCTGTTGAAATACAAGACTGTCCCCAAATACTCCATCACAGTCTCCCACTTTTTTTTGGAACTATTATGGATGGTGGCCTCCACATGAACTTTTGACAGTGTTGATCTGGTAGTACTTTTTAACTCAGTTTGCTTGCCTTCTCGTGGTTCCTGCAAACAGATGTGACATTCAAATTAATTATCTTCATCATTGCAGAGTGAAATTACTTGTCTGGTTTTTGTTTAAATATGCTGTATTCATTCTAAGATAGAACTTCACCTCTTGCAAACCTCAAGAAGTTGTGATTAATTTTATATTTTTGTTTGGTTAGCTTAATGTTTGTGCATTTAATATACCAAGCATGAATTCTTTGAGAGACTGAGTTTCTCTCTCTCTTTCTCTGTGCAGTTCCCCTACTGCCTGGGGACTGGGGGATTAATAAACCTTTGTTGCATTTTCATTGAACTTTGGGAATAGAGAGGTTGTATTGTCGACCCTGTCTGATGAGACTGCATTAGTTTTTAATTGCTCATAATCTACTAATATTTCCTGGCGTAAGACTTATGTTTAAATTGAATATAATCCATTTATGCACAATTAAGTGGTACCTGTTGTTTTCTTGTTGACAGGTCCTGGCCAAAGGGATATGACTTCTGGAATATTTCAATTGCTTGAGAAGAAGGAGGGGTTGTTTCGCCAGAAAATGATGGGAAAGAGGGTTAATTATGCATGTCGATCTGTAATTTCACCAGATCCTTATTTGGGTGTGAATGAAATTGGAATTCCTCCATGCTTTGCAGACAAGTTAACCTGTGCTGAGGTCAGGTCTTGCTAGAATATCTGTTCTATGTATATTAATTTAGTCACCACATTTTGCATTTGAAATATAATTTGTTGATAACTCGTATGTTCTTATTGTTTCTTTACCTTTTTTTACTTTGTATGGTTTAGAATTTACTATTTTCTTGTCACAATGGGGACCTCAAACTATGGCATTCGCCAGTATTGCATTGCAGTAAGTTATTATGTTATATGCATTTTACTCTTCCCCCAATTATATAATACATTTCTGATATTCATAAAGTTCTTTGAAAAGCTTCCCGAGGCTGATTAATTCTTCTGGGAACAGAATTTACTTGTCTGTTAAGACTTATTATTATCTTTGCTTAACTATGAGCAGATAAATCTGTTCTGATTTATTAGCTAGTTTTCTTGTGCATGGTATCTGTTCTCCTGGCAATGTGTGCCAAAAAGGTTATGGCTTATATTTCTTTCTATTGAATCTTAGTTCATAGGTTCCATTGGTGCATTGTTGGTTTTCATTAAATTTTTCTGTTTCCTAGCATCAATCTTTTGCTTTTGAATGGTGTCATCCCTCCCTCATTTGAGCCACCCTATACACATTTGTTTTCAACTAGGATTTCTTGCAAATTCAGAACTTATAGCAGATCTCCATTATTAGAATATTTTGGAGTATGTCTGTTTTTACATGTAACATGTTGATATGGTGCACAATAGAGGTTATTACCCCTACAGAGGTTAACTTTGCATGTGTCAAGTGGCTTTGCTACAGTTGATGCACTATTGCTTGACATAACAAGAAAGCAGTAACTTGGATGCTTTATGTGTTTGGTTTGAGGTAGCACCATAGGCGAATGCTAGTTGGTACCCCGGGTTATTTTTCTTGGTTCTCACATGCTTTTCTAGAATTTGGGTTGAAGCTGTTCATTCATGTTAAAGTGTCTACTGTAAATTTATGTGAATACTGGGTGTATTTCAATGTTGATATGTTTTTTCCCTAGATGGTTTGAGAATAGTGGTTGAGCCTTACATAGATCATAGGTGTGCTCAGACAAACTTTCTGGTGATAAGTTGTGCTGTCAAATCAAGAGTAGAGGATGAGAGAATTGTTTTGGACCTCAGAAGAACTCTTTAGAATTTTGAAATATTGTTTAGTACCTTGGGTTTTCTATGATAGTGTTAATGCTTTGTTTTCTTGCTTGGGAAGGGGAGGGTGAGGGCTGCAGGTTTGAGTTTGACTGCATTTCTACTCAGCAGTCTTTATTATGTCAACTAGGTGCTTTTAGGCTTTTGATTGGATTGTTTTTCGCTTGTTTTCTTCAATAGGAGATTGTTGTTTTCCTTACCTGTGGTGGTTGGGCAAAGTTTATCTCTTAAAGTATCTCTGGTCAGGATTATTTTTGCCTTGGTAATATTGAATTGGTCATTTAGTGAAAAATTCATCCAGGTGTGTCTGAGACGGCATATCTAGACTCAATGTTTAGGTCTAACCTTGATGTAATAATGCATGGATGTCATGATTCATGAATTCAGATAGAGGGAAATGGGATGTTTCACCTGAGAATATTCAACTTTTCCTTTGCTTCCTTTTGTTTTACCATTTTTTCAGAGGGTGACTCCATGGAACGTTGGCAAGTTGAGAAATGCTGTAATCAATGGACCCGGATGTCACCCTGGGGCAACACACTATGCTGATAAGATGGCCATTAGTAAACTTCCACCTAGCCGGAAAATGCGTATTGCCATATCAAGGAAATTACCTTCCTCAAGAGGAGCTCTCATACAATCTGGGAAATGTTCTGACTATGAATATGAAGGAAAAATTGTGTATCGCCATTTGCAAGATGGAGATGTTGTACTTGTCAATCGGCAGGTATATAACCATCTTATTTAGTTATTACTTGCATATATACATGTGTGCGAAGTAACCATGCTAGGTATGTGTTTGCTATCCTTATGTTATTTGGATTGTGTGTTTTTGAGTTATTTCAGTATTTGTATTAGTCTAACTTTTTGACTCAGAGGCTTAAATAGTCTGTCTGTGCATGTTAGAAAATTTTAACATCAGAGGAAGGAGAGCAGGGAAGGAATACATATTTGGACAACCTAGTAATATACAAGCTGGGGCAATGCATAGCTTTCACTTTTTTGCTCCCATCAGCCCATCCCCTCTCCCTCCTAAAACAAAAAACAACAGCACACACATGCAGCCACTAAAAAACTGATGAAACCAAACAAGATTAAAGCCGCTACTAACTGACACTCATCTGTAAGGTCTGCCTCCACATCATTGTACCTTGATGGCATGTTGCAGTCTTTTTCCTGTTCACAATTTCATTTTTAAATTTCTTGACTCTTGCAAAGTTGGGTTATTTCTTGGAAACCACGAATACTGAAATGTAGAACAGTCAAGTGAGTTAAATCATTGATTAGTGAGATATACAACTTTCCTATAAGAAAATAGTAGTATTTGCTTTGATTTCTGTATGCAGACTTTGCAGGGTTGAGATCTGTGATGTATAGTTATGATGTCGCTGGGTTGTTCTCTTGAAACTAACAAGTTTGTGCTTTTGATAAGCTAGGCTGATTAGTAATTTTAGATTTTAATTTATTAGCCCATCTATTTTGAGAAAGAGGTGTAATTTAGTGGACTGGTGATGATTTCTAATTATTCATTCTTAGCTATTGCTTTGTGCTGATTCTAATTTTCATATGCAGCCTACACTTCATAAGCCCAGTATAATGGCACACATAGTTCGGGTGTTGAAGGGAGAAAAGACAATTCGGATGCACTATGCAAATTGCAGGTTGGTTTTGGGTATATACTTACGTGTCTATGATAGAATCTCACAAATGTGCATGTTGCTCATGGTGCGCATGTCTTTCTGGAGTTCATGTACACTTGCAGAAAAACATAATAGCAGGTTGCTCTATGACATTTTCATACATGTGTCAAGATGTTTCTGTGTTCTAAAATTTGTTTCTGATGCCAGTACTTACAATGCTGACTTTGATGGTGACGAAATGAATGTTCATTTTCCACAAGATGAAATCTCACGTGCCGAAGCATACAACATTGTCAATGCAAATAACCAATATGTCAAGCCTTCCAATGGTGAACCAATTAGAGCCTTAATTCAGGTGTGGTATTTTGCTTAATAATCCTTCAGTTCTTACCGAGTGCATTTTGGATATTTAACAGTGATAAAACTCATCTTTTGAACTTTTCAGGATCATATTGTTAGTGCTGCTCTGCTTACAAAGAGGGATACTTTTTTAAGTCAAGATGAGTATGATCAACTACTTTATGTTTCTGGCATCTCAACTGCTGCTCAAACTAATGAATGTAGCAAACCTGGCCGGAAAATTTTTCTGTCAAACTATGAAGATGAGATTCAGATCCCACAACCTGCAATATTGAAACCTGTGCCCAAGTGGACAGGAAAACAGGTTTTCATTTTATGATTTGTTCAAATAGAATCTTTAATAGTTCTTGTAGGACTTACAGTTTTTGAAGCAGAGAAGTTTTTCTTCATGCTTATGATTTGAAATTCTGAATATAATTGTGTAGAGCCTTTGGACTATTTTTATATCAAACTGATTGTTTAACAGTGTATTCTGGTAACTTCTAGTTGCTGATGATTTTGTGTTTGGTGTATTTTCCTTTACTGCTTCCTTTTAGGTCATCAATGCTGTGTTAGATCACATTACAAGGGGCCATCCTCCATTTACCGTTGAGAAAGATGGGAAGATCCCTAGTGACTTTTTTAAGAAGAGAGTTGAAAAAAATAAGTCAGAGGACAAAGAGACTGATGATTATAAATCAAAGCGGCTTGATGAAGATAAGATGGTTGGAAGAAATAAATCAGGGGGAATATGGTCTGATGATTGTGTGCTAAAGGGGCTCAATGAAGATAAGATGAGTGATGATGAAGATGATCCCCAAAAGAAAGATAACATGGGTAGGAGAAATAAACCAGAGGAAAAAGAGTCTGATGATTATCCACCAAAGGGGCTCGATGAAGATAAGATGGTCATCTTTAAGAACTATTTTGTCCGTGGTGTAATTGACAAGGCTCAGTTTGGCGATTATGGTTTAGTGCATACAATTCAGGAACTCTTTGGCCCAAATACTGCAGGCAACTTACTCTCTGTCTTGAGTCGTTTATTTACTGCTTATTTGCAGGTCAGGATGCTTTTTCTTATGAGCCTGTTTGTCTTTGCTACTTCAGCTTGTTATGTCTGTGATGCTTTATACAATATTTTAGATGCATGGGTTCACATGTGGAGTTGATGATCTTTTGATAATGGAATCTAAAGACAATGAAAGGAGGCAGCTACTTGAAAGCTGCGAAAAAAGTGGTGAACCAGTTCATCGAAATTTTATTGGAGTCAGGGATGCTACAATTGAGATAAGTACGGACTTGGTATCCTTCTAATTGTTTCTTAGTATAAGAAGGCCTTCTGCAAGTTCATTTTTTATGTTTACTCGTAAATGCAGTTGGTAGTTGGCTTGATAATCTATTGGCATGTGGCAAAAGATTCTTGGGTGCACCAAAGATATGCGACTGCTAATTATTGTATCAATGATGCAAATAAGGAAAGATGACTTAAACAAGCAACAGCCTTGAGTTGGCACATTGCGACAATATTTTTCAATTTTCCTTTCCTTAGCTTTGAATGGAGGGGTTGAATAGCATTTTAAAGTTTTTCCAAAATGGTTTGAAATGATACAATAATTGGCTAACCAAGTAATGGTATATCATTCTAATTTATGTGGTAGAACTCGGAGGCCTGTTTGGTGCTTTTCTTTGTTGTTCATTTTTTATATCTCATTTCAGCCTTGCAAAATTGCATTTAGCATCTTCCATCTTGTCATTGTTGAACATCAGTTGCTTGGTTAAATGGAGGGACACTGATCACTAGAGGCCTAAATCTTCTCAAATCAGGAAAAGATTGAGGGCTTACAGTTGAATTTCATAATTGTATCTTTTTTATTTAGACATCATTGTCTATTGGTATCATCAAATGGGATCTAAAAATCCCTCTTAGTTGTTTTTCTTTTCAATTTTTGTCAATATGGCCTTAAGAATGGTGACTGTATTATCAGGAAAAGTTTTTTGTTTTTTGTTTTTTTGTTTTTTTTTTAAGTTACTATTAAGTTAAGGATTTTTATACCAAATGGCAACACCAGTGGGTTCTGCCATTGCACTAGATATCCTCTACCTTTTAAAATTGTTTAGCATTGACTTGGGCAACCTGTAACTCGGACACAATAATGTGGCATGTATGTGATGATTTCTTTCCAACTTGGAACAGTGATGCATTCTAGGAACCTTTATGCTGGATTCAACACTGCAATCTACACTTGACATTTTAGGTGGCCATTGATTAAATTTTTTGGCTTTATTATTTTTTGTTTCCTTTTATTCTGTCATTAAAATATTTTTTGGTCCAGTTTTTTAGGATGCATTCTTTTTTTTTTTTTTTTCATATGTTTATTCTCCAGAACCAACGATCCTGCAGTCAAATGTTGAAAAGACAATACGTGAAGAGGGAGAATCTGCCGTGACATATTTGGATAGGCAGATGAGAAATGAACTTAATTCCAAAACAAGCTCCAGGGTCATCAATGAGTTGTTGTCTGATGGGTTACTAAAACCCTCTGGAAGGAATTGTATATCTCTCATGACTACATCTGGCGCTAAAGGTAGTAAGGTAAATTTTTTGGCATCCTGGTCTTCACTTTTTCGCTGATTTGTATGTCTGTAAAACATAGGTAACAGATGTCTTTATTTGCTGGGAAATTTGAGTTGTACATAATAGTGGAGGACAATCATAGATAGATATGAGACATTATTTTTTGTGGCTTTTGTGTAGAGAAGTTTCAATTTAGTTATTTTCAATGCAGATTAGAGAAATAATCGTGCATTACAAGAAGTTTGAAAACTTGGGTGGCTGCAATGAGCAAAAATTACCTTACAACTTCCCCCCTTTTTTGATCTTATTTAACTCACTACAATGTCCAGTTGGAATGTGAGGGAATTCCAAGCTTAATATAACTCTGATAACATTCTTACCACCGAAAGTACTCTTTTCAAAACCATGATTGACTGGCTTAAGCAGCCAATCCTGTCCATCCACAGCATTATTGCTACCTCTTATTCACTGCTACATAATTGGCTTCTGGAATTCTGTTCATATAGCCTTCAAAGCCTTTATTTACTTTTGACAAATTTAAATTAAGCTTTAAACTCTCTTCTTCTTGCCTTCAAAGGTCTAGCGGTTGCCTTCTTAAAATTTTCCACATTTATTTGCTCAGTGCCTGTAGCCATTAAGGGGGTAACTTAAACTGAGATGTTCTATTGCCACTTTGGTTATATTGAATGATTAATTATTAGTTTCATGATGTACTGCACAGGTCAATTTCCAGCATATGTCTTCTATTGCTACTTTTGTGATATTGAATGATTAATTATTAGTTTCATGATGTGCTGTGCAGGTCAACTTCCAGCAAATATCTTCATTCTTGGGCCAACAAGATTTGGAAGGCAAAAGAGTCCCTAGAATGGTTTCTGGAAAGACCTTGCCCTCCTTTCATGCTTGGGATTGGACAGCTCGAGCTGGAGGCTATATTATTGATCGTTTCCTTACAGGTCTTCGCCCTCAAGAATATTATTATCATTGCATGGCTGGTCGGGAAGGGTAATTTGAACTTCAGCCTCAACCTTGTCAAAATCTGTTTGTTTCTGGAGCTCTGTTGAATTATTAATATGTTGTAGGTTACTGACTGCATAAATGTGGAACCATTGCGAAAATATTATCCCAATTTTTGGACATCAGAGCATTATTTTACTTGTCTCAGTACCTGGAACCTGAAGATGTCTCCCTGATCAACTATTTCTTTTCATAAATGTTTGATCCCTGCATGCATAATGTTTGAATGCCAATTCATGGTTATCTTCATAAGAGGATCTATTGTCATTCAGTTCACGTCACAACTTGATGATTATGGAAATCAATTTTGCAGGTTAGTTGATACAGCAGTTAAAACATCCCGCAGTGGCTACCTACAGAGATGCTTGATTAAAAATCTTGAGTGTTTGAAAGTCTGTTATGATCATACAGTACGTGATGCCGATGGCTCAATTGTTCAATTTCAGTATGGAGAAGATGGTGTTGATGTTCATCAAACAGGCTTTATTTCAAAATTGGATGCATTGGCAGCAGTAAGAATTTGCTTCTTATTGTCTCATCTAAGAAATGATATGTAACGTCTAAACTGAGTACAATTTCTTCTTCTCCTTTTGTTTCAGAATCGAGAAGTGATTGACAAAAAATATGGTCATCAGCTTGGCTCATTAAATGCTTATATTTCAGAATTACCTAAAACTCTTAGGGAGAAAGCAGAGAAGTTCCTCGATGATTTCTCTTTACAGGATCGAATTTTTTCTAATATGGTGAAACAAGATGACTTGTATAAGTTAATGAAGCAGAAGTTCCTGTCAAGTCTTGCACAGCCTGGAGAACCTGTTGGTGTCCTTGCTGCTCAATCTGTGGGAGAACCATCAACACAGATGACGTTAGATTTCTTCTTGTGTCTCATTATTTCCTAATAAGTGTTCTGTACATTTGTGAGAGAGGTTGATTTAACATGCTGTAGGCATTGTAGCTCATTTTCATGCATTTTGGTTTTAAGTTGCAGCTTTGCCATTTCATAAGTCATGTTGATGTTAGCTCAGTGGTGGGCTTTGGATATCCATAAACATTTTGTGAGCTCAATTTTGTGCTTACATCGTGGGATTCTTTGCTTTTAGGACGGAGAGGACAACGGATAATGTGATTGTTGCATAAGTTCCTAGTACTATAATATTGTTTCATCATTTATATGGAAACCCCTGTGGTACCTTCTCCTTGATAATTAGGACTTAATATGACTTAGATTTAGAGTGCTGCATTATAAACATTATAAAATGAAATTGTTGAAACTTACTGGTTTGAGTTCTTTGTCAAAGTTGTTGTAAAATGTTCCTATTCAAACAAATTAGTATTTTCCGAGAAATCTTTCAGTTAATGGCCTTGTGAAACCTTCAGCAGCTTGTTCATCTCTTTGCCTTCTTTATTTATTTATTATTATTATTATTTTCTTGGAGTCCCAAGTTGCCAAAGAACTACAAATCCCCCTCCCTTCTCATTTTCTGTAATATTTCTATTAGTCTTTTTTTTTTTTTTTTTGCGATAATGGAATTATGGGATTTATTGATTCTCTTTTATACTTTTAGATATCCTTGATATATATTTCAAGAAGAATTTATAAATGTATACAAGAGAGGGAGTGTAATACTAATTGAATTTGTATAGTGTGAAGAGTTGATTATTGTAGTGCCTCAATAGCTTTAATGGGTGTCTGGTTGCCAGTGAGATGGGGCAAGTGATATTGAAGGATTTTGGCCTTCTGTGGCTGACAGTCTGATTGGTCCACATTGAAGCAACTGTTGTTATTTATCAAGCCATTGCTTCTAGTAGTTTGTTTCACTTATGAGTAAATGACATGTAGTGCATGTTTATGCATCTTTATATTGGAGATGGCTTCCTTCACCCAATTTTCATGTGCAACATGGAATTTATATGCTGCATTGTATATGTAGATTGGCTTTTTGGTGCAGGGTGGAGCTTATTAAAATTCGTTTTCTTCCTTTTATTTCTGCATTTGAGCAGGCATTTCCTGTTCTCATGGGTTTGGCTTTTGTTATTTGGTTTTTTTGGGCATTCTGTTTGACTTCATTCTGGATTTCAGGCTAAATACATTTCATCTTGCTGGACGAGGTGAAATGAATGTCACACTTGGAATCCCACGTCTTCAAGAGATTCTTATGACTGCTTCAAGTGATATTAGAACTCCAATAATGACCTGCCCATTGCAAGCGGGGAGAACAAAGTAGGTTATATTTTACTGCCTTTGTTACTTTTTTTGTTCAAATGAATTCACACTTTGGTATGCTTGGCAGACTGCAATTTAACATATGGGTTTTGTATTTGCACTAATGTCCCCACCCTCCACCTTTTTATTTTTTTTAACTGGGCTCTATTTCCATCTTTTGATGGGCGAACCTTAATATAATGGTAAGATTATTTCATTATGTCCTGGATTTCATAAGATCAAATTGCCGAAACCACCTCATTGTGAAAACGAGGGCAAAGCTATGGACATTTGAAGCTTCCCCAAATCCCACAATTTGGAAACCTTTTGCACTAAGATGCCCTTTTTGCGTGCTATGGTTTATGTCCATCTCTCTCTCTTTTGTATGTTTCTTGAAACAGTCTTGTATTTTTTGGCTTTCTAAGTTTTTTTGTCTCTACTGAGCATGAGATTAACTCCTTCCACTGATCTTTGGTTAGTAGTCAATTGCTTGAAAAATCTAAGACAGCTTAGGAGAATGACTTGATGGGACCTTAAAATATTGGATCTTCTGAGCTGTTTCATTCTTTTCCCTGTAACTATTTCCCATGCAAAGCTGCATATTGGATTCCTTTGAAGTTGCATAGTTTTGTAATTGTGGAACTTTTTTATTTCTTGTGCATGTGCAAAAGTTGCTAGGTCATACACTAACTTAAACAAAATATAGAGGATATGCATATTGATATTTGTCATTTGCAGAGAGGATGCTAATCGTCTTGCCGATAAATTGAATAAAATCACTGTAGCAGATATTGTTGAGAGCATGGAAGTATCTGTCATACCATTTGCTGTTCTCAGTGGTGATGTATGCAGAATTTGTAAGCTTAGAATGAAGCTTTATGAGGCAAAGCAGCATCCACGGTTCACTCATTTATCTTCAAAGGGCTGGGCAGAAACCCTACAAGTGATGTTTTTGAGGGAGCTGGAGGATGCTATAGAAAATCATCTTCATTTTCTGTCTAGAATTAGTGGCATTAAAAACCTCGTTCCAGAGTCACATTCAAAGGCTTCAAATGATGAAAATGTGTCTGGTGATAGATCACGTGGAGAAGAATTTGATGATAATGATGATGATAATGACGAATATGGTGAAGGGGCCGAGGATCTTGGTTTAGATGCACAGAGAATGAAAGTTCAAGCTACAGATGAAATGGACTATGATGATTTTGATGAGGGACCAGATGAAGCAGAGTCATCAACTAGTGAGCAGTCGTCTGGAGTGGAAAGTGAAGCTGAACTGGCTGATAATGAAACTCAGGTTATTGAGGATAATGGGCTTGACAATGGAACTTCTGCAAGTCAACCAGGCCTGAAAAATCCCTTTAAGTCAAGGGGGAAAGGATCTGGAGGTCCGGCGAATGGTGAAAGTAGTCCTTCCAAGCAACAGTTTAGTAGCAAGAGGAAATCAGAAGCTAGGAAAAAGCAGAGGGTCCAAGGGAAAATGGTCAAAAAGGAGTTTGATAGAGCAATCTTTGTGGCAGCTAGTGACAAGCACTTTGAGGTCCATTTTAAGTTCACCAATGAACCTCATATATTACTGGCTGAGGTACCATCTCTTTCACAGTTCTGTGAGCTTGCATCATTTGGCCAATGTTGCTCTCCTCTTGGCTAAATGGCTTCTTTAACACTGTTTGTTTATGGGTACTGTTGCCCTTTTGCTAAAAATTGATTACCTTCACGAACTATTTCAATTGTATTATCATCATTTTTGTTTTAAAAAAATTGTTGCAAATATGTGGCTTGTTTCGGGCTTCTCAGTCAAATTTGCATTGTATTATTGATGGACATTTATTTTCTTCTGTGTTTATCTTCAAAGACATCCTCAAGTTTCTCATTCTGTGTACAGAGTATGCACTGCTTAGTTTTTCTTTGCTTGTGAGATGACCAAAATATTCATAATTTCTTTGGTTTTTAAAGTATTTCTTTGGCTTTTAATTTTAAGCAGTGAATTTGTGAAAAATTTCCCTCTTTTTCTTCTTTCTTTTCCTGATAAATATAGTTTCCACCAATGTTGTTAAAGGTGTGTCTAAGACGCAAGGCACCAGGACCCTGGGGGTTTTTATGCCCCAGGCACGTGCACCCTTGAGGGGAGGTGCAAGGTGCTGTTTAGGCATGCCTTGTGTGAAACAGAAGAGTTTCTGTTGGAATGGTGAAATTGATGTTGGAAGGAGGAGATGATCCAGGAAGAGGGAGGAGGGAGGGAGATGGGAAAAAAAAGGAAAGAGAAAATAATTTGTGTTGTATACTTTTGGCCTATGGTACAAATTGAAGGTACCCCTTTTGAAGCTTGTTAGTGCTTGAATGCCTGAAGACATTTTTATTACCTGAGAGATGAATACTTTTTGCATCATGAATGCTTTTTTATGTTTTTTTGATAACTGGGGCTGTTGAGAGTGTGTCTCCAAGAGATGAAGGCAATGTTTTTGTTTAATCTTATCAGGTTGCTCAAAGGACAGCGAAGAAGGTTTATATCCAGAACCCTGGGAAGATAGAGAGATGTGAAATCACGAATTGCAAAGAAAATCAATTAATTAACTATGGGAAAGATCCCAAGAGCAGGCGTGACCTTGAACGTGAAAAAAAAGAAGAAATTCCCGCACTGCGTACAGCTGGAGTTGATTTCACTGCATTTTGGAAAATGCAAGATCAACTTGATTGCAGGTATCTATATTCCAATAACATTCATGCTATGCTAAATACTTATGGAATAGAAGCAGCCAGAGAAACGATCATTAGGGAGGTGAAAAATGTTTTCACTCCATATGGCGTATCTGTCAATGTTAGGCACTTGATGCTTATTGCGGACTTTATGACCCATACGGGTCAGTATCGTCCATTGAACAGACTTGGGGGCATTGCAGAGTCCATTTCACCATTTAGTAAAATGACCTTCGAGACAGCTTCCAAATTCATTGTTGAAGCCGCATTGCATGGCCAGACTGACACGTTGGAGACCCCATCTGCTAGGATATGTCTTGGGCTGCCAGTTAAAATGGGTACTGGATCTTTTGACTTGATGCAGAAAGTGGAGATTTGATGCCTCATTATAGCAAGCATTGTACTTGTTAAAATGGGTTCTGTCGAGAGGAAGTATAAAAAATTTGCCGGCATTTTTATATTGGTTTACTTACTATGCAAGGTTTCTGTGACAGCTAACCAGACAAGAAATTCTGAGGTACAATTTTGTTCTTGACCCTGTTTCTGAGTTCAAAATTGTTCCTATAATGTCTGTAAATTATTAAAATTACTAGTTAATTATACTCTGTTTGTAGTGATTTTATTTGACGGTAGAGATTCTCAGGAAAGTTTTCCATATTCGCTCAAGCATCTTTCAGAGAAAAATTACCTTATCCGTCAAGAAAAAAATCATATGGGGTTGGCTCCTTTCGTTTGATCCTTAAACCTGACTTTTGGACGCTCCTCCTAGTTCCTTCAAGGCATCTTTATATGTGATTATCTCCTCTGTCGCAAACCCTCGAGAGTATGCTGAACCGTCTCCTGAATACTTGTACAACCGTCTCCTGAGTATGCTAACAAAACGCATTCAGCCTTTTTGTTTGGGAGGAGAGAAAAAAGGGCCTGAGGAGTGGGGAGAAAAAGAATTTTGTTCTTGTTAGTTCTATGGATTTTGGAAGGCAAAGAAAAATTCTAAATTCGCTCACAACTCACCGAATCAATCTCTCTTGACTTTCGGCGAAGCAGTTAATTTTTTTTCATTGGATTCTTGAAACGATTAATGTATATATTGTTTTGCCTTCTTATTTTTTGCACATTTTTTTAAAAAAAATCTCTTGAATTTATAATTTTTTCACATTTTTAAAAATTAAAGATTTCTTTCAAAAAATTCTCACAACATTGAAAAACTCAATAACCAAATATTGTAATCAGAACCAAATGGTCGAAATGAAATGTTATGTAATACTTTTAAAAGAAAATACCAAATTGTGGACGTGACATATTACACAACACATTTAGCAACAAACTAGTGAAAAACATCTAAAGCCGTTAATGTTGCAAATGTCTAAGAGTCTATTTTGAAAAATAAAGGCAAGGTAGATATAATTCGAATTATGTAAAAACGTGGAGTATCAAATTATGTGTTTTTTTTTTTTTTGCCGAAAAAAAAAAACTGCTTTTCGGTTGCCATTCGAAGAAAAATTATGTGGCAGAATTTCTCTTAAGTGGTGCGTGGCATCTTGAATCTGTGGGCTCTACACACACTCTCTCTCTCTCCCAACCTTTTTTTCCAGCTTCTTGGCACAAGCTAAAACCCTATGCAAATGACACTTTATATACGAATGTTAAAACAAATCAATTTATTAGAAAAAAGAGGGGGCGGGGGGATGGGGGGGGCGTTTGGAGGGTTTCAAGGAGGAGAAGGCTCCGCTCCATCATGGAGTGCACAACAAACAGTAGCCTTATGATGCCCTTTATACACCCTGATGTCTTTCCCATCTGACATGGACCAGAGTCTTGCTGTTGCATCCGATGAAGCTGCACAAAAAAGAGGGGGTTGAGAAGGGGGGGGGGTGCCAAAAGCATTTTAACGTGAAGGCCTCAATCCGGAAAAGTCAAATTTGCCTGCAAGCTTAGTTTCAGTTGATGAAATAAATGATGTTAACCAAATCAGTTCGAGTGGAGAAAATACAGATGAACATTGACCTTGCACTTTTCCAATTAAATCACTGCCTGAGCTTGGCATTATGATCAAACAAACACATATTAAGATTTGCTAACTTACGGACAGCAACAACAATCATAACAATGCCTTAATTTCAAATCAAATTAAAGTTGGCTAGATGAATATCTCCTCGTTGTTCCATCCATAACACCTGATTTATTTAAGGTCTCAAGACTTTAGTTTTTGTAGCTAATTTTCTCTTCTTTGCTTCCATGTTTGCCATACAAATTACTACACGCATATTATCTAGCCATCGCCACTGCTAACTTAAGAACAACACTATCATATGGACCATGCTAGTCTTAAATGCAAATTCCGTTGTTATTGGGAAATAGTTAACTGCAAAATAGATGAATTGAATTTCAGTTAGTACACCAGCAAAGTACCTGTTATTAAGTAGGCACCATCCACAGAGAAAACACAGTCCCATACCCAGCGTAAGTGACCTAAAATCCACAAATTGCAGAGGAATTCATGAAACAATTAACATGGTCAAGCATATCACTAACACAGCATACCATTTAGAGTTTTCTCTAATGTGAAGCCATCAACATTCCATATCTTGACACTCTTGTCGGATGATGCAGTGGCTAGATACCTAAGAGATAATTTTAACATTGATTAGTCTCACATTGCACAACTCAAGGTTACTGAAAAGATGCCAAAGCAAATACAGAAAATGGAAAAAATAAAAAAAAAAAAAGTGGAGGTGAATTCTAAGGAATTGTAACCTGTGGGGTTCACAAAACTCCGGCGAAAGGAGACATTTGAGGATGTAGCCATTATGTGCTTGCAGCTTGTGGAGTGGCTCAAAGTTGGTCATGGTCTGCAGGGAAAAAGGAAAATAAAACATTGCAGAAGATAATAATGCCATAAAATTCTATGTGAGTATTCCATGATGATGAATTGGCAAGCTACCTGCGTTCCCCAGAGCAAGCGCCAAACATAGCAAGTTCCTCGATCATTCGCAGCAACTACCAAGCTCCCATCCCACATAACTGTTAGAGACCTTACAGCAGTATCGACTTCTGGCACCTAGGTTCACATGGTAAATAATTAATCCATGTAGACATCCAAATTTTGACACTATAGACTCATACAATAATACAAATAATTAGAGTATACCAATTCACAGCTGCATGAATTTGCTGTCAAATCCCACACTCTGATGTTACCATTTTGGTCACCAGATATCAGCTCAGTCTGCAGAACCACAGCCGTACAACATTTCAAATGGCCACAGAAGCATAGGCAAAATCTTATAAATTATGCTTTTAGGGGCCGAAATTCAATAGGAAGTTAGTAAGCAAAGAATATCCTCTTAGGGGAAGATGGCCTTTTTTTTTTTTATTTTTATCTAAATCCTCTGCTTATTATTTGAAAAATGATAAATTTAAGTTGTTAGTCAGTTCCATGAAGTTTTCGAACAGCTAACGAGGAAGATGAGAAGTGTACCAACCAGAGTGAAATCAAATCTGGAATTACAAATACCCAAGTTAGCAAAGTCTATTTACTATGGCATTTTCACTTCTAAAGCTCCACGCTACAAGTTTATTTACAGATTCTTCTAAATATTTACCATCTAAAAACAAAGTAGGTTCTGTCAAATAAGTATCATAACATAATTTCCCAGCTTCAAGGCAATTCTAAGAAAAATGAGAAAGCAAGACATGAATGATCGGGTGTGATGTAACAGATAAAACACAAAATCTGTTCGGCAAATCCCTAACTCTATGTTTAAAATGTGAAAAATCTCTTCTTCTCTTCCTTCTTATTCAATAATTTGTCACGTGTGAAAAAATTGAAATTTTACAATAGGCAATAAACATGTGATCAAACAAATTCAAAATTCTGTTCGTCACAGTTTCTTTAAAAGTATTGCAAAGGCATTTCAACCAGACATACAACAGCTAACCTGATTTGGGTGTAAGACAACAGTGTTAACTGCAGCACGACTTTCATATTCCCTTTGACAACCAGGAGCCCTGTATTTGGCTCAAGACATGGAATCATCAAGAAAAGAAAAACCCAGCGGAGAGAAATAATTTTAGACAATGCTAAATGTACCTCAAATCCCAAATCTTTACTGTGCCATCCTCAGACCCTGAATACATCCAGTTTCCATCATGTTGAAACCCCACCGCCATAACATTATTGGTATGTGAATCATAGCTCATCACCTGCAATGCAGCACATTATCAATGTTCTCCACTTGCAATGCAAGCAAATGGATATTGAATCTGAAATCAATCAAACAAGATGGAAAGACAGACATACTGGTTGATGGCTGTCGGAGTTGACATCGAACAACCGAACGTGAGGATTACCAGCCGCTGCCAGGTACCGTTTATCTGGGGTTATCTCTAGCCGATTTACTTGCTGCCCTCGTGGCATTCCCAACCAAATCCCCACAATATTTAAAAAAAAAACAAAACAAAACAAAAAAAAAAAAGAAAAAAGACCCATTAGAAAACTTACAAGCTAAAGATAATCAAGCGCAGAGTTCAAAAGCCCCAGTTGACAGAAACCCAAGAAAGTAGAACAATAATAAGAAAAGAAAAGAAAAAAAAAAACAACAAAGAGAGGAAACTAAAAGGAATACCGAATCGGGGTATTGAATAGTACGGTAACAGTGGCCGCTTTTGGCCTCCCAGAACCTGATAGTGTGATCATAGCTTGCTGTTGCAAGTATTACTGAAGGTTGTGTGATCTTCATAATCAACGCCTACCAATCAACCTTTCGTTAGCAGTTTCACTTCACTCTCGAATGAAAAAATGGTGGCCTTTTTTTTTCTTCCAGTGTTTTTTCAATATTGAGAGGAAAAATCTTAAAGATTGAAGAGAAACAAAAATGGGAATTCCATAATTGGATCAAAATATTAAATAGAGGGAATAAAGTTCACAGCTTTTTGTGATTTTTTTTCTTTTTTACCTTGAAACCATGCGAAACTGGTTGAGATAGTAGCGAAGTTTGTGGAATTGGAAATTTAGAGGGGTTGGACTTGAACAGTCGGCAGATTGGATGCGCAGTGAATCGTGTTTAGATCATTTGTTTCCTTTTCTAAGAGTACGATCTTGTTCATTTTTTAATTATAAATATGTTAATCATTGTATTTTTTTAAATTATATATATATATATTAAAAATTAAAATTATATTTTTTACATAAATTTTTATATATTAAAAACATATAAGATAATAAAAATATTTAAAATTAAATTAATATTTAAAAAATCATACTTAATTATTAATCAAATTATTATATCAAATGATATTATCACGATAATTCAATTAAGTATAATTTAAAATATGATATAAATTATGTTAAGAATTATTATTAATAGTATTTATACTTACTAAAAAGACTAAATATGAGAATGTTAGGAAGGAACTACGGAATAAGTTCATGCTGCACTACTATCATACTATTAATTAATGATAAAAATTACAAACGAGTGATTATGATAATTCTATTTCATCTACGTTTGGCTAGTATCAAAATGTTCTGTCACGAGACCCTGGGCTAAAACTGCTCTAAGTCAAATTCACCAAATTAAATAGATTCAATTTAATTTAGTTCTCAATGTGAAAAATAAAAATAAAAATAATATTTAAGTTATTTATTTAAAAATTTAGTCTAAATTATCTAATTACTTTAACCTAAAATTTTATTTCCTTCTCTAAGGATGCTTTGGTTTATTTCTTCAAAAAAGAATCCTTAGTTTTAAGAATTTAAATATTCTAGATTTTTGAGAGAAAAATATTGAATTTATGGGAATGAAAAAAATATTAATATTATGGATAAATTTCACCCCCCGTGTATTGGAAACGGATGCAACATTGACCACAGAAGATAGTCCGTATCTCTGCTTCTCTCTTTTTAAGGATACTTTTTAGTAAGAGGTACAGATATGCCGGAGTTATGCATGTAAAAACGAACCAAGTGGTCCATATCCCGACACAGGCCAGCGCTTTATAAGTTGTGCCAAGGTAGGACCTGCAATGAACATATGCACATCGTGCATTACCCTATGCCTAGGGTCTGGAAGGGACAGTGTTTACACCGGACGAGTCAAACAAATTTGGTGGCGACGTAACGAAAGCATGAACAATGCATCAGCTGTGTGTGTGTTGTGGGGGGGGGGTGTGATCCAGCGACGGTGTGGGGGACGAGGGTGTAGCTGTAGGATCGCCACCTTGAGCTCCCGGACAGCTAGTTTGATTGCTAAGTGGCGAAGCAGGAGCGGTGCAGGAGGGGGCGAAGATTTAATATGGCGATGGAATTAGGGAAGAGGGTGTAGCTATGGAATCAGAAGTGGCGATCGTAGCCTCAAGTTGCGTTGGTGGCAGGGTGGTGGTAACGTTGAGGAAGAGAATGTTGAGGTGAGGCAGTTATCGGAGTCTCAACTACGACCCATGATGTGTAAGCCCGTAAAATATGTCAGTATTCTGTTTAGATTTTTGAGTTAGGCATGCAAAATAGGTCAGGCTATTGGCCGCTTGGCATAGGCCAAGCCGTTCGGGCACGACTCGCAAAGAACACCAGGGAACTATAACAAGTACGACTTGCTGTTAGGGCTTGGACTGGGCTAAGAGCCCCTAACACTCGGCCTCTGCTGGTACGACCCATGATGAGCCCCTGTCTAGGCATGAGCTTAATCACAATCCGTGATGTTTTTCCGCACACTGTCCTCAAAATGATCAGAGATCAAAACAAGTAAAAACTTATCTTGGGCAAAACAAGCCAACCCAAATTCATATAAAACTCATCGCCCCGTTTTTGGTCTGAACAAATTGCATTGCAGGATGGCAAATTGTGCGGCACAATTGCTTGTCCTAGATTACAGCTGTGCTCCTAAAACATTATTGATTGCATCTGACCATATCTACAGGCAGCAACCTGAGCACAATTCAGAATTTGAACTTGAGAGTTTTAATTTCCACATGACAACAAAGAATGCACGCGAAGGATACAGTGTATCGTCGAAAGATTTGGGAACGCGCATTGACATATGCTTAGGCCAAACATAACAATAGATGCACAGGTGCATGTGCACAAGTACATGTGTGCGTGCACGTCGCCATTACCAAAAGAATGATGAATAGGCAAATGCAAATTTAGCATACCCAAGTAATAGTACAAATGCTAAAAAATCACAATTAACTTACAAGGGAAGCAGGAAATGAAGTCGTGACAGCACATAACAAATGAGCTGCCGTTTCCTGCATCTCGCGAGGGAGACAACGTAAAATAAATGAAGCGGGAGGCAAGTGCCTGGTGCTGCACCTATCGCTCTGGGCAATATGGGCCATGTTGCCCAAGAGTGCCTAGCCTTTCAACAATGCTACCGTTTGTAGTTGAAGCAATAATGAGCTGCGTTGGGCATTAAAGAAACTTTTTTCCCACGTACAGAAGAACTTAATGATTCACTATTGATTGAAAACGAAAAGGGCGAGGACCCAGATGAGAAGACGAACTTCTAGGAAATTTGGCCGGGGACATGCTCTTTTATTCTCAATAGAATCCTTTTTTATATGAAATAATTAAAATCGAACAAAATGGAATGCGGATGTTTCTAAAATAAATAAATTGGCAAAGCAAATTGAGGAGAGCTATGACGAGAAGAAAATGAAACAGAAAATAAGTCAGCATTTGTGATCCTAGGAATCAACAATACCGCTTACCCGGAAAGCCTCCGAACTATCCTCTCGCAGCAGCTGCAAAACAGGTTGCAAGAGTCTTGCAGTATGATAAGTCCCATCCTTCTTTGCATTTGGAAATCCAGCTAACCTAGTTCAAGAAAAATTGGAAGTTTTTTAATTTTCAAAAATAATAAAAAATAAATCTAACTTGTGCAGAAACAGGATTGTGGGAATCGAGTTGGAATTATCAAAAAGGGCTTATGAATCTGACCTTATTATTATCAGCTCCAATATTGATGACCTTCACAAATTAAGACTCTACGGACGACTGTTCAAAACAAAAATCACACGATAAACAGTTGAAGGTACTTTGCAACAGCGTTGAAAGCACAGCAGAGAGTTGCTTTCCCCAGGAATATAAGAAATGGTTGCACCGTAAGCCCTAGAAGCTGTTTAATCCATCAGAGATATCTGTTGAATCATAATCAATAAGGCTTTTGTGTCCATTGCAGGATTTGCAAAAGAAAAAATGACCGATTCAAAGCAGCCATAGAGATGATAAATTTTTCAGTCACCAGCATTTTATAGGAAGCTTTCATTCAAGATTCAACATATACTTTAAATTTCAAGTGGAAAACCTCACAATTACTGACCACCACAGGAAGTAAACAGTGTTGAGGCCAAAAGATCTTGCTTTTCAGAATTGTAAAAAGCAGCAACTTCGCAAGTGTGACTGAAAAAAGTGCAAGAACGACAAGAAGCTCCTAAGATTATTATCAATTACTAAATGACATGAAAGTATAACCTATAATACATACTGTGGGGATGGAAGTTGGAAGAAAACAAAGGTAGTCTCAGCAGTCCATTCAGTGACCTTTTAGCTTCTGTAACAGTCGGTTCAAAATTACTGGAAAATCTGATGTAACGGGCAGTTGATCATAAAGTGGCAACAATAATCGAATTAGAGAAATTGTAATTCTAACGCAAGATACTAGGAGAAGACTCCAAATCCTGATTAAGGACGAAGCCCTAACTGTGTCCGAAATGCAAAATCAAATCATCGGTCGAAATATTTTAAGTCAGAACTGGATTAAAAACCCTGCAACATTGCAACAAGCTCACAACCTCCAACAAACAGAGGTCTCCAAGATTGTATGGACCAGAACTCTCTGTATCTAACTCAATTACCAAAATCGTCCCACACTGATAGTACTTTTAGATTTTGTGCACCTCTGCAGGTCATGAGCAATGCTGCAGGTTGCAAGCGGACCAGTTTTGTAGGTCAAATTTTGACAAGACTCGCAGAATCAAAATGATCCAAATCATATTACAAATCAAATCTTGCAGCATGCAATTCGCAGTCGATGCTTAATGCCTCTAGTTATTTGAATGGAAAATAAAATGTCCACCACAGCGGCCGACCGGGCCAAAGAAATCTTGACCTGAGCATGAACCAGAAGCTTGTCAAGCCAAACAGCATAGGATGCCAAGAAACGGACAGCGCTGCATTCTTGGAAAGTCGCCCCAAGCAAACAAATCCCTGCCCGACATTTATCTGGCTACGACACAACCCAAAATTTCAATTAAAATTCCTTGCTAATATCCAATCGTTTTCGGTAAAAAGAAACGAAAACGACCAAAATAAAAAAAAAAATAAAATTTGAGAGGTACCATAGAAGAGTTAGATACGAGAGTCGGCAAGCGATCAACCCAATCATCGACGGCGGATTTCGATCTTGGGATGTGTTTAGAGCTGGGGAGTGACTGTGATTCTGATTCGGACAAGAGATCGTGGGTTTTGACGGTGGAGACCATCCTAGAGAGCGCCGACGAGGAGGTGAACGGCCCCTTCTCCTGTACGAGGTTTCATTGCAACGTCATACATGTCCCTTATGTTCTCCAAGAGCCCCATCGGTACAATGAAGCGTACAGAGTGAGAGAGAAACGGAGAAAGATGGGGTGGGGTGAGACGCGTTGTTTGACAACTGGGTGGGCTTCAGGGTTTATGAACCTGAAAGAGTAACCGGACTGATTTGAATTCTTCTTTGCTAGCGCTATACTCCTTTTGAATTCCATCGACAAGATTAAAAAGAATCAACCATGAAATAAAATATGGCTGGGGGCTTGAGTTTGAGGATCGGGAATGGCTACCTGCTAGCCATGCTTTCTGTAGCCTATGGTCTTCTTCAACAGAAATGTTGTTCATATGATGACCCCAAATTTCAGAAGTTACAAGGAGACAAGAACTGAATTGGCCAACGTTACGTCGCCGTGTCAATAAGAGCTCCAAGACGATCTCCAGGGCTGACTTGCACAATTGTTACGCCAGAATCTGAATCCTGATCTATCAGAACTATCGGCATGGGAGAGTTCTGCAATGACTATTATGTTGCTACTTTTTTTACCAGCAAACACGGAAGTCAACAGAAAACGATCGTTCTAACATTGTACAATGACTGTCAGATTTTTTTTTTTTTTAAAAGGATCTCCCTTTACTCTAACCCATATAAAACTAACAAGAAATAGAGAATGAGAGTCGCAGGGACAGGGCAACTGACGGATGCGGGGTTGAATTCAATGCATTTGTAGTGTTGGTGGCAGCACAAGAAATGGCCAGTTCATCAGTTAACAAGAAATTGGCGAAGATTGACCGTGAACCTCAGAATTTAGCCGATGGAAAGTGAAAATTTTAATTTGATTTACAATCTCAAAAATTAATAATTTCAATTATCAGATATGAGTAGGTGTTTAAAATTAACGCTTAAGTGTTATTTAGGTTATTCTAAAACCATCTTCAAAGTCTAATTATGTTACATGATTTAAACTTAATTAAATTGATGTTTTTTAGTTAAAAAATTATTCAAAATATATTAAAGTACTAATATTACTTCTGTTTTTTTTTCTTTAATTTTTTTACTGTAAAATAAATTTCAATTTATTTATTAATAAAAATATTATGAATCTGTTCTTATGTAAAAATTAATTATAATGTATATTGAGATATTATAAATGCTTCGTATAAAATGAAGCTTTAAAAAACCTCTTGCTCTGCTGTACTCTCAAGTTTCCGCTGCAGCAGAAGCATTGTTCCTGCCCTTGACACTGTGTTACCGCTGTCGCTTCGATCCAGAGAAACCAGGACAGAGGGGGGTCACTTCAAATAACCAAAAAGAAGGCGGCGGGTTTTGAAGAAAACCTTTTGAATAACGTAAATGACATTCTAAATCTTCCATTACCGCAAGGAAATTGGTATCGCAACAGAAGCACTTTCTGGCTGAAGAAGAATCGGAGCGGGCAATGAAATCAAATAGCACCCTTTTAATCTTCACCCGGAACTAATTTCGTACTTTGATTGTTCTTTTCCTTGAAACCGAAAAAATATGAAGGTTAAGGGGCCAAAGTGCAACGGAGTGGCTCAGTAGAATCAGGACTCAAAAGAGCTACTTCCCAAAAGTTAAAAGGAACGCAAGTCTCAATGTCAACATTCTGTAGTTCCGTCGGATAAATTATTGAAACTTGGACTATAACATGAATATAGCGATAATGCTTCTTGTTGGGTGTGTGTAGATTAGTTTACTTACCTCAAAAATAAAAAGTTTGAGGACTTAGAAAAACAACTATATGTTCTAATTATGGGTAGATTATAATGAACTGAAATGTTTAAGAATCAAAGTTACTATTTGGTTGAGTAATGTAACCTGCTCCTATTTCTGATTTGTCTGTTTGTATTAAAATTTTGTACCCTCATATATATATATATATATATATATATACATGCATGATTGCGTCTTATATCCGAAGCACGAGAAAGGAAAAAATAATAATAATAAAAATGGGCAACATCATGCAATCAGCCTCGCTGATGAGAACGACAATGCTGTCAGTTTTGTTCTGAGTCACAGAGACGT
>JAFFZT010000169.1:9000-31397 GCA_019804595.1 Bruguiera parviflora | reverse complement strand
TTGGTGACTTTTACTAATATTATACGTTATAGAGTTATGTTATAATAATATCATGTCATTTATATGTAAAATAAATTGCCGAGAAGATGATTGCAAACAAATTACATAACATTTAATAGTACAAGCTCGGTATTATTGATTAGCAATAGTTTAGTTGTTCGAAGTATTTATTTGTATTATGAGCTTATAGATTCGAATATTCGTTAAGACGTTTAATAATAATAAACGTATATTAGACTTTATAAAATGTCAGAATGATAAATAATGTTTACTAATATTATATATTATAAAGTCATATTACAATAATATTATGGTTTTTATATGTAAATTGAATAGTATTGGATTGAGCAACTTAATGTTTTTTTTTTGGGGGGGGGACTAGTGGAAGTTTTCTGTCACAATTTATAAAATCAAGAAAAGCATACCTTGATGTTGATATTCGATAGTCCACATTTGCTTAAAATTTTATACAACCCGTTTTGTCCATCCTGCCGTTCCAAGGATAAAAACGTAGCTAAATATAAAAGAGAATGGTATCTTATAATTCAGGCTAATGAGAATTCTTGCAATTGGGACATCAGACAATTCGCAAATATTACATTAATAATTATAATTAAGCCCAAACTTTAAGATGTGACCAAAAGAGTTAGTGCATGTTTCGAATTTATTGAATGTAGCTGCGCTATTACGGGGTATTTCGGGGGTCAATGCTCAAAATGGCAAAGGGTTAGCACTTGGCAAGGGCGTGGACATGAAGTTGAGGGCCTAAATCAGGAAACACAGTTACAAAAGGCCAATGTCCAATCACCAAAATAATAATAATAATAATAAATATAGTTCATTTTTATATCATATATTTATTATTTCATATTATATAAATATTTCATATAAAATATAAAAATTAAAAATATAGCAACAGATATCGATGTTCACGTGGAAGATGCCTTCACAATTTCGGAGTATTAGATGCTTTCCTAACAAGCTTTGTCTTGATTCTGTTGTACATTCTTGAACTTCTTTGATAAGGCATGAGGATGGCCGTACGAAATGGAATCAAGCGCGCTTTCACTCATCGAAGGGCGAATCAGCGGCCCGCGTGTTCTCCTGCGGGACATTAAAAAACATTAAAAAAATGGTGTCACTTTCCTGTCCATTGGACAGCTTTCTCATTTGGGGCTTTGGAATCTTCACTGTCAAAATTGACATCCGCTCTTTGATACTCGTGACAGTGAAACATAAAATTCGCATCTATAATACAATTCTTGTAATTAATTAAAACTATACTAAGAGTAGCTCTCAAAAAAATATGTCAGCAAAAGAGCAATAAAAATATGTGTGTAATAAAAAATAAATAACAAAAAGATATATTATTATTTCATATTTATTTGAATAAAAATTTCAAATTAATTTGAATTTGAGATGTTTTGATTTAGTGCGAATTCTTAAGTTATAATTTTGTTTAACTTTTCTTCTTCTTTTTTTTTTTTTGGGTTTTCACCCGAGATTTTCATTATACCCTTCAACAATTAATGTTCTTTTCATTTTATTGACCAAAGGTTTTAATCATAGTTTAATAATGCTCGAGAATATTTTATAACTGAAAATTTTAAATTCAAATCTTGGTAGTAATTAAATAATAACAAAAAAAAGAAAGATTTAAATATTAGAATTAAAGGTATCAGAAAGCATCTTTTGGATTGACTTAGTCTTAATGTTTGGTGGCCAAATTTTTGTCGAGAGTTTATTCTCGGGGAAGTTTGCGTGACGTGGAATTGTGGATGGATTGGGACTCTCCATGAAGAGCGAGCGGATTCACACATCACGAGAAAGTGTACACCACCAATAATCGAGATTGTGAGATTCCACTAACATACACGCCACAGACCATACCATCGGCTAGGACGGTGGGGACTTGGCCAATGGCTCTCCGCTAAGACACGTCCGAGGAAATTTCCCATTGTGGACTTTAGTTCATGCAAAGTAATGGTGTCCCAGCAGCGTGCCATGAAGCTAAAAGGGTACGAAATCCAGCCACCGTGGCCATTGGGAAGCTTCCTCTATAATTTCCCGATTCTTGAAGATTCTTTTCTTATATTGTTTTAGTAAAAACATTTGGTCCATATTCTCACCCATATTCCCAGTCTGTCTACACTTCTCTGCATAGGTTTTAATTATTATATTTTCTAATTTTAACCATTGAGACCTTTTTTGTCAAAATTCTGCATATATCTTACTTAATTGGAGTGATCGTAGTTTGCTTGCAGCATTGAAAAGAGATAGTAATAATGTAAATATTTCAATATGAAAAGTTCATGGATGTATAGAAATTACCATAAATATCACATTCGGTTTAGCCTAGAAATTTATTTCTCACAAGGGTATGTTCTGTCTCTGTGTTGTGAATTCCTGAGCTTTTTTTTCAGCCAAAAAAGCAAACAACCGAAATGTTATGCTAACTCGACTTTTCTACATTTTCCACAATCCATACGATTTATTGGGATTAGCCATTAATTCAATTGAATTGAAAGCAATCGAAACTTCCAATAAGAAAGCCACTCTCTCTCTCTCTCTCTCTCTCTCACGATCCGTAACCGAAATTGCCCAATAGCTTCAACGCCACTAGACACCTTCTTTATTAACCGAAAAAAAAGGTGAGAAAAAAAAAAACAACCTCTCTTCTTATCTTTCTATCTATATAAACACGGTTTTCCTGGCCTCTCATCCTCTGCGTTCCCCAACAACAACAGAAAACCTAGCTGCCCGATTCCCAAAATTCTCCACTTTTCCATCTGTTTGCTTTACCTCTGGCTTCAAAAAGTCTCTAAATTCACCTCAAGTACCTCCCAAAAACTACAACCCCAGGTGTCGTTTGCCGTTTTTTGTTTAGAATTTAAAGACAAAATAAGAATTGGGTTATCTTTAATTTGTTCGTATTGAGGGTCTCCCTGCATAAAAATTGAATCTTGAGCGACTTTTTCTGTGTTTTTCACCGCCTCTTCTAGAATTTGGAGTCAAAACAAGACCTGGGTGTCTGCGATTTGTTCATCTTGAGGTTCTTCTTGCATAAAGATTGAACCTTGATCGAGTTTTTCTGTGTTTTTTTGGTTGTCGTTTGTAGTTTTGGGGGGGTTAAAACCCAGGGGTTAGACACGTTGTAGACATCACGGCTATACACGGAGCAACTACGCGGACTATAATTCATGTCCGAGCTGTGCGACGCAAGGGTTGTGTGATTGGCAGCAGCAGCAGCAACAACAACCCTTCGCCGCACGGTGGGCGTGGCGCTTTGCCTTCCGAAGGCGGCAGCCCTTCCGATCTTCTCTTCCTCGCCGGCGGCGGTTCCCATCTTTCTTTCTTCCTCATTTGATTAGGCTAGGACTAATAAGTACATATTTAGGCTAAAACGATATTAATATAGAAGGGAAAATAAGAGAGAGAGCGCAGAAAATTATTAGATCTTGGCCTGTGAGATTGGTTTGTATTGTTTGGAGATTTGAGCAGTAAGATGAGCAGCGATAAGGAGATGATGCTGAGGATCAAGAGGGTTCCGACCGTTGTGTCAAACTACCAGAAGGAGGAGACGGAAGAGGGTGCCCGCCGTGGTGGTTGCGGCCGCAATTGCCTCCAGCAGTGCTGCGTTCAAGGTACTTGTTTTTTGAAATATACTATTTTCCTTCTGCTGCAATTCAAAAACTGGTTGAAAAAGAGAGCATGCAGAATTAGAGGCCTTAAGCTATATGATAGTTGGCTCTTATTTATCTGTTTAAAATATGACAGCATTCTATAATTACATTCTATGATTCCACATTTGGGCAGCAGCATATTTCTTCCTGCCGGGATTGCAGGAACTTGTTTTCCCTTGTTAAATTGTCTTTGTTGCTTTGAGTCTTTGGTCTCTGATTTGTTTTAGGCTTTGTTTGTAACTGTGTTATTCTGTTCTGCTTTTCCTTTGTTTTTCTCTTGAATTTTTTGCATGGATAGGAGCAAGGATTCCTTTGTATGCTTTCAAGAAAGTAGCCAGTATTGGGGAGAAATATGTGAATGGACATGGGTGCAACAACCCTCCCGTTGCTTTCCTTGACTCACTTCTTCTCGGGGAGGTATAATTATTTAAGCAATGAAGATTAATGAAACTGGTTTGCGTTTTCCTTTCTGTTGTGTGGTGGAATTTTAGCATTGAGGTTAAATTTTGTATGAATTGGAATTTTCTAGTGGGAGGACCGCATGCAAAGGGGACTCTTTCGCTATGATGTCACCACCTGTGAGACCAAGGTATGTTCGTCTTCATTTAAGGATTGTCTGCAAGGTAGTTCATAATTTGAAAATCCTGCAATGTATGGCTTGATAATTGAAAATTAGAGAATTTGGGACATTTTATTTATGCCAAATTTTATGATTATGTTGGTTTAGGTGATTCCTGGCCGGTATGGTTTCATCGCCCAGCTGAATGAAGGCCGCCACTTGAAGAAGAGACCAACTGAATTTCGTGTTGACAAGGTCCTCCAGCCCTTTGATGAGAAAAAATTCAACTTCACTAAAGTTGGACAGGAAGAGATTCTCTTTCAGTTTGAAGCGAGCGAGGATGGTGAAGTTCAATTCTTCCCAAATGCCCCTGTTGATACTGAAAATTCTTCAAGTATGGTTGCCATAAACGTAAGTCAGTTCTTGTACTGTTTTCAGTTTTGTTGACGAAAATAGTCTGTGAAATTGTAAGTGACTTTTGTTTCTTCTGTAACAGGTTAGCCCCATTGAGTATGGCCACGTGCTTTTGATCCCTCGCATTTTGGAGTGCTTCCCACAGAGGATTGAGCACGAGAGCTTCTTGCTTGCGCTTTACATGGCTGCTGAGGCTGGGAATCAATACTTCCGATTGGGTTACAACAGCTTAGGTGCATTTGCTACCATCAATCACCTTCACTTCCAGGTCTGTAGACACCTAAGACACATACATACTCACATGTATATGTGTGACTGCAAATTGTAGACTGATAAATATAGTGGCTTGGAATTACTTTATGAAACATTTATTAGATATTTTCTGAGAACAGGCTTACTACTTGGGCGTGCCATTTCCTGTTGAGAAAGCACCTACTAAGAAGATAACCACTCTGGATGGTGGAGTGACAGTTTATGAACTTCTGAACTATCCTGTTAGAGGCCTTGTCTTTGAGGGTGGAAACACTCTGCAAGGCTTATCCAACATTGTCTCCAATGCCTGCATCTGCCTACAAGAAAACAACATACCTTACAACGTGCTCATCTCCGATTGTGGAAAGCGTATCTTTCTCTTCCCACAGGTAATGACTTGGAAACCTGGTAGGTGTGATGCTTTCCTAGCTTCATGATCTGGTGTTAAGTGCACAGTCTAACCATGTGTTTGAATGTACAGTGTTATGCTGAGAAACAAGCTCTTGGGGAGGTGAATCTCGAGCTTCTTGATACACAAGTCAACCCTGCTGTGTGGGAAATTAGCGGCCACATGGTATTAAAGAGGAGGAAAGACTATGAGGAGGCATCTGAGGAGAATGCTTGGAGGCTCCTCGCAGAGGTTTCTCTCTCTGAAGAAAGGTTCCGAGAAGTCAATGCTCTTATCTCTGAAGCCATTTCCTACAATGACAATGTCAATGGACATGACTCTCAAGAATCGCTGGAGGACACAGATGTCAAACCTCAACCCCATGAGAAAGTCGATGCTATTAACAAAGGTTCCCACGCCGCTATGGTCGCTGGGACTCAAGAATGCCTAGTTCTGCTGTAAGAATTGGGCTTTGATGAGCAGAACACGGGCATTTATGCTTCAAGTTCAGTATGCCAATTTATAAGCTATATGGCTGTGATAGCTAAAAGTACTTGTAGCGCGATGTGGCAGTAGCCTAAATAAGCGAACTAAGCTTGCTTTGTTGAACTCAGTTTGCCTTGTCCTAGCATTATTAGCTCTTACTTTTGTGTCATGTAGTTACATGACTCTGTCGCATCACGGGAATTCTATGAAGGTGATGTGGAGTGCAAGCTGCCATGCAGCTTATGTGAATAAAGCTATTATGTTTGTGCTTTTGGCCTGCGCTTTTGATACTTTTGGTTTGCTGAATATTCCAGGAGGCCTTAGAACAATACTCTACCCATGAGATCCTGACTTCAATTTGCATGGTAAAATAAAGCAGCCGCTGGAATGATTATTCATCTAGATTTGGCCTGAACGTTCACTTGGACCAGCCCGTACTGGGGTTTAGGAACACTGATGACAAATGTAACGGTAACGTTCCCCAAATCCAATTTGATTTTATGTCTAAAACTTACGGAATTTTTATTTTGTCGGACACAATTTTACTTGTTAGGCACGTAACCACGTTAATGGACTAGGTTTCTCCGAGCATTTACCCTCCGGCAGCAGCACCTATCATGAAGCTAGGAAAGTTACTATTAAAATATCTCAGCATAACATCAATGGACTAGGTTTCATTTTCACAAATAAAACTTAATGGACTAGGTTTCATTTTCAACAATACTTAATAGACTGGCTTTCCATAACGTACTCGTTAAAATATATTTTCTGATTAGGTGAAAATGAAACCTACTCAATATCTTCCATTAAGTATTCATTAACAACGTTTGAAATAATTATTAAAATATTATTATAAATACTAAATTACTATTTACTTATTAAGAGAAAAAAAATAATTTTAAATCTGAATTTTGGGGTTAGCTTATTTGTTGAATTTTTTTTTTTAACTAATGAGATTGTTACAAGACATTATTATTATTATTATTATTATTTGTAAATATTTGGATTTATCCTTTTTGAAACATTACAAAATTTACCAAAGAAAGAGGTAAATACGACTTTTAACCCCTTTTATAATGTTTGACTAACTTTTTATTTTTTGTTACGTTTGAATTATTATATAGGAGTCAAGCCGTATACTAAGTGTAAATTTCATTTTTTTTCCTATTTTTAAATCATATTTAGAAATGGAAAAAATGAATGTCAACAAAACGCATTGTCGCTTAGACATTTTATTGTTTCCTTTTGCGCCAAAATCGTCTTCCAAAATCATCCCGCTTTTCCACTGCACTTCTGCCCCCGCCGTTCTCACCCTAAAACCCTTCCCTTTTCTCGCCAACCAAACGCACCCTAAACACCATCTCTCCTTTTTTTTTGGTCCCTGTTATTTTCTTAGGTACACTCTCTCTCTCTCTCTCTCTCTTATTTCAATTTCAAGACCTATTAGAATTTTTTTTTTATGCAAAAGAAACTAAAGGTTGGTGTTTTCTTGAACAATTTGGTTACTAATTCAATTTGCAGGCATCTTTAATGGGTTCTTCAACCTCGTTTTCTGTCTATTTATTGAATGTTCGTGCAATTTCTCCAATACCCATTACGCGTTACAGAGTTTCAGGGATAAAGTTCCCAAATTTATGCACCAAAGGTTCGATTAGATCAAATTGGATTGCTTTATCAAGCGATGGGAGGGTCTATACAAGGGATGGAGTCCAGTGCAGTGCAGTGGGGATCGAGAAAACGACAGCGTTTCAGCTGGAGGATGTGATTGAAGCGCAGCAATTCGACGGGGAAATTCTTGGTAATATATTTGAAGTAGCCCGTGAAATGGAGAGGATTGAGAAGAACTCTCCAGGAAGCCAAATTCTTAAAGGGTATTTAATGGCTACTTTGTTCTATGAACCTTCTACTCGTACGAGGTTGTCGTTTGAGTCCGCCATGAAGCGGCTGGGCGGCGAGGTTTTGACCACCGAGAATGCCAGGGAGTTCTCGTCGGCGGCCAAGGGAGAGACACTAGAAGGTGGGGTCTTTAATTTTAATTTGGATATCCCGTTTCGTTAAATTTTTATTTGAGATGGGTTTGGAAAAAAGATGTAATTTTCCGTTGGTTTATTAATGGTCTTTAGGAGGTTTGATCTTTGGTTTGCAGATACTATTAGGACTGTTGAAGGGTATTCTGATATAATTGTGATGCGTCATTTTGAAAGTGGCGCTGCAAGAAGAGCGGCGGCAACGGCAAGCATTCCGGTGATCAATGCTGGGGATGGTCCTGGACAGCATCCGACTCAGGTGTGCGCGAATTTTGATTTTGATGTGTAAGAATAGCCTCCAACCTTTATCATTTTTGCCAGTAGAAGTAATTGAATCATCAATTCATCACTTGTGGAAAGAAAAATGTTGAATACTACTTGGAAAGTTGAATGCGGGTTTATTGCGGGAGTGTAAAGGTTCTTAGTTCTTTGATGTGGAAAAAAAGTGAGGGATTGTTTGTTAAATAATATAGTTTCAAAAATAAACATCAATGATATGACCTGGAAGTTACAAGTTTGAGTTGTAGAAAAAGCCTCCTCATGGTAAAGAAAGGTAAAGCCACTTACATTCGACCCTTCCTCAGACTAGCAGTCTGGGAACCTCGTGTACTGGGATGCTCTTTTTTTATGTACTTGTTTTAAAGGCATTAGTGATGTTTAGCTGTGTGTTGATATTGGTGATCCTGAGTTAAAAAGTCTGTGTCTGTGAACAATGCAGGCACTTCTAGATGTATATACCATCAATAGAGAGATAGGGAAACTGGATGGCATCAGAGTTGCCCTTGTTGGAGATCTTGCTAATGGGAGGACAGTCCGTTCACTTGCATACTTGCTTGCCAAATACCAAGATGTCAAGATCTACTTTGTCTCTCCCGATGTGGTTAAAATGAAGGTAACGATATCAGTTCCCTATAGAATGCACCAATGAGTTCTTGCGTCTCTTAACTGAAAGTAAATTGCTGTTCTGCACAGGAAATAATTTGCAGTAATTGTGAATTTTAGATTGAAGAGCTGGAATAATGTAAATAAACTTGGATTTCTGGTTTCTCATGTATTGTGATGTCCTTCTCAGGATGACATAAAAGACTATCTGACATCAAGGGGAGTTGAGTGGGAAGAAAGTGCTGATTTAATGGAAGTAGCTTCCAATTGTGATGTTGTCTATCAAACTCGCATTCAGCGAGAGCGATTCGGAGAAAGAACTGACCTTTACGAAGAAGCGCGAGGAAGGTACATTGTGGATCGTGATGTGTTACATGTGATGCAGAAGCACGCTGTGGTCATGCACCCTCTCCCTAGACTCGATGAGGTAAATATTTGATTTTGTGTTGATGTTAGTCTGATCTTTCGAGTCTTGAATTGTTTTTTCTATTTTCTGTTATTTTTCTTCGGCTTGAGTGTTGGATGACTTCGATCTAAAGAATTTTTTGTTTTTGTGTTTCTCCTCACAATGGCATGTAGATAGCCGTGGATGTTGATCATGATCCGAGGGCTGCTTATTTTAGACAAGCAAAGAATGGTCTCTACATTCGAATGGCTCTTTTGAAGCTTCTACTTGTTGGGTGGTAACAACTTCTTCTGAACCAAGTTTTTCTACTCGATGCTTACATTGACCATGAATGCTTAGGAGTGCACCTAGTTTATGACAAAAACTGCAAGAAAGGCCTGAAGTTTGAAGGAACTGATGATGAGTGTACGAATTGCAATGACATTTTTTTTTGTTGACATTAACGAAGGAAAATAAGAAAGACTCTGCACATGACGCTTCACAACAGAGGAGCCGCGTGCATATCAATGAGGAAAATGACAGCAGTTCCATGTATTCTTTTGATCTATGTTTTATGAAAGGCAACCGAATGCGTTTCCTCGAACCGTTCAAATTTATTTCGAGAAACTCTTTTCCCTTAAAAGAGAAAATCTAATTAACAAAATTTATTAGGACGCATTAGAAGCACAAAAAAAGTAATAATAATAATAATAAATTAAAAATTTTTCATTGATATAATTAAATAAAATTATAAATAAAAATAATTATTATAATATTTTGTTATTCATACTTGTGATTCAGTAAATGTTATTATATAGTATGTTCTTTCACTAATTAACTAAACACGTTTTGAGTTATTCATCAAAAGCTTATTATTATCAAGAGAAACACCACTTTCCGGGGAGTGCGTGATATTTTTCTAGATCACGTCGAAGGAGCACTTACTTAAATTACTTCAGGGACCTCCGACTTTTGGCTTGTAGATCACTAATTACCTTAGCTTGAATGTTCTTCCTTTTTAATTTTCGGCCACAGAGTAGATAAATAGTAGAGTAACATCTTAACCTCTTTTTTTTTTTTTTCATCTACTGGAACACTCATTGAGTCATGCACAATAATAAGATAATTTTTTAATTTACAAAAATTTATATCTTTTTTTTTTTTCATTAAGGTTACATTTCGACCATTTCTCATATTTTTGATATTTATTCTCATATTTCTTACCATGCGTCATGTATTGAAACATTATTATTATTTTTCTTTTTTTCTATTTTACTTTTTCACCTTTGTGCCTAAGAATTGTGTTATGGTGGCAACGATAGATATATGCTATGTAGATTAATGTCTTCGGATTTGATCGAGTTACAGAAAACATCTGATACCATTTGGATGTATTAAAAAAGTGTATACAAAAAAAAGAAAAAAAGATGAGGGTAAAAATATTTGTAATTTTAGGTTGAGCTACAAGCTTTGTCTTGATCGAAAGATGAAACCCCACTTGAAGGAATTTAAGCTCATAACCATATCACAGGAAATCCGAAATCTTCCTGTATATTATTAACTTAATTAATATTCTAATCGATGTTGCATACAATAAATCAAATGAATTTCTGTTGGCTAGAGTTGATTAATGATGGGTTAGCACACAAATCTTCCCCCTCTAATCTGTGGAGTTTAGCAAAAACACCAACCAGGGTTGCGGTGTTGTACGTGCATGCCTCCGTTTGCTTGTAATTTCCTCTCTCGTCTCTAAATTGAGCGTTGATATCAGGCCCACCCACTAAAGCCCCAACAAGAACATTTGGGTTCGGATCTTTTCCGTTGTACCAAATATCGTACCCTTGCATGCACCCGATAAAACCCCTCCTCCCAATAGATGCTCCCCTGTGGTGAACCCTTTGAGGGTATCTTGGACCATAACCAACCAAGTAACTGATGTTCATTGGATTAGCACCCAGAATGTAATCAACTTGTGATTTGGCAAAGCTAAGAATTTCTCGTGGGCCCACCATTCCGCGATCGCAATTGAGCCGTCGATCCGTGGCTATAAGATAATCAGAGTACACCGTGAGAAGAAACGCTGCCGTTGATACGTATTGCATGTTGTTCCACTTGCGGGTGTACAGCAAACCCCCCGCGGTGCGCTCCACGTTAGTCTGGTGGTTTTTGTTAAGGCAAGCACAAACATAATGCTCTGCTTTTGAGCGGTATTGTTCTAAAATGTGCTTGTGCTTCTCGTGCCTGTCTTCTCTTTGCAACTGCAAGATATGACATTAGGGAATTGAAGTGATTAATTAACTATATATATATATATATATATATATAGATTAATAAATACGCACATTATGCAGATTAAAAAGAGGATCATTTATCCCGTTGATAGAGAGAGAGAAAAAAATGAGAGACCATGGATGCGATGAATTGAACGCCAGCATACTTGACATCCCAGCTAAACTCAGTGACGGACCAAGTGATCCCTCCAAGGTCACGAGCATTCTCTAGCACATACTTCAAATAAGTCACACTGCCAGTGGCCTTGTCTAGCCACAAAGCTGCCCATAATAGCTCGTCCATATAGCCACTTACTGACGCGTAGTTCCCCTTCACCACCTTCACACTATCATCATATTTTCCTCTGTACTGGTCACCCAACTCAAACAACTACAAAGATAGCACATACCCTCGTTAGTAATCGTTATCAAAATTTTTTCGTTCTTAATTCTTTAATTGAAAAGATTATTAGGTTAGGCTAAATTTCTATCCTAGGTGGCAATTAACTGAAATTAGTTAAAACATGAATTCTAATATTAGATGTTGAAGTGACAGACAGAATATAAGATCAAAAATTGATGCGTCGGACATGAATGGAGTCAAGTCTCTCATCGCGTAGTTCGCGGTCGATTGCAATAGAACTCTGAAGTAGTTCGAGCCCATTATGTGTAGTTATACGGACCATATGTATTGGTCCTGTAATGTTTATTGATTTTGTGGTGAATAGAACTCGTTGATGTGCTTCTTCAATTTCTTCATCAAAAAGACACCTAACTATCGTTAGGTCATAAATTCAGACCCGAGTCAATGCAAGAGGAGTACACTCAATCACCACTTAACTACCACCTCCTCGGATGGATCTATAACAAGTTGACAGGTTAACTGAACTAACTTACTTGTTTTGCATGGTGCAATAGCAGGTGGGCGTATCGCCTGCTCGTGTTTTTAAACACAATGGCTGCCGACGCCATTGCTGCCGCCGTCTCCGCCGCAACCTCTGATCCAGGATTTTCTTTGTCAATTTTGTATGCTAGCCGGGATGTTGTCGTGTCCTCCGGCCGCTGCCAGCAGTAGTGATCGGTATTTCCATCACCCACCTAAAGGGGTTGCCACAAATTCAAGTCCGTGCAAACTAATAACACAATATATAGAATACTTCTTTTAAGTTGGCAATTTCACTTGATGATTTACCTGAATCCACAAGACATTGGGTTGACTGTGTGCTTTGATGAAATAATCCGTACCCCATTTGATCGCCTCAAGCGCGTGCTCGTACTCTCCTGCGCCGGCTATTTCTTCGCCGTATTCTATTACGCTCCACGAAAGCATTGTTATGGTGAATGCCATGGGCAGACCAAACTTGACATTGTCACCAGCATCATAGTAACCGCCAATCAAGTCCACCTACACCCAAAAAAAAAAAACAGAGAGAGACCCAATTGCCTTCAATATATCGACAGTGCATCGGTACATGCACAAATATGGAATAGTGGCTAGATATGCATAAAATGCTGTAGAATTGATGGCCTACTCCTTGTTCGAGCCCATCAGTGAGGCCGGAATGTTGGCGCCAAGTGACCCTTTGATTGTGTGGCAACCGGCCGGACCGTTGGGATTCGAAGTAGAGGAGACTTTTCGACAGAGCTTCGCCGTAGTTGAAGGATTGGGATGAGGCTAAAATGGCAGGTAAGAAACACAAGAGGCCAAAGCAGTGGAGTCGGAGAGAAAGCTTCAGTTTTTTATTCCTCCCCATTTGGATTTTGTCGCTCCTTCACATCACCCTTGATTCTATTAATATATGCCTTTACCTTCAAGCTTGTAAATTTGGTTGCAAAATGTCTCGATTTGATTGGGACAGGGAAATAGAAAAAGGGGTCTCATTATGAACTTTGATTTTCTTCTCAATTAAAGTTCAAAAAAGCATTTAAGTTCAGTATTTTTAGACCTACCAAATTGAATTTCAAGGGAAAAGTCAGGGGCAGGCTAAATTAAAGCACCAATGTGAGCTTAATTACCATATATGTAGGGGAAGGGCCCCAAGCTACCTATTGTGTAAATTATGAGATGCCGACATTTAACACTTAAAAGGGTCCGATTCAATTTTTTGTTTCGGCCTATTTGTTTTTAGAGACAAGCCAGCTTCAACCGTGTCTAAAATGGAACTCAACGTAGATTGAATCCAACGTCTATGTTGTCTTTATTTATTTTTTATTTTTTAAATTAAGTTTTCTTTTGTTTGCTAAAGTTTTAAACATTAAACTGCAGCTCCCATTTGGACTCTTTTTAACCGCAATAAAAAGAAAGAAAGAAAGAAAGAAAAAAGGAAATGGCAGCTAGCCTCGATTCTGGAATAAATCTTCCAGTTTGTATCATACATGGAAATTCCATTACTGCCTCGCTGGTTAACCTTTATCCAGAATTAAAGCAGATTGCTGGTCAAGCGTTTCAATCAATGATAATCTGCATGGGCTTCTCGTGTAAATCACAACGGTAAAACGATATAAAGAAACACCGCATGAATTTGCAATTCAACAGCCGGCACCAGATTCTAGCAATCTTGTAGGGTCATGAGAAATAATTATGTTAGAATCTCACGGGAATGTTGAACCAGTTCCAATTTTAATACAGTTTGGCTCTCCATTCAGTTACGGTTACAACTTTGGCTCGATTTTTTGAGAAGTGAACTGCAGTCAAACCACCCCCTTTTTTTTTTTTTTTTTTATTTGAGGAGAGGTTGGGGGGGGAGGGGGGTTGGTTTTCCAATTACCATTCGTTAAGTTTTACCGAAGTCAGGCTTGGGTTACAACAATAGGCCTTTCGGACCAAAAAAAAAGAAAGGAAAAAATTCACAACGAACTGTATTTTTTTTGGTTCTTCAAGATTCACAGTAACCAACGCATAACACTTATTTTTTAATTTATTACGAATTTTATTTAGTCGTAAACTATATAATAAAAATATTTATGGGATCAAAATTGAAGACCGCAAAAATATAGATATAAATTCATTAACCCTCAAGTATTAATATTCGCTTTAAATCAGGCCAACTTAACGGCTCTCACTTGGGCTCCCAACGTAGTAATCAAAATTAGCCCTTTTTTGGTTTTGGCAGGGGCTTGGCAAGGCGGAAAGAATGGCAAATCCGCGAGTAACCATCGTTTGTCTTCTGAAACCAATAGTATATCCATTTCAACAAACATGACTAGCAATAGCATGCAGTCATGACGCCGTGGAAAGCTGCAATTATTGCAGTAATACTCGACTTTGTTACCTACTGGGGCAGAGAAGCATTTCAAATCCAGGTGAGTTGGCACCAATGAAATCTCCTTTGTCATCCACAGGCATCGCAAGGTGGCTCCTTGAATGTGCGTCCCCAACATCGACATAATCAACCTTACAGCCAACATAGCTCGCATGCACTAGTTAGTGTTCCTTTCCACATTCCATTTTGAAAGGAAAATAAGCAGAACAATTCCTACAACAAAGACAAGGATCTGCCTTGCAAACAAGTAGTGCTTATGGATTCATGGCATGGTGACAATAATCAAGAGGCTAACAGGAATAGTCAAGCTTTTAATCCCAAAAACATTCACGGTTCCGCATGCTACAATAGTTGTTAATATTAAAACATAGCAGGTTCAGAAAGAAGGGTTTTGTAAGTGCAGATCAGTTCCAAACATTGTTTTTCAAGGACCTTAATCCACAAAACACAGAATATTGTGCTTCAACCAGATTATCTTTTATATCCTACTAGATTAAACCCTAACAAACAAATAAATTAGGCAATAGCACCACCAGTCTGATGAAGCATTGCATCTATCTCATCCCCATCCTCCATCTCAAGCTGCAACCAAAGAAAAAATAAAAGATGATAGTCTGTACACGCAGAAACATAGCCACCAACGCACACTGATGAGAGAAAGACAAAGGGAGACCTCATCAGGAGTCTGCTCTGCACGAAGTCGACGGCCATCAAAGAGGAAAGCAATGGAGTTGAGCTCCACTGACTGTCGGTCACAGTAAGCATTCATGAGCTTCTTCAATTGAGTGCTTCTCTTGATCCTGAAGAAAACCTCATTCCCATCCTAGAAAGAGTGGCCAAACAGTCACACATTCAACTTGACAAACAACCAAAAAAATATGTCTAGTTTAAAAACCCCAGCAAATATGAGATAATCCAACAATAAAGCAAATCATCAGCAACATTATAGCAAGCACCAGAGATTACATTTTTCAAACCACTTGAAATCTCTCATAAAGTCTAAACATGAATAACCGGTTCATCCACCGAAATGGAATAGATCACTCAACTTTGTTGCTTTCCAAACTGAATTACAATAAAAAAGAATAACAGCGCACTGTATTTGCCTAACAAACAATTTTTTCCATGGCACCACATGAAAATAGGCCTCACAAAAGCAAAACTAAAGATCCTACAAAGCACAATACAAGCTTTAAAAAAAAAAAAAAAAAAAAACATTCATCACACTTCTAACGGCACGCAAGTTTCTGTTGGGAAACACTGCGCAATCCACCTAAAATCAATCCTAAATCAAATATTTCCCACATAAAAAGTGCTCAGTAAGTGCTCCAAAACCAATTTTACTCGCTTAAATTCGATTAAATACTAGAATTCAACCAAGTGAGGGCTCAAATCCTAAAATCTACCGCAAGCCAGACAAGCCGCAATAAAATCCTGACAAGGCAAGTCTCCAATTTTTTTAAAAAAATTTTTCCCGGTTTCTTCGCGCGAAAAATAAAAATAAAAAACATTAATCGAGCAAAAATAACCTTGAAAAAGAGAAAATATCGCAAAAAATGAGCGAGAGAGAGAGAGAGAGAGAGAGAGAGAGAGAGAGGACCTGGCCTTTGACCTTGAGATTGATGTGCGCCGCCTGATCTGCGGGTTTCTTGTCCTCCTCTTGGTTGGTTACTCCCGACATGTGCTTTTCTTTAAAATCTCCGCCGTTAAGCTACCGTTCGGCCTCCGATCCACGGCGGATAAACGTCGTCGCCGATTCCAACCAATCTAGTAGGTTTTATCGACCCTGATTTGTTTATTCTGATCAGCGGAGAAGAATAGTATTTGTGTTTCCGGGAAGGGGATCGGACGGCTATGATCTCGTGTTTCAGAACTGATCGGACGGTTCTGTTGAACCCACGCCTTAAGTCGACCAAGCCACCATTTGAGTTGAACCACCCTCTAAGTGACGTCGTTTTAGTGGCACTCCCAGGGCCATGCCCGTGTCCTTTTTAATCATTAATGATTCACATTTATTTATTTATTTATTTTCATTTATAAAACCTGAAAATTAAATTTTAAATTTTAAATTAAAAGTTTTAGTCGTTCTACTATAACTAGCAACTCTTTTATCTTATTTTATTTTTATAAATAGAAGTTAAATTTTATGATAAAAATAAAAATATTTTAAAAAATAAAAAAAATATAAAATGAATTTCAAATTTACTTAGTAAAATTGGCAAAAATTTTAATTGAATTTTCCACTTGCACGAACAAAAATGAACTTCTCTGATGCTAGAGGCAAGCACATAAATTGAATTGGAGGGTTTGCACAAGATGATATTATAAATTTTGAAAAAGAGTTTAATATATACAAAATTTATCCATATTTTTACATATATATATATATATATATATATATATATATATATATATTGTTTCAGGAAATTATGACTTAGTAGCCTTATGGAAATTGAATTGGATAATGACCCAAAACCTAAGGGTTGGTGATCAGACTAAACCAGCCGAAGTGCAAAATTTTTTGGGGGCCATTTGTAGGCACCAAAAAACTGCACCTCATATTGCAATTGGCTCAGAGAGCATAGGTCCATAAGACTGAAATGTGAAATGCAGCCCAGAAAAATTCACATTTCCTCTAACTGATGGCAGCAATAACAAAGAAGTGGATGTAAGTTGCCCTCTCTCCACCATCTCTCTCTTGACTCTCATTTAATCTCCAGAGGGACTCCCTCGTCGAGTGTATTTTTCCCACCACAGGCTCCTTGATTTTCAGCTTCAACTTGTTGAGACCATCTGATTCTTCTAATAAAATTACTGCATAAATGCAAAATCATTTTATATATTATATAAATAATATTTTATATAATATATTAAACAGATTTATTGTTATTTTTTATAATATAAAATAATGTATATATAATATAATAATATCTTTATCAACAGTCTCCTTGGAGGCCCGTGATTGCTTCCACTGTTTTTCTACCCACTTCAAGCTTTTTTAATTTATTTTTTTTAAATAGAAAAATCGAAGTAATAATTCAACGTACACGTATATATTTACTACTAAAGTAGAACGATTGGTGGTAAATAAGCGGGAGAATTTTAATCACTAGAAGCTATTAGCTACTATCTCTAACCCCTACTATCTTGATTTTGATTGTGCATAGACTTGCCTGGAATATCTTTAAATTTGTGGCCATTATATATATATATATATATTTAAAAAAAAATTGTTGTGCGTCATTTGCTCTTCTCAAAAAAAAAAAAAAAAAAGGGTATTGCACGTGAGACCCACCAGTCCCGTCTGAGCCCCCAAGTAAGTCCAAGTGGAAAAATGGATCATGATATCGAATCTGATATTGCTGCCTAAACAAACTCTCCCATTTTGGTTCCAAAGAAAATGCAAGTTTTTAGATGGCATACAGAAATTAAATGGGGAAATATCCTTGCCCACCGGAGGGGAAGACCAATTGGAAACTTAGCGGTCCCAATTTTGAGCCCTCACCCCTAAGATGTAATGGCATTCGACACCCATTGCAGCCTAAAAACCAAAAAATGTTCCAGTTACGGGCATTGGCAAAGGCTTTGCCACTTTCCAGGACCTTGAGGATGATCCGAGCGAGAAGAATGATCCATCAGAACATTCAAGAACTTGAAATCTAAGGGCCCGAGGGTTCACATTTGTAGAGGTTCCGGCCTTCTACCGTCTTTCGAGTGCAATACAGAATCCAATTCTGGCCCATTTCGTTCCTGCTACACGAAACCCAAACACAAGTCAAGTGCCCAGCATTAGACGTTTTGGTGCACATAATCGAGCTTAGTCTTGGAAGGACCCAATCCAGTGCTCTGGCAAAAGGGTCCAGATCGAGCTGTCCCATGTCAAGTAACCTTTTACTTAAATGGGCAATGCTATCGCTGCTATTTAAAATATTACAAGCACATCGTACTAACACTCGTTTAAGCCCATCAAATTATATGTAATCCAAGCATCATTATTTCAGGTTGAATTATGATTTTAATATATATATATATATACACATAGTAAACATTATAGAAGCAACACAAGAGTTATACACAAATTTTCTTGCATTCGACTTTATTTATTTACAAAACGGAATAAAATGTAATTGATATATATTTTTTGTTATTATTATGTTATTTTATAAATATTATTATTTAATTTTTGCCTCCGTATTTTTTTTCTTTCTTAAAGGCTCAAGAAATCTATTATATTATAAGTTATTTAATAAAAGTAATTTTGAAATTTTTTTTTTTTTATAAATCTCACATCTCAAAAATCTAAAATAAATATCTAAAACCTTAACTATTAGAATTCACCCTTAAGCGCTTATCACGTTTATTATACCGAAGTACACAGGACTAAAAAGCAAGGCTTTTAAGGAATGATCTGGGAGACATAACTAATAAAAAAAAACATCCACGTTGTGGAAATTGGGAATGCACCAAAGAGGTATCATAATCGGGGCCTCAAATTTAGACTCTTCACCGGCGAGCCAAGGCCTAATTGGCAAACTTTAATTTTTTATTTTATTTTATTTTATTTGAAAAGCAAAATATCACATCAATGTTCAGGCAAAATAACAAAACAGAAGAAAAAAAAACCGTGTTTGAAAGGCAACCCCAAATGTCAAACACAACTGCCCCGGACGCTTGAAACGAAGACCTTTGCCCTGGTGGAGATGGTAGAGCAGCTTAGCTTTGATTTTTCTCCAATTCAATAATGCAACGTGGCAAGCCATAATTGTAATTGTGCAAACTTCAAACGCACTAAAAGCCACAGAAACCCGCCGACTCCACCATCACGACCACCCCCCCCCACTCACCTTTTTGGTGAACGAATTATCGGCCGTCTTCTTTCCACATAGAAATTGTCATAACCACTCATCATGGTAGTCCCCCCAAGACCTTCCACGTTATGAACACATCCTCCACCTGTCCCTTTCCTAAGGCAGCGAACTGAAAAGGAGACGAGAAAAGGCATACGACCACAGGGACCCTCGCGGTTGAAACCAAAGAAAAGAGGACCTCAAATTTTCATTTGCATTCCCGCTTTTTCTCAACTAAAATCAACCATAATTTCGGCGTACGTACAAAGCAATGGATATGAATTATGATGTTCGGTGAACTGAACGTTATCGGTACAACCATAGACATGCTGTTTGTTTTTGTTTTTGTTTTTGTTTTTTCAGAGATTGCAATCAACTTGTATCAAAACTTAGCTTGAATCGTATTAACGGTAAATCCACCTTCTCGATCCAACAAAATTCAAGCAGCCTGGTTCAAGAGTTTGAATCTTCTTATATAAAGATATGTCGACCAAGCATGGAGAATAAATTGTGAATTACAATTTAAAAGAACAAAATAACTTTGTGGAACAAGCCTACAGTTACTTGCTTACCCATTAAATAAAGGGTCATCAAACAAAATGCAATCAATCATTGAGATTTTAAGTAAGAGATGACGGCGATCTTCATCCTTTGGGACTCGCATACTCGGTGCCTCTTCTACAATAAGCCGAACGGGTCAGTTATCTGCTTACCCATTAAATAAAGGAACATCAAGCAGGTGGCTTACCCTTTGCCTCGTCATTTGGGAGATTTAGAGTATAAAACTCAATTATTTATTTATTTGGACAAAACCGTTTGACAATATCATTAATCATGATATTTCCTGTTTACAATATGAAAATAAAATGGTAGAATGTTGACTTAGCGACAACGATATATGAACAACCAGGCTGACAATATCCAAAGAGCTCTCAATTTTTAATGTCTAGGTCAAGTTAATGAAAATCTTGTGGTGATTGAAGTGGTTAAAAATTTAAAGTAAAAAAAAAAAAAAGAGTTTAATGTCTAGGTTAAATTAATGAAAATCTTTTTGTGTAGATATCATCCAATCGATGAAACATAAATTATAAGACTCGATAGAATGAATGCTGTCTCTTTTTGAATGGGAGCTTCAACAAATTTCGGTCGCCATTAATAAACTAAAAGAGCTCATAAATGCATGGTGGAGACCCTTATATTATTGGGCTTATTATTCATAAAAAGTTAGGTTGAATCGGACAACTGAACATGTTGTCGTGAAGGGCTGCATCGACAACGGAAAAAAAAAAAAAAAGGGAAAAAAAATAAATCAATGCACATTATTAACAGGAAAAATTTTGAAAGACACAAAAAGGTGGACAATAAAGAAACTTGAAAAAACATTTCAAAAAATTAATTTAACGTGAGCCTCATAATTTAATTATTATTATTATTATATTTTTTTTTTGGCACCATAAGAGAGACTTGCGTTAATCTCCTTCATTTTTAAATACTTTTTCACCATCAGCCTTTTATCAATTTTCAAGTCACTAACAGGCAAAATTGTTTTAGCGCTTTTAAATTAATGATTGATGTCGGTAGTAATTTATGTCGAGTCTTCGCTCTTCTTAATTGTTTTCCTCTCGCCTCAGAAAAAGGGTTGGGCTCAAAATCATGCTTTTTAATTGGACAGTGAGTGCGTGCGTGCGTAATTAAGAATGATTTAGCAATAATTACGCTCCTCCAAGCGAGTCCATGATTCTGGAGTTGAAATTTAAGAAGAATTGTATTTGAATCGCCAACTTCCTGAATCTTCCTCCGCCTTAGGTCTCGTTGGTTTCGCCAAGAAGAACATTAGGTTCAATTAGAGATTCTCTAATAATCTATTTTCTGAGAATTGAATTTCTTCTTCTTCATACAGTCAAGATAGTCTTGTTTTTTTATTTTCATTTTTTAAAGAATTTTTTTGAACGAAAATCTATAAGAGAAACGTTCAATTATATCCCCCCATAATCCTAATGCTTACAGTTACCCGAACAAGCCAACGCGAAATGGCTAATAAATCATTACGGCTCAAAGACGTACGGAATATGACCAATAATAATAACAATAATTACAACCAAACAAATCCAACGGTCGTATTTGCTTTTTTCTTTTTCTTAGGGTACAAAGTTACAAATCCAACGTTCACATTTCGGTGAAACGAGACAAATATTACACGAAAAACAATCGTTTATTGAAGGTAAGTCAAAGACCCTTTCTTTATGTCTAACCATATGTCGGAAACAGTGGGCCACCTACTTCTGCCCGGATGGCAGATGGCATGATCGTGCCCATCTAAGAGAACACGTGTACGCCTGTGGGTCAATCTCCAGATGTCAGAATTTAACTCGAAGGCTCCCACGCCAAAAAGGAATCTGCCTTTCTGGATTTAACACGACCACCGGCGAAACGGTCGAGTAAGGGCAGGGTGGTGGTGGGGTCCGTTGGTTTCGCAATCGTGGCAGAAGGACAATGATCAGGAAGTTAAAAATTCTTTTTTGCTAGTTTTTATTTGTGTAAATTAAAATCTATGATGACATTTAATCTAGCAAGTTTATGTGTTCGATATAATTTCACTATATATATATATATATATATATATATATAGAGTGTTGACCTAATGTGATTTACTGGTTTATAATATTCATTAGAAAACACTAATATAAGTTATATTAAATATAAGAATTGACTGTAATTATAAATATTATTACAAATAATATAATAATAATGTATATATATTATGAATATTTAAAAAATTAAAAAATTAAAATTTTTTATATTTTTATAAAAAGATATGTAAATTTTAAGAAAATTTGTTTCTCTATCAAAAAACTTTTAAAAAATTTAAGATTATTATTTTTTCTTTTTTTTATTTTAAAGAAATAAAAAATTAAATTATTATTATTATTATTTTTTAATA
>JAFFZT010000168.1:9017-31434 GCA_019804595.1 Bruguiera parviflora | reverse complement strand
TTGGTGACTTTTACTAATATTATACGTTATAGAGTTATGTTATAATAATATCATGTCATTTATATGTAAAATAAATTGCCGAGAAGATGATTGCAAACAAATTACATAACATTTAATAGTACAAGCTCGGTATTATTGATTAGCAATAGTTTAGTTGTTCGAAGTATTTATTTGTATTATGAGCTTATAGATTCGAATATTCGTTAAGACGTTTAATAATAATAAACGTATATTAGACTTTATAAAATGTCAGAATGATAAATAATGTTTACTAATATTATATATTATAAAGTCATATTACAATAATATTATGGTTTTTATATGTAAATTGAATAGTATTGGATTGAGCAACTTAATGTTTTTTTTTTGGGGGGGGGACTAGTGGAAGTTTTCTGTCACAATTTATAAAATCAAGAAAAGCATACCTTGATGTTGATATTCAATAGTCCACATTTGCTTAAAATTTTATACAACCCGTTTTGTCCATCCTGCCGTTCCAAGGATAAAAACGTAGCTAAATATAAAAGAGAATGGTATCTTATAATTCAGGCTAATGAGAATTCTTGCAATTGGGACATCAGACAATTCGCAAATATTACATTAATAATTATAATTAAGCCCAAACTTTAAGATGTGACCAAAAGAGTTAGTGCATGTTTCGAATTTATTGAATGTAGCTGCGCTATTACGGGGTATTTCGGGGGTCAATGCTCAAAATGGCAAAGGGTTAGCACTTGGCAAGGGCATGGACATGAAGTTGAGGGCCTAAATCAGGAAACACAGTTACAAAAGGCCAATGTCCAATCACCAAAATAATAATAATAATAATAAATATAGTTCATTTTTATATCATATATTTATTATTTCATATTATATAAATATTTCATATAAAATATAAAAATTAAAAATATAGCAACAGATATCGATGTTCACGTGGAAGATGCCTTCACAATTTCGGAGTATTAGATGCTTTCCTAACAAGCTTTGTCTTGATTCTGTTGTACATTCTTGAACTTCTTTGATAAGGCATGAGGATGGCCGTACGAAATGGAATCAAGCGCGCTTTCACTCATCGAAGGGCGAATCAGCGGCCCGCGTGTTCTCCTGCGGGACATTAAAAAACATTAAAAAAATGGTGTCACTTTCCTGTCCATTGGACAGCTTCCTCATTTGGGGCTTTGGAATCTTCACAGTCAAAATTGACATCCGCTCTTTGATACTCGTGACAGTGAAACATAAAATTCGCATCTATAATACAATTCTTGTAATTAATTAAAACTATACTAAGAGTAGCTCTCAAAAAAATATGTCAGCAAAAGAGCAATAAAAATATGTGTGTAATAAAAAATAAATAACAAAAAGATATATTATTATTTCATATTTATTTGAATAAAAATTTCAAATTAATTTGAATTTGAGATGTTTTGATTTAGTGCGAATTCTTAAGTTATAATTTTGTCTAACTTTTCTTCTTTTTTTTGGGGGGGGGTTTCACCCGAGATTTTCATTATACCCTTTAACTATTAATGTTCTTTTCATTTTATTGACCAAAGGTTTTAATCATAGTTTAATAATGCTCGAGAATATTTTATAACTGAAAATTTTAAATTCAAATCTTGGTAGTAATTAAATAATAACCAAAAAAAAGAAAGATTTAAATATTAGAATTAAAGGTATAAGAAAGCATCTTTTGGATTGACTTAGTCTTAATGTTTGGTGGCCAAATTTTTGTCGAGAGTTTATTCTCGGGGAAGTTTGCGTGACGTGGAATTGTGGATGGATTGGGACTCTCCATGAAGAGCGAGCGGATTCACACATCACGAGAAAGTGTACACCACCAATAATCGAGATTGTGATATTCCACTAACATACACGCCACAGACCATACCATCGGCTGGGACGGTGGGGACTTGGCCGATGGCTCTCCGCTAAGACACGTCCGAGGAAATTTCCCATTGTGGACTTTAGTTCATGCAAAGTAATGGTGTCCCAGCAGCGTGCCATGAAGCTAAAAGGGTACGAAATCCAGCCACCGTGGCCATTGGGAAGCTTCCTCTATAATTTCCCGATTCTTGAAGATTCTTTTCTTATATTGTTTTAGTAAAAACATTTGGTCCATATTCTCACCCATATTCCCAGTCTGTCTACACTTCTCTGCATAGGTTTTAATTATTATATTTTCTAATTTTAACCATTGAGACCTTTTTTGTCAAAATTCTGCATATATCTTACTTAATTGGAGTGATCGTAGTTTGCTTGCAGCATTGAAAAGAGATAGTAATAATGTAAATATTTCAATATGAAAAGTTCATGGATGTATAGAAATTACCATAAATATCACATTCGGTTTAGCCTAGAAATTTATTTCTCACAAGGGTATGTTCTGTCTCTGTGTTGTGAATTCCTGAGCTTTTTTTTCAGCCAAAAAAGCAAACAACCGAAATGTTATGCTAACTCGACTTTTCTACATTTTCCACAATCCATACGATTTATTGGGATTAGCCATTAATTCAATTGAATTGAAAGCAATCGAAACTTCCAATAAGAAAGCCACTCTCTCTCTCTCTCTCTCTCTCACGATCCGTAACCGAAATTGCCCAATAGCTTCAACGCCACTAGACACCTTCTTTATTAACCGAAGAAAAAGGTGAGAAAAAAAAAAACAACCTCTCTTCTTATCTTTCTATCTATATAAACACGGTTTTCCTGGCCTCTCATCCTCTGCGTTCCCCAACAACAACAGAAAACCTAGCTGCCCGATTCCCAAAATTCTCCACTTTTCCATCTGTTTGCTTTACCTCTGGCTTCAAAAAGTCTCTAAATTCACCTCAAGTACCTCCCAAAAACTACAACCCCAGGTGTCGTTTGCCATTTTTTGTTTAGAATTTAAAGACAAAATAAGAATTGGGTTATCTTTAATTTGTTCGTATTGAGGGTCTCCCTGCATAAAAATTGAATCTTGAGCGACTTTTTCTGTGTTTTTCACCGCCTCTTCTAGAATTTGGAGTCAAAACAAGACCTGGGTGTCTGCGATTTGTTCATCTTGAGGTTCTTCTTGCATAAAGATTGAACCTTGATCGAGTTTTTCTGTGTTTTTTTGGTTGTCGTTTGTAGTTTTGGGGGGGTTAAAACCCAGGGGTTAGACACGTTGTAGACATCACGGCTATACACGGAGCAACTACGCGGACTATAATTCATGTCCGAGCTGTGCGACGCAAGGGTTGTGTGATTGGCAGCAGCAGCAGCAACAACAACCCTTCGCCGCACGGTGGGCGTGGCGCTTTGCCTTCCGAAGGCGGCAGCCCTTCCGATCTTCTCTTCCTCGCCGGCGGCGGTTCCCATCTTTCTTTCTTCCTCATTTGATTAGGCTAGGACTAATAAGTACATATTTAGGCTAAAACGATATTAATATAGAAGGGAAAATAAGAGAGAGAGCGCAGAAAATTATTAGATCTTGGCCTGTGAGCTTGGTTTGTATTGTTTGGAGATTTGAGCAGTAAGATGAGCAGCGATAAGGAGATGATGCTGAGGATCAAGAGGGTTCCGACCGTTGTGTCAAACTACCAGAAGGAGGAGACGGAAGAGGGTGCCCGCCGTGGTGGTTGCGGCCGCAATTGCCTCCAGCAGTGCTGCGTTCAAGGTACTTGTTTTTTGAAATATACTATTTTCCTTCTGCTGCATTTCAAAAACTGGTTGAAAAAGAGAGCATGCAGAATTAGAGGCCTTAAGCTATATGATAGTTGGCTCTTATTTATCTGTTTGAAATATGACAGCATTCTATAATTACATTCTATGATTCCACATTTGGGCAGCAGCATATTTCTTCCTGCCGGGATTGCAGGAACTTGTTTTCCCTTGTTAAATTGTCTTTGTTGCTTTGAGTCTTTGGTCTCTGATTTGTTTTAGGCTTTGTTTGTAACTGTGTTATTCTGTTCTGCTTTTCCTTTGTTTTTCTCTTGAATTTTTTGCATGGATAGGAGCAAGGATTCCTTTGTATGCTTTCAAGAAAGTAGCCAGTATTGGGGAGAAATATGTGAATGGACATGGGTGCAACAACCCTCCCGTTGCTTTCCTTGACTCACTTCTTCTCGGGGAGGTATAATTATTTAAGCAATAAAGATTAATGAAACTGGTTTGCGTTTTCCTTTCTGTTGTGTGGTGGAATTTTAGCATTGAGGTTAAATTTTGTATGAATTGGAATTTTCTAGTGGGAGGACCGCATGCAAAGGGGACTCTTTCGCTATGATGTCACCACCTGTGAGACCAAGGTATGTTCGTCTTCATTTAAGGATTGTCTGCAAGGTAGTTCATAATTTGAAAATCCTGCAATGTATAGCTTGATAATTGAAAATTAGAGAATTTGGGACATTTTATTTATGCCAAATTTTATGATTATGTTGGTTTAGGTGATTCCTGGCCGGTATGGTTTCATCGCCCAGCTGAATGAAGGCCGCCACTTGAAGAAGAGACCAACTGAATTTCGTGTTGACAAGGTCCTCCAGCCCTTTGATGAGAAAAAATTCAACTTCACTAAAGTTGGACAGGAAGAGATTCTCTTTCAGTTTGAAGCGAGCGAGGATGGTGAAGTTCAATTCTTCCCAAATGCCCCTGTTGATACTGAAAATTCTTCAAGTATGGTTGCCATAAACGTAAGTCAGTTCTTGTACTGTTTTCAGTTTTGTTGACCAAAATAGTCTGTGAAATAGTAAGTGACTTTTGTTTCTTCTGTAACAGGTTAGCCCCATTGAGTATGGCCACGTGCTTTTGATCCCTCGCATTTTGGAGTGCTTCCCACAGAGGATTGAGCACGAGAGCTTCTTGCTTGCGCTTTACATGGCTGCTGAGGCTGGGAATCAATACTTCCGATTGGGTTACAACAGCTTAGGTGCATTTGCTACCATCAATCACCTTCACTTCCAGGTCTGTAGACACCTAAGACACATACATACTCACATGTATATGTGTGACTGCAAATTGTAGACTGATAAATATAGTGGCTTGGAATTACTTTATGAAACATTTATTAGATATTTTCTGAGAACAGGCTTACTACTTGGGCGTGCCATTTCCTGTTGAGAAAGCACCTACTAAGAAGATAACCACTCTGGATGGTGGAGTGACAGTTTATGAACTTCTGAACTATCCTGTTAGAGGCCTTGTCTTTGAGGGTGGAAACACTCTGCAAGGCTTATCCAACATTGTCTCCAATGCCTGCATCTGCCTACAAGAAAACAACATACCTTACAACGTGCTCATCTCCGATTGTGGAAAGCGTATCTTTCTCTTCCCACAGGTAATGACTTGGAAACCTGGTAGGTGTGATGCTTTCCTAGCTTCATGATCTGGTGTTAAGTGCACAGTCTAACCATGTGTTTGAATGTACAGTGTTATGCTGAGAAACAAGCTCTTGGGGAGGTGAATCTCGAGCTTCTTGATACACAAGTCAACCCTGCTGTGTGGGAAATTAGCGGCCACATGGTATTAAAGAGGAGGAAAGACTATGAGGAGGCATCTGAGGAGAATGCTTGGAGGCTCCTCGCAGAGGTTTCTCTCTCTGAAGAAAGGTTCCGAGAAGTCAATGCTCTTATCTCTGATGCCATTTCCTACAATGACGATGTCAATGGACATGACTCTCAAGAATCGCTGGAGGACACAGATGTCAAACCTCAACCCCATGAGAAAGTCGATGCTATTAACAAAGGTTCCCACGCCGCTATGGTCGCTGGGACTCAAGAATGCCTAGTTCTTCTGTAAGAATTGGGCTTTGATGAGCAGAACACGGGCATTTATGCTTCAAGTTCAGTATGCCAATTTATAAGCTATATGGCTGTGATAGCTAAAAGTACTTGTAGCGCGATGTGGCAGTAGCCTAAATAAGCGAACTAAGCTTGCTTTGTTGAACTCAGTTTGCCTTGTCCTAGCATTATTAGCTCTTACTTTTGTGTCATGTAGTTACATGACTCTGTCGCATCACGGGAATTCTATGAAGGTGATGTGGAGTGCAAGCTGCCATGCAGCTTATGTGAATAAAGCTATTATGTTTGTGCTTTTGGCCTGCGCTTTTGATACTTTTGGTTTGCTGAATATTCCAGGAGGCCTTAGAACAATACTCTACCCATGAGATCCTGACTTCAATTTGCATGGTAAAATAAAGCAGCCGCTGGAATGATTATTCATCTAGATTTGGCCTGAACGTTCACTTGGACCAGCCCGTACTGGGGTTTAGGAACACTGATGACAAATGTAACGGTAACGTTCCCCAAATCCAATTTGATTTTATGTCTAAAACTTACGGAATTTTTATTTTGTCGGACACAATTTTACTTGTTAGGCACGTAACCACGTTAATGGACTAGGTTTCTCCGAGCATTTACCCTCCGGCAGCAGCACCGATCATGAAGCTAGGAAAGTTACTATTAAAATATCTCAGCATAACATCAATGGACTAGGTTTCATTTTCACAAATAAAACTTAATGGACTAGGTTTCATTTTCAACAATACTTAATAGACTGGCTTTCCATAACGTACTCGTTAAAATATATTTTCTGATTAGGTGAAAATGAAACCTACTCAATATCTTCCATTAAGTATTCATTAACAACGTTTGAAATAATTATTAAAATATTATTATAAATACTAAATTACTATTTACTTATTAAGAGAAAAAAAATAATTTTAAAGCTGACTTTTGGGGTTAGCTTATTTGTTGATTTTTTTTTTTTTAACTAACGAGATTGTTACAAGACATTATTATTATTATTATTATTATTATTTGTAAATATTTGGATTTATCCTTTTTGAAACATTACAAAATTTACCAAAGAAAGAGGTAAATACGACTTTTAACCCCTTTTATAATGTTTGACTAACTTTTTATTTTTTGTTACGTTTGAATTATTATATAGGAGTCAAGCCGTATACTAAGTGTAAATTTCATTTTTTTTCCTATTTTTAAATCATATTTAGAAATGGAAAAAATGAATGTTAACAAAACGCATTGTCGCTTAGACATTTTATTGTTTCCTTTTGCGCCAAAATCGTCTTCCAAAATCATCCCGCTTTTCCACTGCACTTCTGCCCCCGCCGTTCTCACCCTAAAACCCTTCCCTTTTCTCGCCAACCAAACGCACCCTAAACACCATCTCTCCTTTTTTTTTGGTCCCTGTTATTTTCTTAGGTACACTCTCTCTCTCTCTCTCTCTCTTATTTCAATTTCAAGACCTATTAGAATTTTTCTTTTATGCAAAAGAAACTAAAGGTTGGCGTTTTCTTGAACAATTTGGTTACTAATTCAATTTGCAGGCATCTTTAATGGGTTCTTCAACCTCGTTTTCTGTCTATTTATTGAATGTTCGTGCAATTTCTCCAATACCCATTACGCGTTACAGAGTTTCAGGGATAAAGTTCCCAAATTTATGCACCAAAGGTTCGATTAGATCAAATTGGATTGCTTTATCAAGCGATGGGAGGGTCTATACAAGGGATGGAGTCCAGTGCAGTGCAGTGGGGATCGAGAAAACGACAGCGTTTCAGCTGGAGGATGTGATTGAAGCGCAGCAATTCGACGGGGAAATTCTTGGTAATATATTTGAAGTAGCCCGTGAAATGGAGAGGATTGAGAAGAACTCTCCAGGAAGCCAAATTCTTAAAGGGTATTTAATGGCTACTTTGTTCTATGAACCTTCTACTCGTACGAGGTTGTCGTTTGAGTCCGCCATGAAGCGGCTGGGCGGCGAGGTTTTGACCACCGAGAATGCCAGGGAGTTCTCGTCGGCGGCCAAGGGAGAGACACTAGAAGGTGGGGTCTTTAATTTTAATTTGGATATCCCGTTTTGTTAAATTTTTATTTGAGATGGGTTTGGAAAAAAGATGTAATTTTCCGTTGGTTTATTAATGGTCTTTAGGAGGTTTGATCTTTGGTTTGCAGATACTATTAGGACTGTTGAAGGGTATTCTGATATAATTGTGATGCGTCATTTTGAAAGTGGCGCTGCTAGAAGAGCGGCGGCAACGGCAAGTATTCCGGTGATCAATGCTGGGGATGGTCCTGGACAGCATCCGACTCAGGTGTGCGCGAATTTTGATTTTGATGTGTAAGAATAGCCTCCAGCCTTTATCATTTTTGCCAGTAGAAGTAATTGAATCATCAATTCATCACTTGTGTAAAGAAAAATGTTGAATACTACTTGGAAAGTTGAATGCAGGTTTATTGCGGGAGTGTAAAGGTTCTTAGTTCTTTGATGTGGAAAAAAAGTGAGGGATTGTTTGTTAAATAATATAGTTTCAAAAATAAACATCAATGATATGACCTGGAAGTTACAAGTTTGAGTTGTAGAAAAAGCCTCCTCATGGTAAAGAAAGGTAAAGCCACTTACATTCGACCCTTCCTCAGACTAGCAGTCTGGGAACCTCGTGTACTGGGATGCTCTTTTTTTATGTACTTGTTTTAAAGGCATTAGTGATGTTTAGCTGTGTGTTGATATTGGTGATCCTGAGTTAAAAAGTCTGTGTCTGTGAACAATGCAGGCACTTCTAGATGTGTATACCATCAATAGAGAGATAGGGAAACTGGATGGCATCAGAGTTGCCCTTGTTGGAGATCTTGCTAATGGGAGGACAGTCCGTTCACTTGCATACTTGCTTGCCAAATACCAAGATGTCAAGATCTACTTTGTCTCTCCTGATGTGGTTAAAATGAAGGTAACGATATCAGTTCCCTATAGAATGCACCAATGAGTTCTTGAGTCTCTTAACTGAAAGTAAATTGCTGTTCTGCACAGGAAATAATTTGCAGTAATTGTGAATTTTAGATTTAAGAGCTGGGATAATGTAAATAAACTTGGATTTCTGGTTTCTCATGTATTGTGATGTCCTTCTCAGGATGACATAAAAGACTATCTGACATCAAGGGGAGTTGAGTGGGAAGAAAGTGCTGATTTAATGGAAGTAGCTTCCAATTGTGATGTTGTCTATCAAACTCGCATTCAGCGAGAGCGATTCGGAGAAAGAACTGACCTTTACGAAGAAGCGCGAGGAAGGTACATTGTGGATCGTGATGTGTTACATGTGATGCAGAAGCACGCTGTGGTCATGCACCCTCTCCCTAGACTCGATGAGGTAAATATTTGATTTTGTGTTGATGTTAGTCTGATCTTTCGAGTCTTGAATTGTTTTTTCTATTTTCTGTTATTTTTCTTCGGCTTGAGTGTTGGATGACTTCGATCTAAAGAATTTTTTGTTTTTGTGTTTCTCCTCACAATGGCATGTAGATAGCCGTGGATGTTGATCGTGATCCGAGGGCTGCTTATTTTAGACAAGCAAAGAATGGCCTCTACATTCGAATGGCTCTTTTGAAGCTTCTACTTGTTGGGTGGTAACAACTTCTTCTGAACCAAGTTTTTCTACTCGATGCTTACATTGACCATGAATGCTTAGGAGTGCACCTAGTTTATGACAAAAACTGCAAGAAAGGCCTGAAGTTTGAAGGAACTGATGATGAGTGTACGAATTGCAATGACATTTTTTTTTTGTTGACATTAACGAAGGAAAATAAGAAAGACTCTGCACATGACGCTTCACAACAGAGGAGCCGCGTGCATATCAATGAGGAAAATGACAGCAGTTCCATGTATTCTTTTGATCTATGTTTTATGAAAGGCAACCGAATGCGTTTCCTCGAACCGTTCAAATTTATTTCGAGAAACTCTTTTCCCTTAAAAGAGAAAATCTAATTAACAAAATTTATTAGGACGCATTAGAAGCACAAAAAAAGTAATAATAATAATAATAAATTAAAAATTTTTCATTGATATAATTAAATAAAATTATAAATAAAAATAATTATTATAATATTTTGTTATTCATACTTGTGATTCAGTAAATGTTATTATATGGTATGTTCTTTCACTAATTAGCTAAACACGTGATCTTTCACTAAACAAAAGCTTATCATTATCAAGAGAAACACCACTGTCCGGGGAGTGCGTGATCTTTTTCTAGTTCACGTCGAAGGAGCACTTACTTAAATTACTTCAGGGACCTCCGACTTTTGGCTTGTAGATCACTAATTACCTTAGCTTGAATGTTCTTCCTTTTTAATTTTCGGCCACAGAGTAGATAAATAGTAGAGTAACATCTTAACCTCTTTTATTTTTTTTTTTTTCATCTACTGGAACACTCATTGAGTCATGCACAATAATAAGATAATTTTTTAATTTACAAAAATTTATATCTTTTTTTTTTTTTCATTAAGGTTACATTTCGACCATTTCTCATATTTTTGATATTTATTCTCATATTTCTTACCATGCGTCATGCATTGAAACATTATTATTATTTTTCTTTTTTTCTATTTTCCTTTTTCACCTTTGTGCCTAAGAATTGTGTTATGGTGGCAACGATAGATATATGCTATGTAGATTAATGTCTTCGGATTTGATCGAGTTACAGAAAACATCTGATACCATTTGGATGTATTAAAAAAGTGTATACAAAAAAAAGAAAAAAAGATGAGGGTAAAAATATTTGTAATTTTAGGTTGAGCTACAAGCTTTGTCTTGATCGAAAGATGAAACCCCACTTGAAGGAATTTAAGCTCATAACCATATCACAGGAAATCCGAAATCTTCCTGTATATTATTAACTTAACTTAATATTCTAATCGATGTTGCATACAATAAATCAAATGAATTTCTGTTGGCCAGAGTTGATTAATGATGGGTTAGCACACAAATCTTCCCCCTCTAATCTGTGGAGTTTAGCAAAAACACCAACCAGGGTTGCGGTGTTGTACGTGCATGCCTCCGTTTGCTTGTAATTTCCTCTCTCGTCTCTAAATTGATCGTTGATATCAGGCCCACCCACTAAAGCCCCAACAAGAACATTTGGGTTCGGATCTTTTCCGTTGTACCAAATATCGTACCGTTGCATGCACCCGATAAAACCCCTCCTCCCAATAGATGCTCCCCTGTGGTGAACCCTTTGAGGGTATCTTGGACCATAACCAACCAAGTAACTGATGTTCATTGGATTAGCACCCAGAATGTAATCAACTTGTGATTTGGCAAAGCTAAGAATTTCTCGTGGGCCCACCATTCCGCGATCGCAATTGAGCCGTCGATCCGTGGCTATAAGATAATCAGAGTACACCGTGAGAAGAAACGCTGCCGTTGATACGTATTGCATGTTGTTCCACTTGCGGGTGTACAGCAAACCCCCCGCGGTGCGCTCCACGTTAGTCTGGTGGTTTTTGTTAAGGCAAGCACAAACATAATGCTCTGCTTTTGAGCGGTATTGTTCTAAAATGTGCTTGTGCTTCTCGTGCCTGTCTTCTCTTTGCAACTGCAAGATATGACATTAGGGAATTGAAGTGATTAATTAACTATATATATATATATATATATATATAGATTAATAAATACGCACATTATGCAGATTAAAAAGAGGATCATTTATCCCGTTGATAGAGAGAGAGAAAAAAATGAGAGACCATGGATGCGATGAATTGAACGCCAGCATACTTGACATCCCAGCTAAACTCAGTGACGGACCAAGTGATCCCTCCAAGGTCACGAGCATTCTCTAGCACATACTTCAAATAAGTCACACTGCCAGTGGCCTTGTCTAGCCACAAAGCTGCCCATAATAGCTCGTCCATATAGCCACTTACTGACGCGTAGTTCCCCTTCACCACCTTCACACTATCATCATATTTTCCTCTGTACTGGTCACCCAACTCAAACAACTACAAAGATAGCACATACCCTCGTTAGTAATCGTTATGAAAATTTTTTCGTTCTTAATTCTTTAATTGAAAAGATTATTAGGTTAGGCTAAATTTCTATCCTAGGTGGCAATTAACTGAAATTAGTTAAAACATGAATTCTAATATTAGATGTTGAAGTGACAGACAGAATATAAGATCAAAAATTGATGCGTCGGACATGAATGGAGTCAAGTCTCTCATCGCGTAGTTCGCGGTCGATTGCAATAGAACTCTGAAGTAGTTCGAGCCCATTATGTGTAGTTATACGGACCATATGTATTGGTCCTGTAATGTTTATTGATTTTGTGGTGAATAGAACTCGTTGATGTGCTTCTTCAATTTCTTCATCAAAAAGACACCTAACTATCGTTAGGTCATAAATTCAGACCCGAGTCAATGCAAGAGGAGTACACTCAATCACCACTTAACTACCACCTCCTCGGATGGATCTATAACAAGTTGACAGGTTAACTGAACTAACTTACTTGTTTTGCATGGTGCAATAGCAGGCGGGCGTATCGCCTGCTCGTGTTTTTAAACACAATGGCTGCCGCCGCCATTGCTGCCGCCGTCTCCGCCGCAACCTCTGATCCAGGATTTTCTTTGTCAATTTTGTATGCTAGCCGGGATGTTGTCGTGTCCTCCGGCCGCTGCCAGCAGTAGTGATCGGTATTTCCATCACCCACCTAAAGGGGTTGCCACAAATTCAAGTCCGTGCAAACTAATAACACAATATATAGAATACTTCTTTTAAGTTGGCAATTTCACTTGATGATTTACCTGAATCCACAAGACATTGGGTTGACTGTGTGCTTTGATGAAATAATCCGTACCCCATTTGATCGCCTCAAGCGCGTGCTCGTACTCTCCTGCGCCGGCTATTTCTTCGCCGTATTCTATTACGCTCCACGAAAGCATTGTTATGGTGAATGCCATGGGCAGACCAAACTTGACATTGTCACCAGCATCATAGTAACCGCCAATCAAGTCCACCTACACCCAAAAAAAAAAAAAAAAAAAACAGAGAGAGACCCCAATTGCCTTCAATATATCGACAGTGCATCGGTACATGCACAAATATGGAATAGTGGCTAGATATGCATAAAATGCTGTAGAATTGATGGCCTACTCCTTGTTCGAGCCCATCAGTGAGGCCGGAATGTTGGCGCCAAGTGACCCTTTGATTGTGTGGCAACCGGCCGGACCGTTGGGATTCGAAGTAGAGGAGACTTTTCGACAGAGCTTCGCCGTAGTTGAAGGATTGGGATGAGGCTAAAATGGCAGGTAAGAAACACAAGAGGCCAAAGCAGTGGAGTCGGAGAGAAAGCTTCAGTTTTTTATTCCTCCCCATTTGGATTTTGTCGCTCCTTCACATCACCCTTGATTCTATTAATATATGCCTTTACCTTCAAGCTTGTAAATTTGGTTGCAAAATGTCTCGATTTGATTGGGACAGGGAAATAGAAAAAGGGGTTTCATTATGAACTTTGATTTTCTTCTCAATTAAAGTTCAAAAAAGCATTTAAGTTCAGTATTTTTAGACCTACCAAATTGAATTTCAAGGGAAAAGTCAGGGGCAGGCTAAATTAAAGCACCAATGTGAGCTTAATTACCATATATGTAGGGGAAGGGCCCCAAGCTACCTATGGTGTAAATTATGAGATGCCGACATTTAACACTTAAAAGGGTCCGATTCAATTTTTTGTTTCGGCCTATTTGTTTTTAGAGACAAGCCAGCTTCAACCGTGTCTAAAATGGAACTCAACGTAGATTGAATCCAACGTCTATGTTGTCTTTATTTATTTTTTATTTTTTAAATTAAGTTTTCTTTTGTTTGCTAAAGTTTTAAACATTAAACTGCAACTCCCATTTGGACTCTTTTTAACCGCAATAAAAAGAAAGAAAGAAAGAAAGAAAAAAGAAAATGGCAGCTAGCCTCGATTCTGGAATAAATCTTCCAGTTTGTATCATACATGGAAATTCCATTACTGCCTTGCTGGTTAACCTTTATCCAGAATTAAAGCAGATTGCTGGTCAAGCGTTTCAATCAATGATAATCTGCATGGGCTTCTCGTGTAAATCACAACGGTAAAACGATATAAAGAAACACCGCATGAATTTGCAATTCAACAGCCGGCACCAGATTCTAGCAATCTTGTAGGGTCATGAGAAATAATTATGTTAGAATCTCACGGGAATGTTGAACCAGTTCCAATTTTAATACAGTTTGGCTCTCCATTCAGTTACGGTTACAACTTTGGCTCGATTTTTTGAGAAGTGAACTGCAGTCAAACCACCCCCTTTTTTTTGTTTTTTTTTTTTTTTGGGGGGGGGGGGGGGGGGGGGGGGGGTTGGTTTTCCAATTACCATTCGTTAAGTTTTACCGAAGTCAGGCTTGGGTTACAACAATAGGCCTTTCGGACCAAAAAAAAAGAAAGGAAAAAATTCACAACGAACTGTATTTTTTTTGGTTCTTCAAGATTCACAGTAACCAACGCATAACACTTATTTTTTAATTTATTACGAATTTTATTTAGTCGTAAACTATATAATAAAAATATTTATGGGATCAAAATTGAAGACCGCAAAAATATAGATATAAATTCATTAACCCTCAAGTATTAATATTCGCTTTAAATCAGGCCAACTTAACGGCTCTCACTTGGGCTCCCAACGTAGTAATCAAAATTAGCCCTTTTTTGGTTTTGGCAGGGGCTTGGCAAGGCGGAAAGAATGGCAAATCCGCGAGTAACCATCGTTTGTCTTCTGAAACCAATAGTATATCCATTTCAACAAACATGACTAGCAATAGCATGCAGTCATGACGCCGTGGAAAGCTGCAATTATTGCAGTAATACTCGACTTTGTTACCTACTGGGGCAGAGAAGCATTTCAAATCCAGGTGAGTTGGCACCAATGAAATCTCCTTTGTCATCCACAGGCATCGCAAGGTGGCTCCTTGAATGTGCGTCCCCAACATCGACATAATCAACCTTACAGCCAACATAGCTCGCATGCACTAGTTAGTGTTCCTTTCCACATTCCATTTTGAAAGGAAAATAAGCAGAACAATTCCTACAACAAAGACAAGGATCTGCCTTGCAAACAAGTAGTGCTTATGGATTCATGGCATGGTGACAATAATCAAGAGGCTAACAGGAATAGTCAAGCTTTTAATCCCAAAAACATTCACGGTTCCGCATGCTACAATAGTTGTTAATATTAAAACATAGCAGGTTCAGAAAGAAGGGTTTTGTAAGTGCAGATCAGTTCCAAACATTGTTTTTCAAGGACCTTAATCCACAAAACACAGAATATTGTGCTTCAACCAGATTATCTTTTATATCCTACTAGATTAAACCCTAACAAACAAATAAATTAGGCAATAGCACCACCAGTCTGATGAAGCATTGCATCTATCTCATCCCCATCCTCCATCTCAAGCTGCAACCAAAGAAAAAATAAAAGATGATAGTCTGTACACGCAGAAACATAGCCACCAACGCACACTGATGAGAGAAAGACAAAGGGAGACCTCATCAGGAGTCTGCTCTGCACGAAGTCGACGGCCATCAAAGAGGAAAGCAATGGAGTTGAGCTCCACTGACTGTCGGTCACAGTAAGCATTCATGAGCTTCTTCAATTGAGTGCTTCTCTTGATCCTGAAGAAAACCTCATTCCCATCCTAGAAAGAGTGGCCAAACAGTCACACATTCAACTTGACAAACAACCAAAAAAATATGTCTAGTTTAAAAACCCCAGCAAATATGAGATAATCCAACAATAAAGCAAATCATCAGCAACATTATAGCAAGCACCAGAGATTACATTTTTCAAACCACTTGAAATCTCTCATAAAGTCTAAACATGAATAACCGGTTCATCCACCGAAATGGAATAGATCACTCAACTTTGTTGCTTTCCAAACTGAATTACAATAAAAAAGAATAACAGCGCACTGTATTTGCCTAACAAACAATTTTTTCCATGGCACCACATGAAAATAGGCCTCACAAAAGCAAAACTAAAGATCCTACAAAGCACAATACAAGCTTTAAAAAAAAAAAAAAAAAAAAACATTCATCACACTTCTAACGGCACGCAAGTTTCTGTTGGGAAACACTGCGCAATCCACCTAAAATCAATCCTAAATCAAATATTTCCCACATAAAAAGTGCTCAGTAAGTGCTCCAAAACCAATTTTACTCGCTTAAATTCGATTAAATACTAGAATTCAACCAAGTGAGGGCTCAAATCCTAAAATCTACCGCAAGCCAGACAAGCCGCAATAAAATCCTGACAAGGCAAGTCTCCAATTTTTTTAAAAAAATTTTTCCCGGTTTCTTCGCGCGAAAAATAAAAATAAAAAACATTAATCGAGCAAAAATAACCTTGAAAAAGAGAAAATATCGCAAAAAATGAGCGAGAGAGAGAGAGAGAGAGAGAGAGAGAGAGAGAGGACCTGGCCTTTGACCTTGAGATTGATGTGCGCCGCCTGATCTGCGGGTTTCTTGTCCTCCTCTTGGTTGGTTACTCCCGACATGTGCTTTTCTTTAAAATCTCCGCCGTTAAGCTACCGTTCGGCCTCCGATCCACGGCGGATAAACGTCGTCGCCGATTCCAACCAATCTAGTAGGTTTTATCGACCCTGATTTGTTTATTCTGATCAGCGGAGAAGAATAGTATTTGTGTTTCCGGGAAGGGGATCGGACGGCTATGATCTCGTGTTTCAGAACTGATCGGACGGTTCTGTTGAACCCACGCCTTAAGTCGACCAAGCCACCATTTGAGTTGAACCACCCTCTAAGTGACGTCGTTTTAGTGGCACTCCCAGGGCCATGCCCGTGTCCTTTTTAATCATTAATGATTCACATTTATTTATTTATTTATTTTCATTTATAAAACCTGAAAATTAAATTTTAAATTTTAAATTAAAAGTTTTAGTCGTTCTACTATAACTAGCAACTCTTTTATCTTATTTTATTTTTATAAATAGAAGTTAAATTTTATGATAAAAATAAAAATATTTTAAAAAATAAAAAAAATATAAAATGAATTTCAAATTTACTTAGTAAAATTGGCAAAAATTTTAATTGAATTTTCCACTTGCACGAACAAAAATGAACTTCTCTGATGCTAGAGGCAAGCACATAAATTGAATTGGAGGGTTTGCACAAGATGATATTATAAATTTTGAAAAAGAGTTTAATATATACAAAATTTATCCATATTTTTACATATATATATATATATATATATATATATATATATATATATTGTTTCAGGAAATTATGACTTAGTAGCCTTATGGAAATTGAATTGGATAATGACCCAAAACCTAAGGGTTGGTGATCAGACTAAACCAGCCGAAGTGCAAAATTTTTTGGGGGCCATTTGTAGGCACCAAAAAACTGCACCTCATATTGCAATTGGCTCAGAGAGCATAGGTCCATAAGACTGAAATGTGAAATGCAGCCCAGAAAAATTCACATTTCCTCTAACTGATGGCAGCAATAACAAAGAAGTGGATGTAAGTTGCCCTCTCTCCACCATCTCTCTCTTGACTCTCATTTAATCTCCAGAGGGACTCCCTCGTCGAGTGTATTTTTCCCACCACAGGCTCCTTGATTTTCAGCTTCAACTTGTTGAGACCATCTGATTCTTCTAATAAAATTACTGCATAAATGCAAAATCATTTTATATATTATATAAATAATATTTTATATAATATATTAAACAGATTTATTGTTATTTTTTATAATATAAAATAATGTATATATAATATAATAATATCTTTATCAACAGTCTCCTTGGAGGCCCGTGATTGCTTCCACTGTTTTTCTACCCACTTCAAGCTTTTTTAATTTATTTTTTTTAAATAGAAAAATCGAAGTAATAATTCAACGTACACGTATATATTTACTACTAAAGTAGAACGATTGGTGGTAAATAAGCGGGAGAATTTTAATCACTAGAAGCTATTAGCTACTATCTCTAACCCCTACTATCTTGATTTTGATTGTGCATAGACTTGCCTGGAATATCTTTAAATTTGTGGCCATTATATATATATATATATATTTAAAAAAAAATTGTTGTGCGTCATTTGCTCTTCTCAAAAAAAAAAAAAAAAAAGGGTATTGCACGTGAGACCCACCAGTCCCGTCTGAGCCCCCAAGTAAGTCCAAGTGGAAAAATGGATCATGATATCGAATCTGATATTGCTGCCTAAACAAACTCTCCCATTTTGGTTCCAAAGAAAATGCAAGTTTTTAGATGGCATACAGAAATTAAATGGGGAAATATCCTTGCCCACCGGAGGGGAAGACCAATTGGAAACTTATTGGTCCCAATTTTGAGCCCTCACCCCTAAAATGTAATGGCATTCGACACCCATTGCAGCCTAAAAACCAAAAAATGTTCCAGTTAGGGGCATTGGCAAAGGCTTTGCCACTTTCCAGGACCTCGAGGATGATCCGAGCGAGAAGAATGATCCATCAGAACATTCAAGAACTTGAAATCTAAGGGCCCGAGGGTTCACATTTGTAGAGGTTCCGGCCTTCTACCGTCTTTCGAGTGCAATACAGAATCCAATTCTGGCCCATTTCGTTCCTGCTACACGAAACCCAAACACAAGTCAAGTGCCCAGCATTAGACGTTTTGGTGCACATAATCGAGCTTAGTCTTGGAAGGACCCAATCCAGTGCTCTGGCAAAAGGGTCCAGATCGAGCTGTCCCATGTCAAGTAACCTTTTACTTAAATGGGCAATGCTATCGCTGCTATTTAAAATATTACAAGCACATCGTACTAACACTCGTTTAAGCCCATCAAATTATATGTAATCCAAGCATCATTATTTCAGGTTGAATTATGATTTTAATATATATATATATATACACATAGTAAACATTATAGAAGCAACACAAGAGTTATACACAAATTTTCTTGCATTCGACTTTATTTATTTACAAAACGGAATAAAATGTAATTGATATATATTTTTTGTTATTATTATGTTATTTTATAAATATTATTATTTAATTTTTGCCTCCGTATTTTTTTTCTTTCTTAAAGGCTCAAGAAATCTATTATATTATAAGTTATTTAATAAAAGTAATTTTGAAATTTTTTTTTTTTTATAAATCTCACATCTCAAAAATCTAAAATAAATATCTAAAACCTTAACTATTAGAATTCACCCTTAAGCGCTTATCACGTTTATTATACCGAAGTACACAGGACTAAAAAGCAAGGCTTTTAAGGAATGATCTGGGAGACATAACTAATAAAAAAAAACATCCACGTTGTGGAAATTGGGAATGCACCAAAGAGGTATCATAATCGGGGCCTCAAATTTAGACTCTTCACCGGCGAGCCAAGGCCTAATTGGCAAACTTTAATTTTTTATTTTATTTTATTTTATTTGAAAAGCAAAATATCACATCAATGTTCAGGCAAAATAACAAAACAGAAGAAAAAAAAACCGTGTTTGAAAGGCAACCCCAAATGTCAAACACAACTGCCCCGGACGCTTGAAACGAAGACCTTTGCCCTGGTGGAGATGGTAGAGCAGCTTAGCTTTGATTTTTCTCCAATTCAATAATGCAACGTGGCAAGCCATAATTGTAATTGTGCAAACTTCAAACGCACTAAAAGCCACAGAAACCCGCCGACTCCACCATCACGACCACCCCCCCCCCACTCACCTTTTTGGTGAACGAATTATCGGCCGTCTTCTTTCCACATAGAAATTGTCATAACCACTCATCATGGTAGTCCCCCCAAGACCTTCCACGTTATGAACACATCCTCCACCTGTCCCTTTCCTAAGGCAGCGAACTGAAAAGGAGACGAGAAAAGGCATACGACCACAGGGACCCTCGCGGTTGAAACCAAAGAAAAGAGGACCTCAAATTTTCATTTGCATTCCCGCTTTTTCTCAACTAAAATCAACCATAATTTCGGCGTACGTACAAAGCAATGGATATGAATTATGATGTTCGGTGAACTGAACGTTATCGGTACAACCATAGACATGCTGTTTGTTTTTGTTTTTGTTTTTGTTTTTTCAGAGATTGCAATCAACTTGTATCAAAACTTAGCTTGAATCGTATTAACGGTAAATCCACCTTCTCGATCCAACAAAATTCAAGCAGCCTGGTTCAAGAGTTTGAATCTTCTTATATAAAGATATGTCGACCAAGCATGGAGAATAAATTGTGAATTACAATTTAAAAGAACAAAATAACTTTGTGGAACAAGCCTACAGTTACTTGCTTACCCATTAAATAAAGGGTCATCAAACAAAATGCAATCAATCATTGAGATTTTAAGTAAGAGATGACGGCGATCTTCATCCTTTGGGACTCGCATACTCGGTGCCTCTTCTACAATAAGCCGAACGGGTCAGTTATCTGCTTACCCATTAAATAAAGGAACATCAAGCAGGTGGCTTACCCTTTGCCTCGTCATTTGGGAGATTTAGAGTATAAAACTCAATTATTTATTTATTTGGACAAAACCGTTTGACAATATCATTAATCATGATATTTCCTGTTCACAATATGAAAATAAAATGGTAGAATGTTGACTTAGCGACAACGATATATGAACAACCAGGCTGACAATATCTAAAGAGCTCTCAATTTTTAATGTCTAGGTCAAGTTAATGAAAATCTTGTGGTGATTGAAGTGGTTAAAAATTTAAAGTAAAAAAAAAAAAAAAGAGTTTAATGTCTAGGTTAAATTAATGAAAATCTTTTTGTGTAGATATCATCCAATCGATGAAACATAAATTATAAGACTCGATAGAATGAATGCTGTCTCTTTTTGAATGGGAGCTTCAACAAATTTCGGTCGCCATTAATAAACTAAAAGAGCTCATAAATGCATGGTGGAGACCCTTATATTATTGGGCTTATTATTCATAAAAAGTTAGGTTGAATCGGACAACTGAACATGTTGTCGTGAAGGGCTGCATCGACAACGGAAAAAAAAAAAAAAAGGGAAAAAAAATAAATCAATGCACATTATTAACAGGAAAAATTTTGAAAGACACAAAAAGGTGGACAATAAAGAAACTTGAAAAAACATTTCAAAAAATTAATTTAACGTGAGCCTCATAATTTAATTATTATTATTATTATATTTTTTTTTTGGCACCATAAGAGAGACTTGCGTTAATCTCCTTCATTTTTAAATACTTTTTCACCATCAGCCTTTTATCAATTTTCAAGTCACTAACAGGCAAAATTGTTTTAGCGCTTTTAAATTAATGATTGATGTCGGTAGTAATTTATGTCGAGTCTTCGCTCTTCTTAATTGTTTTTCTCTCGCCTCAGAAAAAGGGTTGGGCTCAAAATCATGCTTTTTAATTGGACAGTGAGTGCGTGCGTGCGTAATTAAGAATGATTTAGCAATAATTACGCTCCTCCAAGCGAGTCCATGATTCTGGAGTTGAAATTTAAGAAGAATTGTATTTGAATCGCCAACTTCCTGAATCTTCCTCCGCCTTAGGTCTCGTTGGTTTCGCCAAGAAGAACATTAGGTTCAATTAGAGATTCTCTAATAATCTATTTTCTGAGAATTGAATTTCTTCTTCTTCATACAGTCAAGATAGTCTTGTTTTTTTATTTTCATTTTTTAAAGAATTTTTTTGAACGAAAATCTATAAGAGAAACGTTCAATTATATCCCCCCATAATCCTAATGCTTACAGTTACCCGAACAAGCCAAGGTGAAATGGCAAATAAATCATTACGGCTCAAAGACGTACGGAATATGACCAATAATAATAACAATAATTACAACCAAACAAATCCAACGGTCGTATTTGCTTTTTTCTTTTTCTTAGGGTACAAAGTTACAAATCCAACGTTCACATTTCGGTGAAACGAGACAAATATTACACGAAAAACAATCGTTTATTGAAGGTAAGTCAAAGACCCTTTCTTTATGTCTAACCATATGTCGGAAACAGTGGGCCACCTACTTCTGCCCGGATGGCAGATGGCATGATCGTGCCCATCTAAGAGAACACGTGTACGCCTGTGGGTCAATCTCCAGATGTCAGAATTTAACTCGAAGGCTCCCACGCCAAAAAGGAATCTGCCTTTCTGGATTTAACACGACCACCGGCGAAACGGTCGAGTAAGGGCAGGGTGGTGGTGGGGTCCGTTGGTTTCGCAATCGTGGCAGAAGGACAATGATCAGGAAGTTAAAAATTCTTTTTTGCTAGTTTTTATTTGTGTAAATTAAAATCTATGATGACATTTAATCTAGCAAGTTTATGTGTTCGATATAATTTCACTATATATATATATATATATATATATATATAGAGTGTTGACCTAATGTGATTTACTGGTTTATAATATTCATTAGAAAACACTAATATAAGTTATATTAAATATAAGAATTGACTGTAATTATAAATATTATTACAAATAATATAATAATAATGTATATATATTATGAATATTTAAAAAATTAAAAAATTAAAATTTTTTATATTTTTATAAAAAGATATGTAAATTTTAAGAAAATTTGTTTCTCTATCAAAAAACTTTTAAAAAATTTAAGATTATTATTTTTTCTTTTTTTTATTTTAAAGAAATAAAAAATTAAATTATTATTATTATTATTTTTTAATA
>JAFFZT010000167.1:0-31706 GCA_019804595.1 Bruguiera parviflora | reverse complement strand
ACACCCTAAGAAGAAGATTTACATACATTAATTACCTTTGGTAAAGACAACACATCTTGACCAATTTATAACTCCTTCAAATCACACCTTTTTACAGCATATGGAGACTTTGACAGATATGATTCACCTGAATAGACATTGTAATAACCAACTGCATGCAAAGCAATGTCACTCTGAACAGATCAAAAGTTTCACCAAAAGCAAAAGCTAAAGTAAAAGGAGAAAGTAATAATTACAACCACCATCATCCACCCAACAAGAACAAGTGGAACAGACATCCACCCCAAAGTATTTAATGAAAAGAGAAAATTAGTGCAAATGGGGAATGAGGGAGAAAAAGGAAAAAAAAAAAAAATGAAGGTGACGATCACAGTTGGCTCCTAATGAAACAAGAGACAGACAAAGCATATGAGCAAAAACAGCTTAAACATGATAATTAGGCGCATAAACAAAGCCTTCTACAGTGATGGGCTGATGTGACTAGCTCATCGGGATGAGCTATCATCTGGAATATGGACCTGATCGGGATGTGGGTCTTCCTGCAGGCTAGAACGGCATAGTTCCTCAATCCGCCTTGTTACTTCAGATATGGAAGGACGACTATCGGGATATTGTGCCGCACAATCTATTCCAAGCTGCAAGAGCTGAACCATCTCATCCTCAACATTCTGATATCTGAGGAGCTCCAGGTCAAACACCTCTGAAGTCCATTCCTCCCGCACTATGGACTGCACCCATCTCGGAAGGTCAACACCCTCCTCGTTCAACAGGGAATAGGCGGGAGCCTTACCAGTCAGCAGCTCCAAAAGCAATACACCAAAGCTATAGACATCAGCCTTTTGGGACACCTTGTGGGGATCAGTAACCTCTGGTGCTCGGTAACCAACAACTCGGTTGGGAGTGGATGAAGGGCCAACAAGCTGTGAGAGCCCAAAATCAGAGACTCGTGCATCATACGATTGAGTAAGTAGGATATTGGATGATTTGATGTTTCCATGGGAGACATGGGGGCCTTGAGAATGTAGGTATTCGATGCCACGGGCAGCTCCGAGGGCAATCTCAGCCCTAATTTCCCAGTTCAAAGGTGTCCTGCCAGAGCCCTTGTTTGCTGCGGTAGAAGTCAAGCCAAATCATAGTAAGATAAAGTTATTGGATCATAATAGGCATACATCTCTATTGCCACTCTTTTCTCTTTTAGGTGTTCTTAAAAAATATTGTCAAGCAGGATTTTTTTCAATTAACAAATTGGCATATCAACACTTCCAATTGTTTTCAAAACATAAAAAATGAAAATGATTATAGAACAAAACTCAAGCCATAAAGCATGTGCAAGTAACTAGATGGCCAAGACATAATAACAGGGCAATGTAGCTAGGAAAGGGGACAATCACTTGAAATACCAATTAGATCCAAGCAAGACACATGACTAAGTAACCCATGCAAAGAGGATAATTCACAAAAAATTATTGCATCTGTTAATGCATCCATGCATTACGGGCATGCAAAAACAACTGAAACTGACTGACCAAGCTTAGCTTGGTCGGCTGGGGAAGATTAGGGATTCAAACTCCAACCCCCTCAAATTCCTACAAGGTGCGAGCTTCAATTTTGACGTAGCAAAACAATGCAATTGAAACCCAAATATCCCAGCTTGTAATTGACATATTTCATCATTATTCATGCTGATGGATTTAGTTGAAAACGATCAACAAGAAGAAGAGTCACAGAACGATACATATAATCATCACCGCCATTTTTTTTTTTTTTTTTTAAGAGAGAAGTTGAAAAGGAGAAAATAATTATCTCAAAAAGAAGAAAAAAAATAAAGCAACATAAAATCTCTACAATTATTCACAGAAATGGGAATCCAAAAGGCAGAACATAATACAAGCCAAAATGAGAAACTCACCATGCAGAAGTGCAGACAAGCTTCCCATTGGCATGTAATCATAAACAAGAAGCTTCTCATCCCTGCTATAGTAGTAAGCCCTCACTGGGACCAAATTCTCATGATCCATGGAACCCACCATCTCAATCTTTTCCTTGAATTCTCTCTCAGAAATGGTAACATCCTTCAACCTCTTCACAGCCACCACAGTCCCTAGCTCCAGTACCGCCTTGTATGCTGTCCCAAAGGTTCCTTTCCCCAAGACCTCTGCAGAAGCTCTCAACAAGTCTTCCAAATCAAACACCCTCGACGGTGCTTTACCTAAAAACACCAACTTTTTAGCAGCATTCACTTCTGCAGCCGCTCCTTTACCAGTTCCCACCATTGCCGCTGCAGCAGCCGCAGCCACAGAGTATCCATTCCCATTTCCCACCTCCGCAACCGGCTTCTCCCCTGGACTCTCCAGCTCTTGCTGCTTAGTCGATGCAATGTTAATGGATCTCAACTTCTGGCTGTTCTTTCGGCACACAAACATCACAATCAGTATAATCAAGAAGAAAGCAAGCACAGATCCAATCACAATACCCGCAACTGCCCCACCAGACAACTTCTTCTTTCTCTTGTTCTCGTTCCCAATCCCACCAGTTGGTGTACTAGGAACCACCAAAGCCCCGTGAGGAACTGTACCAGCACAAGCATCTAGAGGTTTCCCACACAGTGAATTACCCAAAAATGAAGTGGAGGCAAAGCCCCGAAGTGCTTTCGGAACGGATCCGTTCAACAAGTTGTTAGACACATTGAATTGCACCAGCTTCTCCAACTTCAAATCCGGAATCGAACCGGACAATTGATTGTTCTGAAGATACAATGTCCTCAACCTGGTGAATTGGCTAAAATTGGTAGAGATCCCGCCGGTGAAATTGTTTTCACCGAGATCAAGACGCACGAGATTGCCAAGACTGAACAAGAACTCCGGAATCTCACCGGAGAAGCTATTTTCCTGCAAGTAGAGGTTCCGGAGATCAGTGCAGGCGGCGAGATCTGAAGGGAGCCGGCCGGTGAGAGCATTGAAGCGGATGCTGAGAGTGCGGAGCCTGGTGAGGTTGGAGAACACCCCACTCGGCAGCTGGCCAGTAAGGGACACGCCGGGGAGGCGGAGGACAGTGACGCGATTCCGCTCGCACTGAACGCCGGCCCAGGAGCACGGAGAAGACTGAGAAGCATTCCAGAGGAGAGTCCGGCCGCCGAGGGAAGAGCGGAGGGAAAGAAGAGCCAGCCTGTCGGCGGCAAGATCTGACTCTGAGAGTGGCAGATAGAAGACTGACAAAAAACAAAGAAAGAAGAGTTTTTTATGATAATGCATGATATTTCCTCTTCTGGGTTTTCTTTCTTTGGAGGCAAAAGAGAAACTTTTTTGGAAGAAATTAACTCAAAGGATGATAAAAGTGATAATGTGGGCAGATATTTGGTGGACTGGGGGTTACAGAAGAAGAGGCATTGCCCAACTCTCAGAAAAGATAGAGAGAGAGAGAGTGAGAGAGAGAGAGAGAGAAGAGTGTCTTTTAAAAAAAAAAATTTTTGTGGAGTTGGGGGAGTGGGTATTTGGTGGTGTTAATGTTAGTTTTAGCAGGAGTTGGGAGAAATAAAGAGAGGTGAAAAAGAAGCCAAACCCTCAAGAGCTGCATGGCATACGGAAGGGAAGTGAAGTGAAGTGTGTTTGTTGAGTTGCTGGTCTGGTGGAGGTGGTCAACTGTGCCCTTTTATGGCTCTTCAGGTTTGGTCTTTGAACTTCTCAAATGTAAGGAAATCAGGAGATGTACAGAGAGAAGAAAGGAGATGACATAGATTAGAGGAAATGGACATCTGAGTGAGAGAGAGAGAGAGAAGGGCTTTATCCTTTATTTCCTTTTAGCTTTAAAAGCCTTTTTAATTAAAAAAAAAAAATTAAATTAAATTAGGGAGTGAATGAGAGAAGTTGGAAACGGATGGAGTGCGCTTTTTTTGGGGCTTTAAATTTATCTCTTCTTTTTCTCTAGTTCTATTATTGGGCTGTTTTTTCTTTTGATTTTAACTTTTGTGTTCTCTGCTGCAGAGAGTGAATTTGCGGCTGAGTCAGGGGAATTTTGTTTGCTTTTGGCTTGCCCTAGCCTTTTGTTTTCTGCTTTTTTTTTTTTTTTTTCTTTCAAGTTGATTATTTAAGTTGAAATAAAATAGAAACCAAATTTTCATAATAGATATAAAATTGATTAATTTCTCATTCACTTTTTTTTTTAATTTCTAACATCATAATTGTTAGTGAGTCAATAAAAAAGTTAGTGAATAGAGAAAAAGCCATAAGTTTAAAATATCATTAAAAAAGTACTTGGCACCTCAATTAAATTCATTTAATGTAAATACAAAAGGAAGTCTAATTTTTCTCATAATCTAAAGTCATTGCAGACAAGCCTAGGTGAATTTCCCATCTACTTTGACCATTGTTGTGTATGATTCGGAATGCATTTGGATTTTTTCTAGTGTACGAACGAGCCTTTTCAATAGATCAAATAATTTTCTTAAGATATTTTATTTACTAAATACCATTCGTCTTTGAGATCTCTCAATAATCTCATTAATATCAATTTCCTTATTTAAGACGAGAGGCATATGAAACAGGGAAATATGAGAGAGGTGCCTTTTTCTTTATTATTTTTGCAATACCCACCATTAATCTCACTTATCTCCAACTATATTTTTTCTCGTAACTCAAAAAGAATTGACGTGCATGCTAGATTTTGAATTCTTTAGTAAGCTCTCACTTTGGATGGTATAATGGAAGAACTATTTGTAGAAACCCACTTACAGAGTTTAATAATTCAATGCTCCGCTGTTCAATGGATTCATTAGGAAGTAAAGATAGCTACTCTCTTCATAATTTTTATATATGCACGTTTAGGAGCATAAGAAAAGTTATATTCATTGGAGAACGAACGAGTTTCTTATCAGAATTCTACCGTAGACCCAAAATAATTTTTTTAAAATTATTTTTTAAAAAAACATTCTTAAGGAAAAAGTTCTAGCGTGGGGTAAGATGCGATGCGAAGTAAAGGGTGCGAGACCAAAAAATATATTCCGATGATAAATAATTATGACAGAAAATCACAGTCAGTAAAAACAAAATATTTAGGGGCAAAGTCTGCATTGGACCATACTCGCACCAGCTAAAATCATTCTTAGTGACTCGTTTGGTTGGCTTTCACTTTTGGTCAAGGACATCGGTACTGCTGATACTATTAGACAATAATCATGGGTCAACATGAAGATAAAGGTACAGCGAGGGTCTTGCCTTTTTTTATTCCCTTATGCTATGCACCTACTTTATTACGAAAAAAAAAAAAAAGAGTTAATTTCATATTTCAATTAACAAGGACTAATTGGGTTACTAATCGGAGAAACTCTCTTAATTATCAATCAACATTCTATTCTCGTTGGGAGCATTTAAGAAGTAACCTTCTGAATACGCAAGACTTGTATAAAGGACTAATATCGGGAGCATGTAGTTCTCGAAAAGAGAATTAGCCTAATTCATGTAAGTAAAAAATTTCTTTTTTTTTTTTTTAAGAGAGGAAAAATTCAGAGGACAGAAAAATGAATTTCCTTTTTTTTTTTCTTCCCCTTTCGGAGCAGAGCTCCTTTTTCTTGGTGTACACAAAAAAAAAAAAAAAAAACTCTTAATGACAGACTACGGTATAATGCGTGAGAGCAGACCAATAATAATAATAATGATAATAATAATAATAAATTAACAACAGAAACATCAATGTTGGGTGTGAGAGGGAATCCGAAACCATTATTGGCGTAGGGCGACATTAATGTTTTGATAAATGAATGTGAGGGGGCGGTGGACCCTTTGTCTTGGACACGATCTTCCTCAATTCTCTTTGTGTGCAGGTGAATAAACACACCATGTTTTGCTTCTACAAAATTATGAAAAACTAGCTAATGTAGCATTGTGCTGGAGGGCAGACGATAATTCTGAACACTACTTCCCATCTACCTTGCTTTCTCAGAAAATTTCGCATGAGCAAAAAGGTCAAAAAAAAAAAAAAAAAAAACAACAAAAATAATAATAAAAAAAAATTCTAGCCCTCATTGTCATTTCAATTAACAAATATAATGACTCTTCTTCACTCACTCTGACGGCCACTGCCAGGAACAGAATTTTGACTCAATAGCTAAAACATCCTACAATGTCAGCTTGTATACTGTTAATAAAAGTTATCAATGAAATTCAATTTGATAGTACTAAGACTGTCTTCAAAGTTGAGTATTTTGAACTAGTGCTATAGATAGAGAGCTATTTAACCGAAAATAAATATTTTTTTTTAAAAAAAAAGAGAGAGAGAGAGAGAGAAGGCCAAGGTGATTTTATTTTATTTTATTTTGAATTCCCAAAAGCCTTGCTTTGCTTTTTCTTTATATTGGTTTTCATTTGCAAGGTGTAAAGGGAAGGAGACACGAGGCATCCAATAAATACATATAACTAATTTTTGGGGCGCTAAGTTAAAGAATAGCCAACCACAAATTTTGAGGCATCCAATAAATGTCAGCACAGTTTCGTAGAAGGCATGAAAAATTAAGCCTGCCAACCACACACCAACATTGAATAATGACAACAATTTTTGGCTGTTTTGTTGTTGCGGAGAGCTTTAGCACGAAGCCCCCGTTTTCTTCTCCAACACTGATTGTGAGTAGAGCTTAAGCTTCTTTGTTTATTCTTATATAATAAGCCGAAGATTACTGTATTTACAGAGTAGGGGGGGGCTTCTCGAACAAGTAATATACTGTTATCTCGAACTTCTTATTATTTTTACAATATATTACCTGGTGACTCCTGATCAGGCTTGGCCGAGAGCTTTGATAATGAAAATGACTCGTGGTGTTACTTCTTTTGTTTCCCAAACCCCTATAGGAAGGGGAATTTACAAGAAAAGAAAGCTTGGGGAGAAGGGTGGTTTAACTTGCACATCAAAAAAATGGCAGTTGGGGGCAAATAAATTTGCCCAGAGCTTGAGAGTCTCGTTTAGATTGTCCTTTTCGTTGAGCACATCTACCGATTTCGCTGTCCCGAAGCAGTGGATGATAGTTGTCTCAGGAAATGTGGTTGCCGATTTGCCATAACGAACGACAAGAAACCCACGGGTGACTGAAGGGTGGCAAGCACCTTTAGGAAAGGGTTATTTCAGGGACATTTTCCTACAGTTAATCCATCCAGCCAGGGGCGGATTGCCCCATGGTGTGTGTGTGTGTGTGTGTGTGTGTGTACCCTAAAATGTACTTAAATTACCATTTAATCCTGTGAAAAAGAGATTTTTGCACCTCCTGAACACTTGAATTTGAAATTCAATCATTTTTAGTTTTTTATTTTTGTCAAACTTGTAAAATTTGCCTCTCTTGAGAAGAATTCGAAATTCAAGCAAGTTTAATTTTTTTATTTTTTCCTTATTTGTAAAATTTGACTCTCTGAGAAGAATTCAAAATTCAAACATGTTTTTTTTATTTTTTTTTTGCCTCACTTGTAGTATTTGAAAAGAATTCAAAGTTCAAATATGTATAATTTTTTATTTTTCCCTCGCTTGTACAATTTGACTCTTAAAAAGAATTCAAAATTCAGACATATTTAATTTCTTATTTTTACCTCACTTGTAGAGTTTAACTCCCTTGAGAAGAGTTAGAAATTAAAAAATATGTTCAATTTTTTATTTTCCCTCACATGTAAAATTTAACTCCCTGAGAAGAAGAAGTCAACAACTGAATTTCGGCTTGCACTTTAATGTCCGATTATTCCCCCCCCCCGGGGGAATTATCACGGTTCAGAATTTAATGAATTGTCTCACACATAGCTGATTTTCAAACCTCCTGATAGATACCAACAAATTCCAAATTTAGGGTCTGTTGGAATATACGTTTTCTCACGAAAACATGGTTAATAGAAAGTTTAAGACAGTTTATGATGAAAGATTAAAAAATAAAAAACAAAAACCCTCACAATTTCAAGATTCAATTTTTGGGAGACCTGGCGGAGATATATATATATATATATAGAGAGAGAGAGAGAGAGAGAGAGAGAGGAGACCTTCACATTGCAGAGTCTATGAGCAACAGGCGTGCACAGGTTGCAAACAGATGAACAAAAATACTCATTTCAGATTGCGGATACTAAATGCTATAGGCAGAGATACGTCAATACTTACACAAGTTTGTGCATGTCGCCCACTCCTTTCCACAAAACTCATTTTAAATGCATGCCTTGACATGGACGCACCGCACCCATGCTCTAGCATTTAAGTGAAGGGAATGACGTAAAGCTGAGCAACTGTAACACACTCAATTCATCAATTGCATGTTGTCTATTATAGGCATCGATGAAGAAAACACCTAGGTAAAATTTCTTGAATCGTTTTCCTCTGTTGAAAGATAATTTTCGAAGCATTTCTGCTAGGTTCTACCATGACCGAACCGGTTTCTTTGTCGTGATGCGGCATGCTTATCAGTCTTGCGCTTGAAGCTCAAGGAACAAATTACAAAGAAAGTTAATACTACAGAAAACGTAAGGGAGAAACATGGCTTCGTAGACCTCCACAATAAAGCTGGTGCATCCAGGGTAGCCGAAGCAAACCGCTCTCGAGATTGACTTCGCCTGCAAATTCAGCCGCAGGTTAAGAGAGGGTGATCCAAAAGGGCAAGGATGATGGTTATCTCAAGTTTTGTTTGTTTCCCACGTGTTGCCCTACATACTACCATATTGTTATTTTTTTGTCCATTGGTACACAATAAATCCATACCCTCGCCACACGTGAAACAAGCATGGCTGGAAATGCGAACCCTAGACAACCTGTGTGTACTCTTAATAGCATGTGGCCAAATACCAAAAAAATTTCACCTACATGTGGAGAACAAGTTTTGATTGTGTATCCAGAATTTGTAAACAAACAATACACTTTTCATGTGCATTGTATGCAAAACAGAAAGCTAAGTTGAAATCAATAGCACAGGTAGAGAAGAAGAAAAAGAGAGCCAGTAACGACTTATCATTTGATTGCAATATTACATCCACCGTTAAACATATAGATATCTATATACGTGTGATGACTAATTTAGAACTTTAGCATCTTACACAAATAATATAATTAACTTTTAAACATTACCACGAGAGATAAACCAGGCACACACAAAACTTTTAGAATGTAGGTTCTGAAATGATGGGATGTGAATGAAACATACCGCAAGAATTTTGTAATTGAGTTCCACAGAGTTGCAACACTTCTGATTCCACGCTTTGAAGCATGGTCTTTTGGCCTTTCATCAACATTGCATTCAGATGTCCCTGAAGAGGTGCAGTTACACAATAAAAGAAAAAAATAAACATGCAAAGGGTTAATCCCACTTGCCTTCTAAGTAATCCCCAGAATCATAACTACCACAATGAAGCATGGATATGGATACAGGACTTAGATAAATACTCTGGTGTATGCATGAGTAAACAAATAAATATCTTCAAAATCCATGTTTAAATTTGAGCGACTATTAAGAGCAACTTGTAGGCTTAAGTCTGCTTCTCCCAAGGGGAGCAGGAAACGAGAGGATTAAAAGGAAAAACCAAAGGAAGGATGCTGGTCTTTTCATGGTCAAACAAACCTTCTACAAACACATAAACACTTGATATGAGAAAGTATTTCCAACCTTGATGTGCGGATGGGACCCTAATTTTGGATATAGAGACCAGAAACCCAATGAGTGTCAAATTAAATATAATATGAACAGCTTCCTTTATGCTTCACCAGAACTTAATGTTTTTGACTTCCAAAATCTACAGTTTCCACATATGTACGGTCACCCTTTGTCCCCTCCATGTATTCCATTAGTTTTCCTTTATTATTGACATCCCCCTGTATCCAAAGCTATCCACAAATACCATTTGCCATGCTGATATGACACTAATACAATAAGGATTTGAAGTATTGTGCCTTAAAATTAAAATGCATTGCTGTAATTAGAGAACAAAACAATACCAGTGTTGTTGAAAGGGATTTCATGGTCTTTTGCATTAGACCTAAGTGAAGCCAACTCCTTAACAAGTGCTCGCTCCTTGTCACTGCAATATCATCGCATTAAAGGCACAGCAGAAATAAGTATCCTCACGCTATGGGCTAAGAAACCAATCATGGAAATTATATTACCAACACTTCGAAAAATAACCTCTTCATACTGTTCAGCAGATATGATGTCTGCAGTCATACATTTCTGTTTGAAATAGGCTTCAATTTCCAAAATACAGCAAACATGAGCGAAGAGGAGAGCCACTCTAGAATTAATTTACACTTGACTACTGCAAATATAAATTTCATATACTGCATAAATTTGTAACAATTTCTTACAGAACAAGTACTTCATTTGGAAAATAAATCTTCGACAATAACCAAAGAAATTTATCACAGTGGATCATAACCTTATATGTTGACCTAGGAAGATCTAAAACCAAAAAATGAATCGAACAACCATAAAACACAGTCTGTTCAACACCTACTATGAGAACACAAAATTCCATTATAGACTGAGAATAAGGATGTAATGGGAAATTGCAAGTCAATGGAAACTCAGAATTGCAATTCTAATACAGAAGTTCTATTCCAACAACTCTCTGGCACATATACTTCAGTGGAGTTAATCATTGTCAAGAAACCATTCCACCTAAAAACCTGGTTTCTTGACATAAAATCAGAATCTTCATGACCAAGTGATCATAAATTTGAATTCTGCTACCTTCACATTTAATTGTGAATTAATTATGAATTTCTTGTTTATTCATATTTTAAGCCTAAGAGAGCTTGACTTGTTCATGCTTCCTGCCTAAGTAAGCTAAGCTTTCACTTAATGAGGCATATTGGAGTATAATATACGATCCATATCTTGAACTTCACCTAATAGACTAAACTTTTAGGTAAAATGGTTTCTTGACAATCATCTTTGATTAAATATGGCTTGATCAGAAATATAGAATGAACATGAAAAAATAGAATCTTATGTCATTTGTCCACATAGAAATATAGAAGGTAACTTCTGAATTCTGAAGAAATATCATCTTTTTAATGAACATAACTTTTTTGTCATTTGTCCTCTTTATTTTATTATAGGAATCCAAGAATGCAAATGAAATTAACAGGTATATTAACAACATGCCATCATGACACTTAAAAATTAGATTTGAAAAGGAGCAGGTGCTTGTGGAAAAAAAAAAAAAAAGAATAAATTAATTATAACTGTATTTCAGCATTTTCCATACAGTCCAAATACTGCAGATTGTTTCAGGAAGAAAAATATTTTCAAAGTTCTATGTACCAAAATTATACTGATTCCCTTAAAATCTTATCCACAGTTTAATTCTAATCCACGGCAATGAGGAGTACATGTCTAGTTTATAATTATAACAGATATATGTACAAAAGAGCCTGCATTGACACACACATGACCTGCGTAGTCTACCAAACCAATTAAGTGTATCTGCAGAGTAGTTTAACACAGACCTGATTCCTTTTGGGATCAAGACATTTACAATGAAGCAATGATCACCACGAACAGAAGGTTTCTTGATGGCTGGAACCCCCATCCGTGGCAATTTCAAAGTGTCTCCAGGCTGAATTCCACAAGGAATTTGAAGATCTTTCAAGCCCTCCACTGTCTCTACCTGAGGTTATTTTTAGATTTTTATGTCAAACAACATAAGGCAAGGCATCCATAACCCCAATGCCATTGGCTGTAGTTCTCCAAAAAATTTTACAAAAACTGATGCCTCAACCCCATCCCAAGCTGACAGATAAAAGGTAAGTATGATGAACAATAGATAATCCATAACCATGCTGGGCCACCATAAAATTCAATAAGCACAACAAGAAGATACAAACACACAATAGGACAGTGTGAAAAATGTAGCAGGAGATGAATGGTTTCTTCATATCAGAACTGACAACTTATTCAATTATTTTGTCTATACAAAGTTACGTTTGTATCATTTCACCAAGAATCATGTTTAATTAAACTGAACCCAACAATGTTCAGAAATAGAAGCCTCATATAACAGTAATTGCTTTTTCTCCACTATTTCAATGAATGATGTTAGCATACAAAAGAAAGAAGGGAAAAGATTTCTCCAAGTACGGAATCGCAAAACTAATGTTTTTCAATCTGATAAATGCAAGTTTACCAGGACTTGGAAAAGAATTTGAAACAGAAACCAACTATGAAATATTTATCATAAAAGATTTTCAAGAATATATAGGGTTTTCCTCCTCCTAGTGTAGCCTACTGCAAATTATACTCACTTTTAATACAGTTCCCAGTATTGCCTGTGTATAATCAACATTGATCTTTGAGTAAAGATGGAGACCATCCCTCCAAGTTCCATGCTTTTCATTGATATGGAGGATGATAAACAAATCACCAGCAATGCCCCTGTCAGAGAAGAGTTACCAATAAAGTCAGTTTCCACATCTTATCTAGCCACTTAAGGTCTGCCTTGTGACTCAGCATATCAGCAGCCAGAGCAATTGTAAGAACAGTAAAATATCTGTAAAAAAATTTAAGCACACAAACACATTTTTCTCATATTCCACTTGGGAAAACATTTCTCCCATGCAAATATCAATGTAGGACTGATTTCTGCAACTTTCCACTAGCAATTTGTGATTGACTAAGCATTAGATAAGTTTAAATTTGTAAATGCATTAGCCAAAGGAAAGGTTTTCCCACAGTGAGATCAAGCTCTTATCATTCCTGATTTAGAGACTCTAGGATGCTACGGGGGTGGCTGGGCCTAGGATGTAAGAGTAAACATAATCTGGTTCTAAACACACATACCTTCTTCCTTTTTTTTTTTTCTTTTTGCTAGCAGACTTCACGGGTCACAATTAGATAAGTTACAGAAATAATTACATCTTTTAATTTGGTCTGCTAAATGCTAACTAAAGATTTTTTTTGTATACTCTGAGGCCCATAAAAATCATCCCAAAGATCAAAAGCCCAGAAAAAAAAAGAAACCCAATCAGGCCTACTATATGGGGCACAGGATAGCCCATTAATAACATGAAGAATCAGTTTAAAAGTTTTGCTCCCACATAAGGCAAGGATCTTAGGGCTCATGGCACATTGATCAGATGCTGACAATGAGGTAACTGCACAGGTACTACATTACAAGTTCAAATTGTGGAGAAGAAAACTTTGGAGAGGGTCACCTGTGCCACAGCAAGAACTGTGACAAAACATGAAAGGGGAACCTAGTCTGAAGTGAAACCAGTGCAAAGTGGGATAGCGTGGGATAGCGTGGTTGGGATAGCGTGGTTGCACTGCATGGGACATTCCTATATTAGGATGGTCCATGATGGTTCAAAATATGAATTTGAAGAATTCAATTTCATGCATAGGACTTAAAGGAATTTTTGGTTTACTGATAGATAACCTCAAGTCATAGTTACCCACAAGAAAAAAACAGGAGAGAGGAAAATAACAAGATGATGAGCAGATGAAAATTAAACAAAGTGCCAGGGAATGCAAGAGTTGATAATATGGCATGAACCCAGAAGTGGACCAAACAATATCTAAGATCATTAATGTAGACAAGAAACTTGACCTAATCGTATCCTCATATGGAACATTTCTGACAGTTAACCAAGCAAAAGCATACATGCCACAGCCTCAAATATCAATGAGCAAAAACAATTATTATACTGTAAACTGTAAAGCAAATCTGACAGCCACAAAAATCAACATAAAAAATACCTGTTCTTCTTGCTATTACCCTCTCCTTGAAATTGCATTGTAGCTCCATTATCCACACCGGGTGGGATGACCACTTCCATACCACGGTTGGACCTTATTGTACCACTGCCTCCACAAGTTCGGCAATTTTCTGTAATAATTGTACCGACACCACTACACTTTGAGCAAGTAGACACCTGACCATCACCTTGTATCATCAATAAAGCATACTTCATAACCATAAATACAGCATGCTATTGTCACCTCATAATAAAGTGTACACAGCACCTATCCGGCATTAGCATTGTAAGGAACTGACAGGAACACCAAAAGAATAAACAGAAGGTAGTTCAAGTGGCAAATAACTGATAAATTGCAAGGAGGAAGCTTCCTTTTTGTGACTATTTCTTTCTTTTACCCTGTTAATAGTATTCTGCGTTTATCTTCCCTCACTTCCCCATGAAAGAAACAACGTTGGGAAAAAGCAAGAAAAAGGTGAGAGGAAATGATATAGAAATGCCTTGATGACATTGCATTTTCCTCCTCAAGCCCAGTTGTGGAGCCACTCAAAGTACCAAAATATTCTTCTCTTTAACTATTCAATGGAAGAAGGCATATTATATCCAAGAAGATCAAAGGTGGCTTAGAGAATGCTAGTTGTAGCAATCCAATGCTTGTAATACTGAATGAAACCAAACTTTGAGTAACGATAATGGATGTAATAATTTTCCATTCATTCACAACAGAATACTCTCAAATCTTTATTATAACAGTTAATGGTTACTAGTCTATTCCACTTTTATAACATGAAGAAGATTCACTAATCTACATTTAGTTCCATATTCACCCGACAGGTTTAGGAAACAATTTATGATCAAATAAAGGTAAATTTCAAAATTCTTTGGGTTTAGCTACACAAAACCTTTTCTCCATTCCACTCTATTTCAAGCCAAATTAACTGTAAGATATAGCAATAAAATACAAGTATTCCATACCTCAGCCCTTAATTGTAACCACTAATTCTCATACTCTACAAATATGATGGCCATCTCTAATTTATTGAAGAACCTCAAAGCATTTTCCAACTACAAACCACTAAGTGCATTTCTCCCCTACTGATGCAGTCTCTCTACCTTAAAACTGCTGACCAATAATATTTAATTGACAAGGAAACTCAATAATAAAGTGCACATTGAAAGAGCCAACACTTTTGCATATAACACTCAAATGTCCATGCAGAAAAATGATACATGAATAACCAACCAAAAGAAATTCCCTTCACAATCCCTCAGTGGACATCCTAGTGGTTAAGAACTTAGATTTCTATTTAGAGGTCTTGCATTCTAATCCTCAAAAAGAGGTGTGAGATTTATAAGAATGGGAAAAGCTACTTCATTGTGTAGCTCACAGCCCAATGAGACTCCTAATGGACCAAAAAAGAAATTTCCTTCACAAAACACCATAAAATATGTACTAAATTTAAAAACAAACAGAGGACCATGCATAGGGAAATTAGTAAGCATCCATTAATGTGCCTAACATTCTATTGTACCTGCGACATCATTCCAAATGGTGTTGTTTGAGTTCTCATTACTCCTCCTCTCCCACCACAATTAGTGCACAATTTTATGCAACTACTCGATTTTGCACCAGTTCCACTGCAGCTATCACACGTCTCCAAACAAGGAACTTCAATTTTCCGCTTTACTCCAAAAACTGATTCTTCTAAACTCAAATACAGGTCATACCTTCAACAGACAGAAGTTAAAATCATAAGTTAGAAATTATGAGCATCTACACTACACAAATGAAGCCACAGTGCTACAGCTAGAAGGGAAAAGGAAATACTCAAAAGCTACCTCAAAATAACAAAACAAAATGCTAACAAATATGGCAAAGATTTGCATAGAGCTCTTTAAAGTTAAGTGCTCTTTTTTTTTTTTTTTTTTTTAAAGCATCCATTTCAACTGGGAGATTTTGGTTTCCATCTTTTACAAAACAGTAAGCATATAGGCCAGAACTATTTCCCTGGTTTCAGTTTTTTCTTTTTGTCATTAACCAATAGGTAGAAAAAAAGTGTGGGGAAAAAGCCAGAAAACACAGAAGGTCAATAAGTTCGAATTAAGAGCTTCTATTGAAGCTAGATTCCTTCTGTGTATCCTTGCACAAAGCTTAGATGTTCAGGATTTTGTTATTTTCCATCTCCTAGTGTTTTATTATTTCAGACTAGTCCAAGTATCTTCCTACCAGAGAAGAATCAGTTTTTTGATTGGTTCCTGTTTTCTTCACACAAACACGGCAAAACAGAAAGGAAGGAAAAGAGAGTGGTTCATGTTAGTTGCCATGGAGGATTATTTGTCATTACCGAATGTCAAGGTTCTGGTCGCCCATATTTCTAAGATTGAAATTAAAGCCACCTCCTTCATCTTTTCCTCCAAAGAATCCATCTGAACCACCAAAGAATCCATCGGAACCACCAAAGAATGCATTATATATTTCAAAAGGATCCACCTGAAATAATAATCATAAATAAGACATGCATAAAAGCCCGCAAGATATCAATTAAAGAACTGCATCAATATGATGAACAGGAATTTTGCTTGCATGGATGTTTTAGAAAGGCACAAAGTTTATTTATAATCTTACCCCCTGTGGCCCACTGCCTGAACCATCATATTCTCCCTGTAAACCAGCCTCACCAAAGTGATCATATAAAGATCTTTTCTCATCATCTGATAGTACCTACACAAATGCTTCATTAACACAAAGGAAATTCAAATGGAGGAAAGAGATAAAATATGGAACAATCTCTTGTTGCTGCTCATACAAAACCTTATGTATGTAGGATTGACCCCAACAAATGTGTAGCATGTAAAAGCTAACTGGTTGGAATCCACATTGGAATTTGCATGCATGGGCAACCAATAATGAATGATGGCAGCTTAGCATAAGAACCTAGAATAGGAGAGATGTCTAGTAGCACTAGGAAAGAGGAATTAATGGACACAATATGATTTGCATCTCAATTCAAGTCATTTCGAAAATCCTTATTCACATCAGGCCCAATTGAGGTTGAAAATCAAATGAAGACTAAATATGATACATGCAAGAGCATTGAAAATGCAGAGCATAGCCCAACGCAATGGGTAGGTTTCTTCTGAGTGTATGAGCAAAATATCCAAAATAAGAGCCAACTAGAGTTTTATGATGCAAGACATACTGAAATTAAGTGTCTTCACTTAATTAAAGTCTAAATTCTTAAAATTCTGCATGAAATATCAAAACAGAGCATTACAAATCAGTAATGACAATTTTGGACAAGACCATCCACTTATAGTTCACCAGTGGATACAGAGAATTGCATTAACTTTGGTCAATGCACTAACAGAAAGTCATCAATTACAGCAGTAACACATAGAAGAAAGATTTGGGAAAGCATAACGCACATGAACCCAAAACCTTGGGTAATTTTGGGAATGAGTGGAAAAAATGTTCACGGTAACCTTTTAACCAAATTCGGTTAACTCTTAATCCTAGATGAATCAGGAGGGCCAAATATTCTAGGGAAAAGATTTTCAAAGTGTGGATCCATTGAATGAATCATAGGAGTTTTTTTTTTTTTTTGGTTACATGGGAAAACAAAAGGCTAGGAAAGGATCTAGTATTGAGCCTTGAATCATATCCTGAGCAAGAGCCTTGAATTTATTTATTTATTTATTCTTTTTTTTTTTTTTTTGTTACAAGGGGTCATCTGAGCAAGAGCCTTGAAATCATATCCTGGTTCTAGTATTGGGTTGGGGAAATCGCCAATTCTGAAAGCTCATCTACTCATCTAACTGAAGGTACAGGGGATGAGCAAGGGAAAGGACACATGTTTGAAACTTGTCAAGCTGCTTGTGGGACCTATGAGACCAGATACACATTGGTGAGAACTTTGAAGTGGAGAATCATGGTCCTAACCCACAACTGTGCCACTTATTCTCTCAGCTTTTTTTACAATCTGGGATAGTTATATTAAAGTTATGTACCACAAAATCGCACATTGCTGTACACAGCACCTTTTATTGTCATAGCAAGTGGCACAGGACAAGCATTCTCCTTCTATGGGGGTACCTTTATTCAAATCAGTTAGCCAAGCTTAGCAATAATATAATCTAAGGCAGGTAAAAAGGAATTTTGGGTGAAGGTATATAACCTCATATGCAGCACTTATCTCTTTGAACTTCTCTTCTGCCCCAGGACCCTTGTTCATATCAGGATGATACTGTTCCAAAACAAGAAGATATCCACAATTACAATATCTAGAATTGCATTACTACAGTCTGGTAATCAAGTACATCCATTCATCCATTGTGCAATTTAATTTTCCAATGGTTTGTATTTAATTTGTCATCAGTAAAGGATGATTACAAACTCAGTTAAAGTAATAAACATTAGCTGTTCAAGAAAGCAAGCCACCAATTTCTAGTGCATTAAAAGGAAAGAGATCAAGTGATAGTTGCAGATTTATCTCAAAGATTCCAAATATAAGCAACACATTTGGCAATAAACAATCAGATTTTGTTTGAAAAAAACCATGTCTTAAAAGCCAAATATTTCTATTCTCACAAATGCTTTTCAAAGAAAATTAGTGCCCTTTTCACTCCAATCCCAAGTCACTGCATTGGAGAAAATTGGGTCTTCACCAAAATTAGTTTCATGGGAGTCATTTCTATGACTCAATGCATTGAGAGCCACGTTAAACATTCTAAAACCACAGCAGTTAAAACTACCATCTAACAATAGCCACATTGATCATGAAATATATCCAGCCTATTAAACCAGAAATACCGAAAGAAAAAATTTAAACAGAAGCCAAGGAGAACTCTCTCCCTTCTTTGGGAACTAGAATATTGGGGGAAAATTTTCAGAAGTTGCACTTCCTAGAGAAAACCCTTCTTCTTTATTACTAAAAACTAGGCAAGTGAATCAACTTGTGCTCATTTAATCCAAACTCCATATAAACTTCTCTTCCATATTTTTTAGATGATAATTAACATGGCTAAATAGACCCCAATCACATAAACAAATTACCTAAGAAAAGATTTCTTGCATTTTCTCGGCAACCAAACAGTTCAAACTCCGCAAAACCCTAAAAACAAAAAAAGAAAAAAGAAAAAAAAGAAACGCAAAGTTAACAGCAACGAACCTTACGAGCAAGCTTCCTGTAGGCGGCCTTGATCTCCTGCAAAGAAGCGTTCCTGCCAACGTTCAAAGTCGAATAGTAATCACTTCCAGCAGTGGCTCTGATTGCGCCGCCGCCACGGCCACGGCCACGGCCATGGCCACACTTGTTGTTTTGTAAACCAATATTGAAGAAAACGGGTTCCCTGGCGCCGAAGCCGCATAAGGATGATTTAGCGGCGGGAAATGGGATGGAGAGCCCAAAACGAAGCGAATTGGGTTGAATTTGAATGCCAGGATTGGATATTGGAGAGGTTCCGAGCGCTGTTGGGTTCAAAGCCGCACAGCAGTGGCGCGGACTTTGGACCATGAGCGTGGTCATCACTCATCGCACCGGGCGTCAGAGATAATTTAGGGCATATATATATATATATAATGGGGATTTGGTGTACTACTTGTGGGTTATTTAATAGAGAATATTACATATACGCGCAGAGTTAATATTTATTTATTTAAAACTATATAACAAAATTATATAAAAAACAAAATAAATTTTAATATAAAAATTATATAATACTAAATGTCATTTTTATGATGTTTAATAGATAATGTATCTACTTAATAAATTTCTATTTAATAAAATAATATTATGTATTTATATTTATTAAAATATATAATAATAATAACAGCAAATAAAGTTAAGATAAAATAACCAACACTTCCACACCCCCTCCTCTCTCTCTCTCTCTCTAAGGGCACAATGGCCACCCTTATCTGCGTGTTTTGGTGGGTTGCCTTTCTAAGAGCTTAATAAATAGAACATTTTGTTTTTTTTTTTTTTTTCATTTATGAGATCTATAGACCACATCACTTTCGCTAGAGTTAATTTTAAACTTAATCTTAAATCCGGTGTTAGTAGGTGTATTATGATAATTTTGGTATACAATAAAGATCATTGCCCCTGATCCGAATTAACACAATGGCAACGGGATGGGAAGACATTGCACTGCATTGAACGTCGAGCTGCAAAAGCAAAAGAAGTTTCTTTCTACCTTTTGGATCCTAAATAGCCAGCCATTATATTGTTAAACCAATGTAGGAGGTCCGTCCCCACTTCTTGACATATGTAAACTTGAAAATCCGAAAAGTATCAATGCGATTGAACTCCAATAGACACACGGCCAGGAGAGTCCTGGATCATTCTTTTTGAACTACGTAATAGGCCTGCACTTCTACTAAGGACAATTGCGTTGTTAAGCTAAGACACTGTTGGAAACCATAATTTCAAGGAAGCTCGAGGCCTGGAGGTAGAGGTCGATGGCCACGTTCTGTATTTGATGGTTGCTCACTAGTTCAGTGAGCACCAGAGAGCAGTCTGATGCCACGGAGAAACAGCTGGAAACCAAGTCTGCAAGTGACAACTGGAAACTCTTTCCACGGAAATTTTAAGTTGCAAAAGAAACACCTGCATCCAGTTGCCTACAATTGGCACTACTACATCGGCATAGATTCAGCGAAACGACCTACAACACCAGTTCAAGCAACCTTAGTTGTTCACTTCAGTCATACGATTGCCACCGAGGGCATCCCCACCTTTTGTGCTTGTTTCTAACCGGAGCTTGCCAGTCCGTTAGCAGGTGTGCCACTGATTTGTGTCCCATCTTTGGAGCTTCGGCATCATGTCCAATCAAACAAAATCATTGACATTCTCAATGTAAATAGGATGCAGCAATAAGAATCATATGCAGCCACGACAATTGTTGAAGTGAGGAAGGTAGCCTGACAACAAGGTGTCAAAATCTCGATAAAATGTGAAAGTGATTTCACATACCTGTTACAAATCTGGCAGGGGGTCTAATCTTCTTTTTTCTATGCAACAATGGCACATCTATTCCTTGTTCTCTCTCACCTCATCGATGTCTGATGAAATATCATTTAAACGTTTAGAAACTTTTCTCTCAGTGGATATTGAGATATGTGATGGAAAAAGCTCATAACCCCAAAAAGAGCATTCTTTTCTCTTCCATCGTTTATAAACTACATGCACGAGGCTACCCTAAGCTCTCCTACGCTGTTCTGCACCCAAAAGAAAATAAAAAGTTCTTAACTGTTCTGCACCCAAAAGAAAATAAAAAGTTCTTAAAGTTATGAAACTGCCTACCTCCACCATACCGGACCTTTAAACAAGCTAGACAGCCTACTTTTTGAGGAGCCACAGATCGAACACTCCTTTTTTCCTGCGTGGAACGTGGTATGAACATATAAAAATCGTGCAAACCATTACAACCTTGCAGAGTTACTTCATCTTAAATCTAACATAAACATGGCTCATCAAGCTCAAGATTACCACAGCTTCTGTCCCCTGCATTTGCAAATATTACAGATACACAAGCACAATCAAGACCTTCCAATATTTTCTCTTAGTTGGCATACATTAGAGAGAGATTATAAATACGAGGTGTCCATAATTAATTTCATCTCCTCGGTATAGCACTTTTACTTTTAAGATTAAGAATCAAGAAAACCTCCTCTCCAACTCCCATTAGGTGAATGCGAGAGGGGGAAGGGGGGAGAGAGAGAACAATGTCAAGCTATAGAATGTGCTGCACAATGTTGGAAATTTGCCGCTGTTCAACGTGTAAGGGAACAAAATTCGTGTCCTCATTGCAAGTGAGAGCATAATAAGCGAAGCAGTTAATACAAGTAAATGAAGCCAAAACGGGGAACTGGAATACTCTAAATGCTCATACCCATATAATAGCAATTTCTTACCAAATTGAATACAAAAAGGCCAGAACATGTCCCATATAATAGCAACTTCTTACCAACTTCTAATCCATGTGGACTAAATTTTAATATTCGTCAATTAGATAACAAAAGCTTATATCCTAGAAAGAGAAAATGAATCGAGCATTCAAGTAAAAATTACGATATCATTTCATACTTTCCATCTTTGTGAAATTCAGAGCCGAAAAGGAATAACCAATTGAAACTTATCTAAAGTAAGTTCAAGACCCAGATAACCAACTGCTCATCTAAGCCTACACTAGGTGCAAACCTTAAAAAAGATACCTTGATCAGGAAAATGGTAATGCCAATTGCCAAAGAAGTATTCTTTGACATTTCTATAAGGACTCAAGTAGTAATGATACAGAACAACAAAAACATAGGAATGAGCAACTGGTAATTTTTTAACAAGAAAATGGTGACGAGAGGAAAGACCTGCAGAAATGACAGCAAATTCCAGAAACAGGATCTCCTAGGAGAAGCTTCGGGGGAATGTTGAAGCTCCAAATCCTTCACCCATGGAACATTTTGGGACCTTTCATCTTCCTCTGAACCCTCTTCGCCACTCTCATCGTCAGCGCTCTCATCATCAGCACTCTCATCATCAGTATCAAGCTTTCCTGCTACAAGCAGAAGCAAAAGGCATTGACTTGATGTCCATTACACAACATTTGGACAACTCTCAATCAGAGACAGAATGAAGAGGGGGAAAAAAAAAGGAGTTCACGCGTAAAGACTGTGGAAAAGCCACAAAAAAAAAAAAACCCTGAAACGAAGCATTGAGTAGTGGTAGCAGTTTTGCTTCCATTTGCAAAGTTCGAAACTTTTTGAAACGAAAACATCGAGAGAAAAAGAGAGAGAGGGAGGGAGAGACCTGGTTCTCTAAGATGCGAGCATTTCTGATGTTTTCGCAATCGACCTTGTTTTTAAGCCTTCCCATTTGGTGTTCAACTTCAAGACTTCAATGGCACAGAGAGAGAGAGAGAGAGAGAGAGAGCTAAGCAAGTCTGTTGTACTTCTTCCACTGTGAGGCCTCTAAAGCTAATAATATACTTTCTCTCTGCGGAACAGAAATGCTACGATCACTGCCTGCTACAATGGCTTGGCGTCAAAGGTATTGATTTGATCCATTGATCTTCTGCAATGACAGCGCTGTCATAACAGAACGGTTCGAAAGGGCTACCAGCTACGCGAGAGGGAATTTCGAACGTTTGAGCTCTACACGACCCGCCCCAATAAAACGCTCATCAAATCGGTCAGAAAAAAAGGACAAAACAAAACGAAGGGGATTTAAAGTTTTTAAATAATTTTTTTTGTGGCTAAATTGCGAGATTAGCTTATACGTACATTATATTATTTCGAGTATGATAATTAGAACGACCTGAATTCATTAATTAATCAGTTCTTCACCTTATTATTTTGTTGGGGGGCTTGGACTCTCGGGTAAGGATACGGGTAAATTCGTCAACGTGGGGCGGGGCTCTTGAGGTCTAGGATACGAATGTATCGAATGTGGCTGACGCGGAGGCGGGGGTGGACTTGGATGGCTCATTTTACTTTTGAGTCGGAGCCCGGTAAAGACAAGCCCACTCGGAACCCAACCCATTTTTATTTCTAAACTCCTTTAATATGGATGTATGGCTCAAGGGGAAAATGTCACTCCCATTCTACAGAGCCATCGCCATTGCGATTCCACGTCACTCGACGACTCCTGGCGGGAACTCGAGTGGTGCTTCTACTTAGTGAAGCATTCGACCATAATATTTCCATGCATTAATTCCTTTAAATTACCCCCTCGGGGGGAGACACTTGTGATGATTCATGAGAATTGTAATGAATATATTTAATAATATTTGAATGATAAATTTACTATATAAGAAAATTGAATTATGATATTAATGATAATGTTTAACTTAAATTTATATAGATGATGAATCTTAACAGAGTCTCTCTCTCTCTCTCTCTCTCTCTCTCTCTCTCTTTTTAATGTTGAAATAAAAAAATTTATCTGCTTGCACAAAACCTTCTACTACCAGTCTGCCCGCCACTCTTTTGTCAAGCAATAAAAATCAAATCGAAGCCGCGTCTTTGCTAAACATTATGACGAAAATGCGCATTGTGACACCCAGAGGCAGATGCGAACTGTAAAAACGCACGTTCTGCCACAGCTTACAGGGGTTGGTTTGACTGCTTCTCAACGCCAAGGACACAAAAGAGGACTTTGAATTTACCCACATGTCATATAATTGTATCTCTTCATCGTCTAAGCTTTAGGGCGAGGAGTTTTGTATGGGAAAATCTTATTCCTTTATACGATTTTTCTCAAGTATGCAAAACTCCACGTTTTTTTTTTTTTTATTCTCTTTAGAACCTCATGGACTTGGCATTGCAAATGCAATATCTTGACCTCCATTTTACTCGAGAGAGAAAAAAAAAATGATATATGCAAAACTCGATCCTTGTAAATTCTAGGGGTGCAAAAATGTAAAGATGCTTTACAAGCCATTCCAAGCTAGTCTATGGGACAGATAAAGAAGACCTCAGCTTTAAACGAACACGTCCAGCATCTTTAATACCCCTCCCAAAAGTGAGATCTGATCCACTCTTTTCAAATCAATAGCCAACTCCATTATTGGCATCCCAAGCGGGCCAGTTCCTCGTCTTATGCTATTGATTTAGCAAAATAGCCTCTAAATTAGATACGAGCAACACGTAAAGTTTTTTTTTTTTTTAAACAAAAAAAAAAAGTGATGTTTCACATTTTCACGAAGAAACAAATTACGTTAAATCCGCATTATAGTGTGTAATAAGTAGTTATATCAAATTTATATAAAATAATAATAATAAATTTTATAATATTTATTTAAAATTATCAATTAGTTTTAAAATTATACCTAATTAAATATATATTTAACCGTTTTAAATATTTTGATAAGAATTTAAACTCGTGATCTTATAATAAAAATAAACTTACTTGTCCATTGAACCGCAAACGAGCGGTAGTGATTAACTCGGACGGTGGTGATTAACTCGAAGGTCAATGTCCAAGTGCAGAGGCCATGAAGTTGACAGGATTTTTGTAAGTTTGAAACTTGTCTACTAAAGATTCAAAGAAACATGAATAGCAGCAGCAGCAGCCTCCACTAATTTGATTAAAAAAATCTTTCCTCCTTTTCCAATCAATCAAAGCCAACGAACATAGATGTGCAGGACCCTCGTAGCCAAACCAAGCAATCTTACGTGATAGACACATTTGGCTTTGTCTTTCCGCGGAGAGTAGAATAAAAGCAAAAGCCAAAACCCACCAGGCCGTATTTGGCCGGCACAAACAACAAAACTTCCAAAAACAAAGAAATGAACCAACCGTAGCCAATTATGCTCTTAACCAAACTTAGGCCGGCTGATTGGGCGTATATTTTCAATATGGCTTCTTGAAAAGGAAAAAGAAAACCATGTAGAAAGAATTAACGAATCAGATTCCTCGCTTGCAGCCAAGAAAGAAAAAGAGTTAAAAACAACACTAGTTATTTTACTAGATGCTCTTCTAGTAACCCGTTTGCTAGTTACCCTCAGATTACAATGACTTATTTACAAGTTTGCTGTTCTACTCATCTCCTCCTTTGCCGCCTAACTAACTCGTCTAAGGCTTCTCTCATCCACCACTGTTGGCACACTTCTCTGGCTTCATCAACTGTAACCTACAGGATAACAGAACAATACATTGCAAAAAATTAGACGCATAAACTCCAACAGTTCCATTAGAATCATCCATCAAACACAAGCAGTGGCAGATTTTACACATACCCATCTTCGCTCTCGGACATTTTTCTCCGGCCAAACATCTAATTGCTTATCAACGAGCAAAGAAAACATGTAGCCCTCGTGCATTATGCCACCCCTTTTGCTCTTATATCTCCATTTTCCTAATTTGCACTGCATTTACATAAAAAAAAACAATCAAATTTAGAATTGAATTAAGTTATATTATTATTGAACTCTATCCGACGACCAAGTGATGCTTCAGAGACACTAACTTCAACATTTCCAAGCACTCCTGCTTCCTCTATGGTCTCTCGCAAGACCGCGTCTTCCATGGATTCATCTTTTTCCCAACCTCCCTGTGAGTTAGATTGCAGCGAGAGAAATGTTAATTATGGCAAAAATAAACACCCCAATACAAACATGCTAAGAGGTAAGTGGTGGTAGAGTACCCACAACCACTTGATCAAGTAAAGTTCGTACCTTTGGGAACAACATTGCTCGACCCTTCTGTGAACTGATAACAAGAACTTCCAAATCTTCATTAAAAGTTCCATCAAGTTTTTTGGTTTTGCTGTATCTGTAAGGAATGCACCTGTATGATTTCAAACAGGAAAAGGGGGAAAATGAATCAGATAAGGAATTTCAACAGGAAAATATAATGATTCTCATCCCTGAAACACCTAAAACAGAGAAAATGTCCAACAGTACCAACAATTAAAAACCAATTAACGACAGTCATAAAATTATGCGAAAATTCACACATAAAAGCGTCAAAAACCGTGGAAAAGAACAATCAGAACTCACATGCCAACCAAAAAAGAAGAAATAACCAAAAATCATCCAACTTGACAACGAAGAACTTCAAATCGGATAGAGTTAATTACCAACTTTCTGAGAAAAAACCGGGGTGGAGGACCCAGATAGAGAAAAAATAAAAAAAAAGAGCCGAAAGGGAGAGGTAAAGGAGAAACGCACCCTACAACTTGGCGACAGCCTCTATCATAACGCTGGAGATGCCTACCAGTGCGAGAAACCATAGAGACCACATTCCCAACATGAAAAGGCAAGAACGTTTGTGAAGGGAGTTTCTCAAGGGAAGGGAAGATGAAAGAAATGACATTTGCAAAGTTTGGAAGGAAGAAAGAAATGCCTCTCATGGTGTCCCGAAGAGAACTAGACAGAGATACCAAACCAAGAAAGAAACAACCGAAAACGAAAATGCTCTTTCTAGTGTGGGTGGGTTTTCAGTTTAGGTAGTTCCCTCTAACGATTGACAAAAACCCAAATTAGGACAATCTCTTGGAAATGAAATATCTTTTGGGAGGGGACTTTGCTATCACTAGGATTGTTGTATATTATTGCTCTTGTGACAACTGAGAACAACAACAATAGTAGAAGTGTGTTTGACTGTTTTATCATCCGTTGCAGAATCTGCTCGAGTGCTACCCATAGGGACCAGAGAGCGATGTAACTATTTATAGACAGAGATTCCCTCTTCTTTCCGAGAGACAGAGCGTGAGAGACCATAGAAGAAGAAGAAAACTCCACGCTCTAACTGACGCGCATTGAATACGTAACGATATGTCTTTTGGGTTTTATTTTCCACCAATTTCCATACTTTTTCTTCTTCGTGTTTTTTTTTTCTCCCTCTATTAAGTCCACACGAAAGTAACGTGGTAAATTAGAGACGGCCATTCCAAATTCCCAGGCAAACTCGGGAATTACTTTTTTTTTTTTTCTAAATAAGACTAATTAAGATTAAAATCTAATGCAATATGATTAAAACAAAACCAACGACTTCTCGTATTTACCATGAATTGAGGGAAAAAAAAAAAAAGAGGCTAGAGTGCAATTAAATGTAATCGCACTGTACAAAAAAAAAAAAGTATATATTTTTTAAATATATAAAAAAATGTAGCGAGTGTCAAGCAACGGTTCCGTATAGATATACAAAGAAAATAAATGTTAAATTTGCACCAAGAAAGGCATTCGTGTTCGATTTTCAGCGAGGTTTGGCACTGATAAATTACAAATATTTTTAAAAAGATTGTTATTTATGTCAAACATATGTATTAAATATCATATTTGTTTAACAAATTTCAAATATGCATCGCACAAATCAAAAAACCCATAACAAAAAATAAAATAACAAAATTTAGAAACATCTAAAGAACACTCTTAATTTGTATATTGGACACATATAATACGTGTGCGATATGAATTTCAAACTTTTTTTAAAAATAACACATTTAGTAAATTGTTCTTATCATTATAATCACCAAATAATTTATTGGTAGAAGAAAATAGTATGAGTGATTTTATTTATAAATTAAATTAAATAGTAAATTTATAATTTATTAAATATTTTATGTATATTTCTAATACTTTTTTTTTATTTCTTAACAGATAATAATTATAAAATAAAATAATATTATAAGTTTTTTAAGCGAGGAGGTGAAGAAATTTTAAATTTATCAAAAAATATTTACATTACACATGCATATCAATATATGATATATTTAATATATGTTTTTTAAAGCCATATTCTCATAATTGTATTTTAATCTTCTAAAAATTAATAGATGTTTGCATTCATGTCGTGAGGCGTGCACCACATTACTTGGCGCGTTGACAGACTTACGGTGGATCACGTTATGCGCACGGACCCTCACGTGCGTGCTCGTAGCCTGTCAACGACACTCGACAGCCCCCGACGGCTAAACCAGGGTTGCTACTCGGTGGTTTCACCGATTAATCGATCCGGTTTTGAAAAAGAACAAAATATTACAACCCAAAAAAAAAAAACAAAAAAAAAACAAAAACAGAAACAATTGGGTTGGGGCCCATTCCTGGTGGATGTTGAGCAGTATTGGGAGGCTCCAGCCAAGACACGACACGGTTTTAGCTCTAGCTGTTGTCTCTGTCCCTTGGGAATTCCCTCTTTTGTTTACTGTTCTTCCAGATATTTTTCTTGCTTCTCTAAATATTTTATATTAAATATGAATATAGAAAATATTTATATAATATAAAAATATTTTATATTTATTTAAATTTATTATTTGTATATTTATTAGAGTCTATCATTTTTATATTTATTTAAATTTTTTAAAAAATTAGTAATTGAGGTGGGGTACTGCACAATCAACAAGAACATAAAAAGATAATTAATAAATTATCTTCTTTATTGTACATTCGAAACTGTAAATACCCTTCAAGTAACGAAATTTTTCTCACTGAAAGAGGAACAAAAGGAAATACGAACAAACAAATAGAGTTTTATTATAAAAAGACAAAAAGTATATTTTGATGAATCGTGATTATTTATTATAAATGATATGTTTTAATATATAATACCTAATTATAACTAATAATTATAATTAACCAGTATTTATTTTATAATTATGTTATGTATACTTTTACGTTTTAAAAAAAAAAAAATATCGTGGCGAAAGAGATGTAGTTATAAATTTATTAAACTGCAAAAATAATTATTGAAAGGGAAGAAAGGATTGTTTTGTGAGAAAAACGTGTGAAAAAAAAGACATGAGAAATAAAAGTAATGAAAAAAAATGGAACTTTCTCTTATTTTGAAAAATCATTTGAAGGAAAATTGACTGTGAAACTCAACAAACTTTCTTTCTTGGCTGGAATCGGTGAGAAAAATGAAAGAAAGAAGGCTTTCTTGAACTCTTTTTTTTTTTTTTACTAAACGATCCGTGCACCCTTTTCTTAGATCCACGAAAAAATACGTTAACCTATAAAATGAAGGACATAAATGTCAAATTTTAAATATCAATTTTCTTTTTCTTTACTTTCTTACAATATTCAAACAATAAATTTATATTTTCATTCATTTTCTTCCCCTTTCATTTCTAACTCATCTAAACAATTTATTGAAAAAAAAAAAAATCTTTCATTCATTTTCTTTCTTATAATTTTATTTTTTACAGTTTTCTTTCACATCTTATTTTAAATTCAAACAGCTTATAAGGGCAGGAAGATTTTTCTACGAGGAGAGCATCTATCTTACTTTTATTTACCCATTTTTATAATTTTCTTTTTTTCTAATTGTCTTTTCACAATCATAAGCATGTTTAACACAGTATTGCACGTTCAGAATCGTCGCGTAGTAAACTAACCAATGTAACACAGTATTGCACACTCAGACTACTCAACAACGGGTATTGCGTGCAGGCTTTATCTGAAACACCGTTTGATGTAGAGATGACGGCACAACACGTCCGTTTTCGTTCTTTTGAGCAATTTCCGCGTCAAAAAAGCACATCATGCGTGTGTGTTCATCATCTATTATTTTTATAAAGGCAAATTGTCCAAAATAATAATAATAATAATAATAATAATAAAAGAAAAGAAACAGAGACTCGACCCTTATCATAGAGAGTCGTGATTTTCCTATCTCTTTCCTCGTAAAAAAAAAATAAAGGAGAGTTGTGAAACATTTCATTTTCTTAATAATAATAATAATAATAATAATATGATTATTAAATTAATGCAATTTTTAGTTTATGAAATATTTTGCTAGGTACGTTTGTATTGACCGAGATATCATTCTCATATCTGCATCGAAGTTTACAATGCATGCCAGTAACGAGCAGTGACAAGGTGCTTTCGATGTCCAATTCAACAGAAAAAAGTTAATCCAGCAAATCTCAATTAATTAATCAATGCTAGCTTTGTTCACACCGTCGTGTTCTATTTTATTCCGCAGATATGGTCATCTACAGTTGCGTTGCTGATTTTTTCTGATTGTTTTTGCCGATCCAATACCCAGAAATGACAGGTAGCTTTTCTTATATTAACTGTTTTTATATTTAACCAACCATCGAATCGAGTATGAACAAGGAAATTTCGGATCACGTAAGGGTAATTATGCTTTTGTGTTTTTTCGTAAATTGGTCACAATTGCTCTATTTAAAAGCTATGTATTTTGGCATGCATGGCTTTATGCCATTGTCATTATGAATTTTATAAGCTGAAGTCATTCTCAGATAATGATATTTATATATCATAGATTTAATTGAGTATTCACGAATGATGTGAATATATATATATATACTCCGCGAGATCTGAAAACGGATGAACATCAAAGAGCATGGCGGAAATCAGACCACCGAATTAAAGTGTAGAAAGAGGACGACTTTCTGTCACCAATAGGAATTCTATTCTTATGTCTGTGGGTAAAAATTTCCATGGGTCGGGTCCATAGAAAGGAGTTGGGACCCATCTACAAGTGGTAATCCAAATGGGGTTCACTCACTATTGTCTCGGATGGTCCACATTGATCCCTTGTGTCCTAAACTATTAAATTTAACCCTTCTCTCTCCAAATTTTGTTCTCTCTCTTTTTTTTTTAAAATTTTTTTTAAAGAAAGTATATTATAAAAATATTAATTATTATACTTATTAATGAAAATTAAAAATTATTCAATAATAATATTATTTAATTTTATTATAAAAAAACTCATCACTCAAATAATATTAAATTTATTTTTTTATTTCGATTTGAATATTAAATAGTTTAAATTTTAAAATTTTATTTCTAATATAAATTTTTTAAAAAATTTTGAAACAAACATTACCGAAAAAAATACGAACTCAAATTACTTTTTAAAGAAAAAAAAATCCAATTGCGTACATCCAAGTATTCCAATCAAGATAGGAAGGCGGAGCCCAAAAGCGGCCCAGCGTGAAGAAGAGGGACGTCAAGATATTGGGATGTTTGGTTGACAGCTGTCTGATTTGCAGCCACCCATTATGCTCGAAGTTAAAGCCAAATTAGGATATAGAATTTTAAAATAGACTTTGATTAGACGGACGGGGAGAAATAAACAGGAAAAGGACGGGTTCACGTCAGAATAGTAGATTTCCCATATTTATTGATTTTTTTTAATTTTAAAATTTTTGTTAAAATTTAACTAATATGTAACGAGACTAATTTGATGTACAATAATATTGATAAATTATGTAATAAATTGGCAATTACATTTTTTTAACATCTTATTATACATTTTATCACTTTTATTGTATACTTAATTAATTTTATTATACATTTAATTATTTTCAACAAAAATTTTTCACATATTTATTGTTTTTTTTTTAATTCAAAATTTTCGTCAAAATTTAATGATTATATAACAAGACTAATGAGATATGTAACAAGTCATTGATTCTATTTTTAATAATTTATTATATATTTAATTAATTTTGCTACGTATCTAATTATTTTTTTGACAAAATTTTCAATTTTTTTACAAAAAAAAAAAAAAAAGCTGAAAACATGAGGGACTCACTCATTGCAA
>JAFFZT010000166.1:0-31742 GCA_019804595.1 Bruguiera parviflora | reverse complement strand
ACACCCTAAGAAGAAGATTTACATACATTAATTACCTTTGGTAAAGAGAACACATCTTGACCAATTTATAACTCCTTCAAATCACACCTTTTTACAGCATATGGAAACTTTGACAGATATGATTCACCTGAATAGACATTTTAATAACCAACTGCATGCAAAGCAATGTCACTCTGAACAGATCAAAAGTTTCACCAAAAGCAAAAGCTAAAGTAAAAGGAGAAAGTAATAATTACAACCACCATCATCCACCCAACAAGAACAAGTGGAACAGACATCCACCCCAAAGTATTTAATGAAAAGAGAAAATTAGTGCAAATGGGGAATGAGGGAGAAAAAGGAAAAAAAAAAAATGAAGGTGACGATCACAGTTGGCTCCTAATGAAACAAGAGACAGACAAAGCATATGAGCAAAAACAGCTTAAACATGATAATTAGGCGCATAAACAAAGCCTTCTACAGTGATGGGCTGATGTGACTAGCTCATCGGGATGAGCTATCATCTGGAATATGGACCTGATCGGGATGTGGGTCTTCCTGCAGGCTAGAACGGCATAGTTCCTCAATCCGCCTTGTTACTTCAGATATGGAAGGCCGACTATCGGGATATTGTGCCGCACAATCTATTCCAAGCTGCAAGAGCTGAACCATCTCATCCTCAACATTCTGATATCTGAGGAGCTCCAGGTCAAACACCTCTGAAGTCCATTCCTCCCGCACTATGGACTGCACCCATCTCGGAAGGTCAACACCCTCCTCGTTCAACAGGGAATAGGTGGGAGCCTTACCAGTCAGCAGCTCCAAAAGCAATACACCAAAGCTATAGACATCAGCCTTTTGGGACACCTTGTGGGGATCAGTAACCTCTGGAGCTCGGTAACCAACAACTCGGTTGGGAGTGGATGAAGGGCCAACAAGCTGTGAGAGCCCAAAATCAGAGACTCGTGCATCATACGATTGAGTAAGTAGGATATTGGATGATTTGATGTTTCCATGGGAGACATGGGGGCCTTGAGAATGTAGGTATTCGATGCCACGGGCAGCTCCAAGGGCAATCTCAGCCCTAATTTCCCAGTTCAAAGGTGTCCTGCCAGAGCCCTTGTTTGCTGTGGTAGAAGTCAAGCCAAATCATAGTAAGATAAAGTTATTGGATCATAATAGGCATACATCTCTATTGCCACTCTTTTCTCTTTTAGGTGTTCTTAAAAAATATTGTCAAGCAGGATTTTTTTCAATTAACAAATTGGCATATCAACACTTCCAATTGTTTTCAAAACATCAAAAATGAAAATGATTATAGAACAAAACTCAAGCCATAAAGCATGTGCAAGTAACTAGATGGCCAAGACATAATAACAGGGCAATGTAGCTAGGAAAGGGGACAATCACTTGAAATACCAATTAGATCCAAGCAAGACACATGACTAGGTAACCCATGCAAAGAGGATAATTCACAAAAAATTATTGCATCTGTTAATGCATCCATGCATTACGGGCATGCAAAAACAACTGAAACTGACTGACCAAGCTTAGCTTGGTCGGCTGGGGAAGATTAGGGATTCAAACTCCAACCCCCTCAAATTCCTACAAGGTGCGAGCTTCAATTTTGACGTAGCAAAACAATGCAATTGAAACCCAAATATCCCAGCTTGTAATTGACATATTTCATCATTATTCATGATGATGGATTTAGTTGAAAACGATCAACAAGAAGAAGAGTCACAGAACGATACATATAATCATCACCGCCATTTTTTTTTTTTTTTTTTAAGAGAGAAGTTGAAAAGGAGAAAATAATTATCTCAAAAAGAAGAAAAAAAATAAAGCGACATAAAATCTCTACAATTATTCACAGAAATGGGAATCCAAAAGGCAGAACATAATACAAGCCAAAATGAGAAACTCACCATGCAGAAGTGCAGACAAGCTTCCCATTGGCATGTAATCATAAACAAGAAGCTTCTCATCCCTGCTATAGTAGTAAGCCCTCACTGGGACCAAATTCTCATGATCCATGGAACCCACCATCTCAATCTTTTCCTTGAATTCTCTCTCAGAAATGGTAACATCCTTCAACCTCTTCACAGCCACCACAGTCCCTAGCTCCAGTACCGCCTTGTATGCTGTCCCAAAGGTTCCTTTCCCCAAGACCTCTGCAGAAGCTCTCAACAAGTCTTCCAAATCAAACACCCTCGACGGTGCTTTACCTAAAAACACCAACTTTTTAGCAGCATTCACTTCTGCCGCCGCTCCTTTACCAGTTCCCACCATTGCCGCTGCAGCAGCCGCAGCCACAGAGTATCCATTCCCATTTCCCACCTCCGCAACCGGCTTCTCCCCTGGACTCTCCAGCTCTTGCTGCTTAGTCGATGCAATGTTAATGGATCTCAACTTCTGGCTGTTCTTTCGGCACACAAACATGACAATCAGTATAATCAAGAAGAAAGCAAGCACAGATCCAATCACAATACCCGCAACTGCCCCACCAGACAACTTCTTCTTTCTCTTGTTCTCGTTCCCAACCCCACCAGTTGGTGTACTAGGAACCACCAAAGCCCCGTGAGGAACTGTACCAGCACAAGCATCTAGAGGTTTCCCACACAGTGAATTACCCAAAAATGAAGTGGAGGCAAAGCCCCGAAGCGCTTTCGGAACGGATCCGTTCAACAAGTTGTTAGACACATTGAATTGCACCAGCTTCTCCAACTTCAAATCCGGAATCGAACCGGACAATTGATTGTTCTGAAGATACAATGTCCTCAACCTGGTGAATTGGCTAAAATTGGTAGAGATCCCGCCGGTGAAATTGTTTTCACCGAGATCAAGACGCACGAGATTGCCAAGACTGAACAAGAACTCCGGAATCTCACCGGAGAAGCTATTTTCCTGCAAGTAGAGGTTCCGGAGATCAGTGCAGGCGGCGAGATCTGAAGGGAGCCGGCCGGTGAGAGCATTGAAGCGGATGCTGAGAGTGCGGAGCCTGGTGAGGTTGGAGAACACCCCACTCGGCAGCTGGCCAGTAAGGGACACGCCGGGGAGGCGGAGGACAGTGACGCGATTCCGCTCGCACTGAACGCCGGCCCAGGAGCACGGAGAAGACTGAGAAGCATTCCAGAGGAGAGTCCGGCCGCCGAGGGAAGAGCGGAGGGAAAGAAGAGCCAGCCTGTCGGCGGCGAGATCTGACTCTGAGAGTGGCAGATAGAAGACTGACAAAAAACAAAGAAAGAAGAGTTTTTTATGATAATGCATGATATTTCCTCTTCTGGGTTTTCTTTCTTTGGAGGCAAAAGAGAAACTTTTTTGGAAGAAATTAACTCAGAGGATGATAAAAGTGATAATGTGGGCAGATATTTGGTGGACTGGGGGTTACAGAAGAAGAGGCATTGCCCAACTCTCAGAAAAGATAGAGAGAGAGAGAGTGAGAGTGAAGAGTGTCTTTTTAAAAAAAAAAAAAAAATTTAGTGGAGTTGGGGGAGTGGGTATTTGGTGGTGTTAATGTTAGTTTTAGCAGGAGTTGGGAGGAATAAAGAGAGGTGAAAAAGAAGCCAAACCCTCGAGAGCTGCATGGCATACGGAAGGGAAGTGAAGTGAAGTGTGTTTGTTGAGTTGCTGGTCTGGTGGAGGTGGTCAACTGTGCCCTTTTATGGCTCTTCAGGTTTGGTCTTTGAACTTCTCAAATGTAAGGAAATCAGGAGATGTACAGAGAGAAGAAAGGAGATGACATAGATTAGAGGAAATGGACATCTGAGTGAGAGAGAGAGAGAGAAGGGCTTTATCCTTTATTTCCTTTTAGCTTTAAAAGCCTTTTTAATTAAAAAAAAAAAATTAAATTAAATTAGGGAGTGAATGAGAGAAGTTGGAAACGGATGGAGTGCGCTTTTTTTGGGGCTTTAAATTTATCTCTTCTTTTTCTCTAGTTCTATTATTGGGCTGTTTTTTCTTTTGATTTTAACTTTTGTGTTCTCTGCTGCAGAGAGTGAATTTGCGGCTGAGTCAGGGGAATTTTGTTTGCTTTTGGCTTGCCCTAGCCTTTTGTTTTCTGCTTTTTTTTTTTTTTTTTCTTTCAAGTTGATTATTTAAGTTGAAATAAAATAGAAACCAAATTTTCATAATAGATATAAAATTGATTAATTTCTCATTCACTTTTTTTTTTAATTTCTAACATCATAATTGTTAGTGAGTCAATAAAAAAGTTAGTGAATAGAGAAAAAGCCATAAGTTTAAAATATCATTAAAAAAGTACTTGGCACCTCAATTAAATTCATTTAATGTAAATACAAAAGGAAGTCTAATTTTTCTCATAATCTAAAGTCATTGCAGACAAGCCTAGGTGAATTTCCCATCTACTTTGACCATTGTTGTGTATGATTCGGAATGCATTTGGATTTTTTCTAGTGTACGAACGAGCCTTTTCAATAGATCAAATAATTTTCTTAAGATATTTTATTTACTAAATACCATTCGTCTTTGAGATCTCTCAATAATCTCATTAATATCAATTTCCTTATTTAAGACGAGAGGCATATGAAACAGGGAAATATGAGAGAGGTGCCTTTTTCTTTATTATTTTTGCAATACCCACCATTAATCTCACTTATCTCCAACTATATTTTTTCTCGTAACTCAAAAAGAATTGACGTGCATGCTAGATTTTGAATTCTTTAGTAAGCTCTCACTTTGGATGGTATAATGGAAGAACTATTTGTAGAAACCCACTTACAGAGTTTAATAATTCAATGCTCCGCTGTTCAATGGATTCATTAGGAAGTAAAGATAGCTACTCTCTTCATAATTTTTATATATGCACGTTTAGGAGCATAAGAAAAGTTATATTCATTGGAGAACGAACGAGTTTCTTATCAGAATTCTACCGTAGACCCAAAATAATTTTTTTAAAATTATTTTTTAAAAAAACATTCTTAAGGAAAAAGTTCTAGCGTGGGGTAAGATGCGATGCGAAGTAAAGGGTGCGAGACCAAAAAATATATTCCGATGATAAATAATTATGACAGAAAATCACAGTCAGTAAAAACAAAATATTTAGGGGCAAAGTCTGCATTGGACCATACTCGCACCAGCTAAAATCATTCTTAGTGACTCGTTTGGTTGGCTTTCACTTTTGGTCAAGGACATCGGTACTGCTGATACTATTAGACAATAATCATGGGTCAACATGAAGATAAAGGTACAGCGAGGGTCTTGCCTTTTTTTATTCCCTTATGCTATGCACCTACTTTATTACGAAAAAAAAAAAAAAGAGTTAATTTCATATTTCAATTAACAAGGACTAATTGGGTTACTAATCGGAGAAACTCTCTTAATTATCAATCAACATTCTATTCTCGTTGGGAGCATTTAAGAAGTAACCTTCTGAATACGCAAGACTTGTATAAAGGACTAATATCGGGAGCATGTAGTTCTCGAAAAGAGAATTAGCCTAATTCATGTAAGTAAAAAATTTCTTTTTTTTTTTTTTAAGAGAGGAAAAATTCAGAGGACAGAAAAATGAATTTCCTTTTTTTTTTTCTTCCCCTTTCGGAGCAGAGCTCCTTTTTCTTGGTGTACACAAAAAAAAAAAAAAAAAACTCTTAATGACAGACTACGGTATAATGCGTGAGAGCAGACCAATAATAATAATAATGATAATAATAATAATAAATTAACAACAGAAACATCAATGTTGGGTGTGAGAGGGAATCCGAAACCATTATTGGCGTAGGGCGACATTAATGTTTTGATAAATGAATGTGAGGGGGCGGTGGACCCTTTGTCTTGGACACGATCTTCCTCAATTCTCTTTGTGTGCAGGTGAATAAACACACCATGTTTTGCTTCTACAAAATTATGAAAAACTAGCTAATGTAGCATTGTGCTGGAGGGCAGACGATAATTCTGAACACTACTTCCCATCTACCTTGCTTTCTCAGAAAATTTCGCATGAGCAAAAAGGTCAAAAAAAAAAAAAAAAAAAACAACAAAAATAATAATAAAAAAAAATTCTAGCCCTCATTGTCATTTCAATTAACAAATATAATGACTCTTCTTCACTCACTCTGACGGCCACTGCCAGGAACAGAATTTTGACTCAATAGCTAAAACATCCTACAATGTCAGCTTGTATACTGTTAATAAAAGTTATCAATGAAATTCAATTTGATAGTACTAAGACTGTCTTCAAAGTTGAGTATTTTGAACTAGTGCTATAGATAGAGAGCTATTTAACCGAAAATAAATATTTTTTTTTAAAAAAAAAGAGAGAGAGAGAGAGAGAAGGCCAAGGTGATTTTATTTTATTTTATTTTGAATTCCCAAAAGCCTTGCTTTGCTTTTTCTTTATATTGGTTTTCATTTGCAAGGTGTAAAGGGAAGGAGACACGAGGCATCCAATAAATACATATAACTAATTTTTGGGGCGCTAAGTTAAAGAATAGCCAACCACAAATTTTGAGGCATCCAATAAATGTCAGCACAGTTTCGTAGAAGGCATGAAAAATTAAGCCTGCCAACCACACACCAACATTGAATAATGACAACAATTTTTGGCTGTTTTGTTGTTGCGGAGAGCTTTAGCACGAAGCCCCCGTTTTCTTCTCCAACACTGATTGTGAGTAGAGCTTAAGCTTCTTTGTTTATTCTTATATAATAAGCCGAAGATTACTGTATTTACAGAGTAGGGGGGGGCTTCTCGAACAAGTAATATACTGTTATCTCGAACTTCTTATTATTTTTACAATATATTACCTGGTGACTCCTGATCAGGCTTGGCCGAGAGCTTTGATAATGAAAATGACTCGTGGTGTTACTTCTTTTGTTTCCCAAACCCCTATAGGAAGGGGAATTTACAAGAAAAGAAAGCTTGGGGAGAAGGGTGGTTTAACTTGCACATCAAAAAAATGGCAGTTGGGGGCAAATAAATTTGCCCAGAGCTTGAGAGTCTCGTTTAGATTGTCCTTTTCGTTGAGCACATCTACCGATTTCGCTGTCCCGAAGCAGTGGATGATAGTTGTCTCAGGAAATGTGGTTGCCAATTTGCCATAACGAACGACAAGAAACCCACGGGTGACTGAAGGGTGGCAAGCACCTTTAGGAAAGGGTTATTTCAGGGACATTTTCCTACGGTTAATTCATCCAGCCAGGGGCGGAATGCCCCATGGTGTGTGTGTGTGTGTGTGTGTGCGTGTGTGTGTACCCTAAAATGTACTTAAATTACCATTTAATCTTGTGAAAAAGGGATTCTTGCACCTCCTGAGAACTTGAATTTGAAATTCAATCATTTTTAGTTTTCTATTTTTGTCAAACTTGTAAAATTTGCCTCTCTTGAGAAGAATTCGAAATTCAAGCAAGTTTAATTTTTTTATTTTTTCCTTATTTGTAAAATTTGACTCTCTGAGAAGAATTCAAAATTCAAACATGTTTTTTTTATTTTTTTTTTGCCTCACTTGTAGTATTTGAAAAGAATTCAAAGTTCAAATATGTATAATTTTTTATTTTTCCCTCGCTTGTACAATTTGACTCTCTTAAAAAGAATTCAAAATTCAGACATATTTAATTTCTTATTTTTACCTCACTTGTAGAGTTTAACTCCCTTGAGAAGAGTTAGAAATTAAAAAATATGTTCAATTTTTTATTTTCCCTCACATGTAAAATTTAACTCCCTGAGAAGAAGAAGTCAACAACTGAATTTCGGCTTGCACTTTAATGTCCGATTATTCCCCCCCCCCGGGGGAATTATCACGGTTCAGAATTTAATGAATTGTCTCACACATAGCTGATTTTCAAACCTCCTGATAGATACCAACAAATTCCAAATTTAGGGTCTGTTGGAATATACGTTTTCTCACGAAAACATGGTTAATAGAAAGTTTAAGACAGTTTATGATGAAAGATTAAAAAATAAAAAACAAAAACCCTCACAATTTCAAGATTCAATTTTTGGGAGACCTGGCGGAGATATATATATATATATATAGAGAGAGAGAGAGAGAGAGAGAGAGAGGAGACCTTCACATTGCAGAGTCTATGAGCAACAGGCGTGCACAGGTTGCAAACAGATGAACAAAAATACTCATTTCAGATTGCGGATACTAAATGCTACAGGCAGAGATACGTCAATACTTACACAAGTTTGTGCATGTCGCCCACTCCTTTCCACAAAACTCATTTTAAATGCATGCCTTGACATGGACGCACCGCACCCATGCTCTAGCATTTAAGTGAAGGGAATGACGTAAAGCTGAGCAACTGTAACACACTCAATTCATCAATTGCATGTTGTCTATTATAGGCATCGATGAAGAAAACACCTAGGTAAAATTTCTTGAATCGTTTTCCTCTGTTGAAAGATAATTTTCGAAGCATTTCTGCTAGGTTCTACCATGACCGAACCGGTTTCTTCGTCGTGATGCGGCATGCTTATCAGTCTTGCGCTTGAAGCTCAAGGAACAAATTACAAAGAAAGTTAATACTACAGAAAACGTAAGGGAGAAACATGGCTTCGTAGACCTCCACAATAAAGCTGGTGCATCCAGGGTAGCCGAAGCAAACCGCTCTCGAGATTGACTTCGCCTGCAAATTCAGCCGCAGGTTAAGAGAGGGTGATCCAAAAGGGCAAGGATGATGGTTATCTCAAGTTTTGTTTGTTTCCCACGTGTTGCCCTACATACTACCATATTGTTATTTTTTTGTCCATTGGTACACAATAAATCCATACCCTCGCCACACGTGAAACAAGCATGGCTGGAAATGCGAACCCTAGACAACCTGTGTGTACTCTTAATAGCATGTGGCCAAATACCAAAAAAATTTCACCTACATGTGGAGAACAAATTTTGATTGTGTATCCAGAATTTGTAAACAAACAATACACTTTTCATGTGCATTGTATGCAAAACAGAAAGCTAAGTTGAAATCAATAGCACAGGTAGAGAAGAAGAAAAGGAGAGCCAGTAACGACTTATCATTTGATTGCAATATTACATCCACCGTTAAACATATAGATATCTATATACGTGTGATGACTAATTTAGAACTTTAGCATCTTACACAAATAATATAATTAACTTTTAAACATTACCACGAGAGATAAACCAGGCACACACAAAACTTTTAGAATGTAGGTTCTGAAATGATGGGATGTGAATGAAACATACCGCAAGAATTTTGTAATTGAGTTCCACAGAGTTGCAACACTTCTGATTCCACGCTTTGAAGCATGGTCTTTTGGCCTTTCATCAACATTGCATTCAGATGTCCCTGAAGAGGTGCAGTTACACAATAAAAGAAAAAAATAAACATGCAAAGGGTTAATCCCACTTGCCTTCTAAGTAATCCCCAGAATCATAACTACCACAATGAAGCATGGATATGGATACAGGACTTAGATAAATACTCTGGTGTATGCATGAGTAAACAAATAAATATCTTCAAAATCCATGTTTAAATTTGAGCGACTATTAAGAGCAACTTGTAGGCTTAAGTCTGCTTCTCCCAAGGGGAGCAGTAAACGAGAGGATTAAAAGGAAAAACCAAAGGAAGGATGCTGGTCTTTTCATGGTCAAACAAACCTTCTACAAACACATAAACACTTGATATGAGAAAGTATTTCCAACCTTGATGTGCGGATGGGACCCTAATTTTGGATATAGAGACCAGAAACCCAATGAGTGTCAAATTAAATATAATATGAACAGCTTCCTTTATGCTTCACCAGAACTTAATGTTTTTGACTTCCAAAATCTACAGTTTCCACATATGTACGGTCACCCTTTGTCCCCTCCATGTATTCCATTAGTTTTCCTTTATTATTGACATCCCCCTGTATCCAAAGCTATCCACAAATACCATTTGCCATGCTGATATGACACTAATACAATAAGGATTTGAAGTATTGTGCCTTAAAATTAAAATGCATTGCTGTAATTAGAGAACAAAACAATACCAGTGTTGTTGAAAGGGATTTCATGGTCTTTTGCATTAGACCTAAGTGAAGCCAACTCCTTAACAAGTGCTCGCTCCTTGTCACTGCAATATCATCGCATTAAAGGCACAGCAGAAATAAGTATCCTCACGCTATGGGCTAAGAAACCAATCATGGAAATTATATTACCAACACTTCGAAAAATAACCTCTTCATACTGTTCAGCAGATATGATGTCTGCAGTCATACATTTCTGTTTGAAATAGGCTTCAATTTCCAAAATACAGCAAACATGAGCGAAGAGGAGAGCCACTCTAGAATTAATTTACACTTGACTACTGCAAATATAAATTTCATATACTGCATAAATTTGTAACAATTTCTTACAGAACAAGTACTTCATTTGGAAAATAAATCTTCGACAATAACCAAAGAAATTTATCACAGTGGATCATAACCTTATATGTTGACCTAGGAAGATCTAAAACCAAAAAATGAATCGAACAACCATAAAACACAGTCTGTTCAACACCTACTATGAGAACACAAAATTCCATTATAGACTGAGAATAAGGATGTAATGGGAAATTGCAAGTCAATGGAAACTCAGAATTGCAATTCTAATACAGAAGTTCTATTCCAACAACTCTCTGGCACATATACTTCAGTGGAGTTAATCATTGTCAAGAAACCATTCCACCTAAAAACCTGGTTTCTTGACATAAAATCAGAATCTTCATGACCAAGTGATCATAAATTTGAATTCTGCTACCTTCACATTTAATTGTGAATTAATTATGAATTTCTTGTTTATTCATATTTTAAGCCTAAGAGAGCTTGACTTGTTCATGCTTCCTGCCTAAGTAAGCTAAGCTTTCACTTAATGAGGCATATTGGAGTATAATATACGATCCATATCTTGAACTTCACCTAATAGACTAAACTTTTAGGTAAAATGGTTTCTTGACAATCATCTTTGATTAAATATGGCTTGATCAGAAATATAGAATGAACATGAAAAAATAGAATCTTATGTCATTTGTCCACATAGAAATATAGAAGGTAACTTCTGAATTCTGAAGAAATATCATCTTTTTAATGAACATAACTTTTTTGTCATTTGTCCTCTTTATTTTATTATAGGAATCCAAGAATGCAAATGAAATTAACAGGTATATTAACAACATGCCATCATGACACTTAAAAATTAGATTTGAAAAGGAGCAGGTGCTTGTGGAAAAAAAAAAAAAAAGAATAAATTAATTATAACTGTATTTCAGCATTTTCCATACAGTCCAAATACTGCAGATTGTTTCAGGAAGAAAAATATTTTCAAAGTTCTATGTACCAAAATTATACTGATTCCCTTAAAATCTTATCCACAGTTTAATTCTAATCCACGGCAATGAGGAGTACATGTCTAGTTTATAATTATAACAGATATATGTACAAAAGAGCCTGCATTGACACACACATGACCTGCGTAGTCTACCAAACCAATTAAGTGTATCTGCAGAGTAGTTTAACACAGACCTGATTCCTTTTGGGATCAAGACATTTACAATGAAGCAATGATCACCACGAACAGAAGGTTTCTTGATGGCTGGAACCCCCATCCGTGGCAATTTCAAAGTGTCTCCAGGCTGAATTCCACAAGGAATTTGAAGATCTTTCAAGCCCTCCACTGTCTCTACCTGAGGTTATTTTTAGATTTTTATGTCAAACAACATAAGGCAAGGCATCCATAACCCCAATGCCATTGGCTGTAGTTCTCCAAAAAATTTTACAAAAACTGATGCCTCAACCCCATCCCAAGCTGACAGATAAAAGGTAAGTATGATGAACAATAGATAATCCATAACCATGCTGGGCCACCATAAAATTCAATAAGCACAACAAGAAGATACAAACACACAATAGGACAGTGTGAAAAATGTAGCAGGAGATGAATGGTTTCTTCATATCAGAACTGACAACTTATTCAATTATTTTGTCTATACAAAGTTACGTTTGTATCATTTCACCAAGAATCATGTTTAATTAAACTGAACCCAACAATGTTCAGAAATAGAAGCCTCATATAACATTAATTGCTTTTTCTCCACTATTTCAATGAATGATGTTAGCATACAAAAGAAAGAAGGGAAAAGATTTCTCCAAGTACGGAATCTCAAAACTAATGTTTTTCAATCTGATAAATGCAAGTTTACCAGGACTTGGAAAAGAATTTGAAACAGAAACCAACTATGAAATATTTATCATAAAAGATTTTCAAGAATATATAGGGTTTTCCTCCTCCTAGTGTAGCCTACTGCAAATTATACTCACTTTTAATACAGTTCCCAGTATTGCCTGTGTATAATCAACATTGATCTTTGAGTAAAGATGGAGACCATCCCTCCAAGTTCCATGCTTTTCATTGATATGGAGGATGATAAACAAATCACCAGCAATGCCCCTGTCAGAGAAGAGTTACCAATAAAGTCAGTTTCCACATCTTATCTAGCCACTTAAGGTCTGCCTTGTGACTCAGCATATCAGCAGCCAGAGCAATTGTAAGAACAGTAAAATATCTGTAAAAAAATTTATGCACACAAACACATTTTTCTTATATTCCACTTGGGAAAACATTTCTCCCATGCAAATATCAATGTAGGACTGATTTCTGCAACTTTCCACTAGCAATTTGTGATTGACTAAGCATTAGATAAGTTTAAATTTGTAAATGCATTAGCCAAAGGAAAGGTTTTCCCACAGTGAGATCAAGCTCTTATCATTCCTGATTTAGAGACTCTAGGATGCTACGGGGGTGGCTGGGCCTAGGATGTAAGAGTAAACATAATCTGGTTCTAAACACACATACCTTCTTCCTTTTTTTTTTTTCTTTTTGCTAGCAGACTTCACGGGTCACAATTAGATAAGTTACAGAAATAATTACATCTTTTAATTTGGTCTGCTAAATGCTAACTAAAGATTTTTTTTGTATACTCTGAGGCCCATAAAAATCATCCCAAAGATCAAAAGCCCAGAAAAAAAAAGAAACCCAATCAGGCCTACTATATGGGGCACAGGATAGCCCATTAATAACATGAAGAATCAGTTTAAAAGTTTTGCTCCCACATAAGGCAAGGATCTTAGGGCTCATGGCACATTGATCAGATGCTGACAATGAGGTAACTGCACAGGTACTACATTACAAGTTCAAATTGTGGAGAAGAAAACTTTGGAAAGGGTCACCTGTGCCACAGCAAGAACTGTGACAAAACATGAAAGGGGAACCTAGTCTGAAGTGAAACCAGTGCAAAGTGGGCTGCCAAGGATATTGACTCAAAAGCTTGGGATAGCGTGGTTGCACTGCATGGGACATTCCTATATTAGGATGGTCCATGATGGTTCAAAATATGAATTTGAAGAATTCAATTTCATGCATAGGACTTAAAGGAATTTTTGGTTTACTGATAGATAACCTCAAGTCATAGTTACCCACAAGAAAAAAACAGGAGAGAGGAAAATAACAAGATGATGAGCAGATGAAAATTAAACAAAGTGCCAGGGAATGCAAGAGTTGATAATATGGCATGAACCCAGAAGTGGACCAAACAATATCTAAGATCATTAATGTAGACAAGAAACTTGACCTAATCGTATCCTCATATGGAACATTTCTGACAGTTAACCAAGCAAAAGCATACATGCCACAGCCTCAAATATCAATGAGCAAAAACAATTATTATACTGTAAACTGTAAAGCAAATCTGACAGCCACAAAAATCAACATAAAAAATACCTGTTCTTCTTGCTATTACCCTCTCCTTGAAATTGCATTGTAGCTCCATTATCCACACCGGGTGGGATGACCACTTCCATACCACGGTTGGACCTTATTGTACCACTGCCTCCACAAGTTCGGCAATTTTCTGTAATAATTGTACCGACACCACTACACTTTGAGCAAGTAGACACCTGACCATCACCTTGTATCATCAATAAAGCATACTTCATAACCATAAATACAGCATGCTATTGTCACCTCATAATAAAGTGTACACAGCACCTATCCGGCATTAGCATTGTAAGGAACTGACAGGAACACCAAAAGAATAAACAGAAGGTAGTTCAAGTGGCAAATAACTGATAAATTGCAAGGAGGAAGCTTCCTTTTTGTGACTATTTCTTTCTTTTACCCTGTTAATAGTATTCTGCGTTTATCTTCCCTCACTTCCCCATGAAAGAAACAACGTTGGGAAAAAGCAAGAAAAAGGTGAGAGGAAATGATATAGAAATGCCTTGATGACATTGAATTTTCCTCCTCAAGCCCAGTTGTGGAGCCACTCAAAGTACCAAAATATTCTTCTCTTTAACTATTCAATGGAAGAAGGCATATTATATCCAAGAAGATCAAAGGTGGCTTAGAGAATGCTAGTTGTAGCAATCCAATGCTTGTAATACTGAATGAAACCAAACTTTGAGTAACGATAATGGATGTAATAATTTTCCATTCATTCACAACAGAATACTCTCAAATCTTTATTATAACAGTTAATGGTTACTAGTCTATTCCACTTTTATAACATGAAGAAGATTCATTAATCTACATTTAGTTCCATATTCACCCGACAGGTTTAGGAAACAATTTATGATCAAATAAAGGTAAATTTCAAAATTCTTTGGGTTTAGCTACACAAAACCTTTTCTCCATTCCACTCTATTTCAAGCCAAATTAACTGTAAGATATAGCAATAAAATACAAGTATTCCATACCTCAGCCCTTAATTGTAACCACTAATTCTCATACTCTACAAATATGATGGCCATCTCTAATTTATTGAAGAACCTCAAAGCATTTTCCAACTACAAACCACTAAGTGCATTTCTCCCCTACTGATGCAGTCTCTCTACCTTAAAACTGCTGACCAATAATATTTAATTGACAAGGAAACTCAATAATAAAGTGCACATTGAAAGAGCCAACACTTTTGCATATAACACTCAAATGTCCATGCAGAAAAATGATACATGAATAACCAACCAAAAGAAATTCCCTTCACAATCCCTCAGTGGACATCCTAGTGGTTAAGAACTTAGATTTCTATTTAGAGGTCTTGCATTCTAATCCTCAAAAAGAGGTGTGAGATTTATAAGAATGGGAAAAGCTACTTCATTGTGTAGCTCACAGCCCAATGAGACTCCTAATGGACCAAAAAAGAAATTTCCTTCACAAAACACCATAAAATATGTACTAAATTTAAAAACAAACAGAGGACCATGCATAGGGAAATTAGTAAGCATCCATTAATGTGCCTAACATTCTATTGTACCTGCGACATCATTCCAAATGGTGTTGTTTGAGTTCTCATTACTCCTCCTCTCCCACCACAATTAGTGCACAATTTTATGCAACTACTCGATTTTGCACCAGTTCCACTGCAGCTATCACACGTCTCCAAACAAGGAACTTCAATTTTCCGCTTTACTCCAAAAACTGATTCTTCTAAACTCAAATACAGGTCATACCTTCAACAGACAGAAGTTAAAATCATAAGTTAGAAATTATGAGCATCTACACTACACAAATGAAGCCACAGTGCTACAGCTAGAAGGGAAAAGGAAATACTCAAAAGCTACCTCAAAAAAACAAAACAAAATGCTAACAAATATGGCAAAGATTTGCATAGAGCTCTTTAAAGTTAAGTGCTCTTTTTTTTTTTTTTTTTTTTAAAGCATCCATTTCAACTGGGAGATTTTGTTTTCCATCTTTTACAAAACAGTAAGCATATAGGCCAGAACTATTTCCCTGGTTTGAGTTTTTTCTTTTTGTCATTAACCAATAGGTAGAAAAAAAGTGTGGGGAAAAAGCCAGAAAACACAGAAGGTCAATAAGTTCGAATTAAGAGCTTCTATTGAAGCTAGATTCCTTCTGTGTATCCTTGCACAAAGCTTAGATGTTCAGGATTTTGTTATTTTCCATCTCCTAGTGTTTTATTATTTCAGACTAGTCCAAGTATCTTCCTACCAGAGAAGAATCAGTTTTTTGATTGGTTCATGTTTTCTTCACACAAACACGGCAAAACAGAAAGGAAGGAAAAGAGAGTGGTTCATGTTAGTTGCCATGGAGGATTATTTGTCATTACCGAATGTCAAGGTTCTGGTCGCCCATATTTCTAAGATTGAAATTAAAGCCACCTCCTTCATCTTTTCCTCCAAAGAATCCATCTGAACCACCAAAGAATCCATCGGAACCACCAAAGAATGCATTATATATTTCAAAAGGATCCACCTGAAATAATAATCATAAATAAGACATGCATAAAAGCCCGCAAGATATCAATTAAAGAACTGCATCAATATGATGAACAGGAATTTTGCTTGCATGGATGTTTTAGAAAGGCACAAAGTTTATTTATAATCTTACCCCCTGTGGCCCACTGCCTGAACCATCATATTCTCCCTGTAAACCAGCCTCACCAAAGTGATCATATAAAGATCTTTTCTCATCATCTGATAGTACCTACACAAATGCTTCATTAACACAAAGGAAATTCAAATGGAGGAAAGAGATAAAATATGGAACAATCTCTTGTTGCTGCTCATACAAAACCTTATGTATGTAGGATTGACCCCAACAAATGTGTAGCATGTAAAAGCTAACTGGTTGGAATCCACATTGGAATTTGCATGCATGGGCAACCAATAATGAATGATGGCAGCTTAGCATAAGAACCTAGAATAGGAGAGATGTCTAGTAGCACTAGGAAAGAGGAATTAATGGACACAATATGATTTGCATCTCAATTCAAGTCATTTCGAAAATCCTTATTCACATCAGGCCCAATTGAGGTTGAAAATCAAATGAAGACTAAATATGATACATGCAAGAGCATTGAAAATGCAGAGCATAGCCCAATGCAATGGGTAGGTTTCTTCTGAGTGTATGAGCAAAATATCCAAAATAAGAGCCAACTAGAGTTTTATGATGCAAGACATACTGAAATTAAGTGTCTTCGCTTAATTAAAGTCTAATTTCTTAAAATTCTGCATGAAATATCAAAACAGAGCATTACAAATCAGTAATGACAATTTTGGACAAGACCATCCACTTATAGTTCACCAGTGGATACAGAGAATTGCATTAACTTTGGTCAATGCACTAACAGAAAGTCATCAATTACAGCAGTAACACATAGAAGAAAGATTTGGGAAAGCATAACGCACATGAACCCAAAACCTTGGGTAATTTTGGGAATGAGTGGAAAAAATGTTCACGGTAACCTTTTAACCAAATTCGGTTAACTCTTAATCCTAGATGAATCAGGAGGGCCAAATATTCTAGGGAAAAGATTTTCAAAGTGTGGATCCATTGAATGAATCATAGGAGTTTTTTTTTTTTTTGGTTACATGGGAAAACAAAAGGCTAGGAAAGGATCTAGTATTGAGCCTTGAATCATATCCTGAGCAAGAGCCTTGAATTTATTTATTTATTTATTCTTTTTTTTTTTTTTTTGTTACAAGGGGTCATCTGAGCAAGAGCCTTGAAATCATATCCTGGTTCTAGTATTGGGTTGGGGAAATCGCCAATTCTGAAAGCTCATCTACTCATCTAACTGAAGGTGCAGGGGATGAGCAAGGGAAAGGACACATGTTTGAAACTTGTCAAGCTGCTTGTGGGACCTATGAGACCAGATACACATTGGTGAGAACTTTGAAGTGGAGAATCATGGTCCTAACCCACAACTGTGCCACTTATTCTCTCAGCTTTTTTTACAATCTGGGATAGTTATATTAAAGTTATGTACCACAAAATCGCACATTGCTGTACACAGCACCTTTTATTGTCATAGCAAGTGGCACAGGACAAGCATTCTCCTTCTATGGGGGTACCTTTATTCAAATCAGTTAGCCAAGCTTAGCAATAATATAATCTAAGGCAGGTAAAAAGGAATTTTGGGTGAAGGTATATAACCTCATATGCAGCACTTATCTCTTTGAACTTCTCTTCTGCCCCAGGACCCTTGTTCATATCAGGATGATACTGTTCCAAAACAAGAAGATATCCACAATTACAATATCTAGAATTGCATTACTACAGTCTGGTAATCAAGTACATCCATTCATCCATTGTGCAATTTAATTTTCCAATGGTTTGTATTTAATTTGTCATCAGTAAAGGATGATTACAAACTCAGTTAAAGTAATAAACATTAGCTGTTCAAGAAAGCAAGCCACCAATTTCTAGTGCATTAAAAGGAAAGAGATCAAGTGATAGTTGCAGATTTATCTCAAAGATTCCAAATATAAGCAACACATTTGGCAATAAACAATCAGATTTTGTTTGAAAAAAACCATGTCTTAAAAGCCAAATATTTCTATTCTCACAAATGCTTTTCAAAGAAAATTAGTGCCCTTTTCACTCCAATCCCAAGTCACTGCATTGGAGAAAATTGGGTCTTCACCAAAATTAGTTTCATGGGAGTCATTTCTATGACTCAATGCATTGAGAGCCACGTTAAACATTCTAAAACCACAGCAGTTAAAACTACCATCTAACAATAGCCACATTGATCATGAAATATATCCAGCCTATTAAACCAGAAATACCGAAAGAAAAAATTTAAACAGAAGCCAAGGAGAACTCTCTCCCTTCTTTGGGAACTAGAATATTGGGGGAAAATTTTCAGAAGTTGCACTTCCTAGAGAAAACCCTTCTTCTTTATTACTAAAAACTAGGCAAGTGAATCAACTTGTGCTCATTTAATCCAAACTCCATATAAACTTCTCTTCCATATTTTTTAGATGATAATTAACATGGCTAAATAGACCCCAATCACATAAACAAATTACCTAAGAAAAGATTTCTTGCATTTTCTCGGCAACCAAACAGTTCAAACTCCGCAAAACCCTAAAAACAAAAAAAGAAAAAAGAAAAAAAAGAAACGCAAAGTTAACAGCAACGAACCTTACGAGCAAGCTTCCTGTAGGCGGCCTTGATCTCCTGCAAAGAAGCGTTCCTGCCAACGTTCAAAGTCGAATAGTAATCACTTCCAGCAGTGGCTCTGATTGCGCCGCCGCCACGGCCACGGCCACGGCCATGGCCACACTTGTTGTTTTGTAAACCAATATTGAAGAAAACGGGTTCCCTGGCGCCGAAGCCGCATAAGGATGATTTAGCGGCGGGAAATGGGATGGAGAGCCCAAAACGAAGCGAATTGGGTTGAATTTGAATGCCAGGATTGGATATTGGAGAGGTTCCGAGCGCTGTTGGGTTCAAAGCCGCACAGCAGTGGCGCGGACTTTGGACCATGAGCGTGGTCATCACTCATCGCACCGGGCGTCAGAGATAATTTAGGGCATATATATATATATATAATGGGGATTTGGTGTACTACTTGTGGGTTATTTAATAGAGAATATTACATATACGCGCAGAGTTAATATTTATTTATTTAAAACTATATAACAAAATTATATAAAAAACAAAATAAATTTTAATATAAAAATTATATAATACTAAATGTCATTTTTATGATGTTTAATAGATAATGTATCTACTTAATAAATTTCTATTTAATAAAATAATATTATGTATTTATATTTATTAAAATATATAATAATAATAACAGCAAATAAAGTTAAGATAAAATAACCAACACTTCCACACCCCCTCCTCTCTCTCTCTCTCTCTAAGGGCACAATGGCCACCCTTATCTGCGTGTTTTGGTGGGTTGCCTTTCTAAGAGCTTAATAAATAGAACATTTTGTTTTTTTTTTTTTTTTCATTTATGAGATCTATAGACCACATCACTTTCGCTAGAGTTAATTTTAAACTTAATCTTAAATCCGGTGTTAGTAGGTGTATTATGATAATTTTGGTATACAATAAAGATCATTGCCCCTGATCCGAATTAACACAATGGCAACGGGATGGGAAGACATTGCACTGCATTGAACGTCGAGCTGCAAAAGCAAAAGAAGTTTCTTTCTACCTTTTGGATCCTAAATAGCCAGCCATTATATTGTTAAACCAATGTAGGAGGTCCGTCCCCACTTCTTGACATATGTAAACTTGAAAATCCGAAAAGTATCAATGCGATTGAACTCCAATAGACACACGGCCAGGAGAGTCCTGGATCATTCTTTTTGAACTACGTAATAGGCCTGCACTTCTACTAAGGACAATTGCGTTGTTAAGCTAAGACACTGTTGGAAACCATAATTTCAAGGAAGCTCGAGGCCTGGAGGTAGAGGTCGATGGCCACGTTCTGTATTTGATGGTTGCTCACTAGTTCAGTGAGCACCAGAGAGCAGTCTGATGCCACGGAGAAACAGCTGGAAACCAAGTCTGCAAGTGACAACTGGAAACTCTTTCCACGGAAATTTTAAGTTGCAAAAGAAACACCTGCATCCAGTTGCCTACAATTGGCACTACTACATCGGCATAGATTCAGCGAAACGACCTACAACACCAGTTCAAGCAACCTTAGTTGTTCACTTCAGTCATACGATTGCCACCGAGGGCATCCCCACCTTTTGTGCTTGTTTCTAACCGGAGCTTGCCAGTCCGTTAGCAGGTGTGCCACTGATTTGTGTCCCATCTTTGGAGCTTCGGCATCATGTCCAATCAAACAAAATCATTGACATTCTCAATGTAAATAGGATGCAGCAATAAGAATCATATGCAGCCACGACAATTGTTGAAGTGAGGAAGGTAGCCTGACAACAAGGTGTCAAAATCTCGATAAAATGTGAAAGTGATTTCACATACCTGTTACAAATCTGGCAGGGGGTCTAATCTTCTTTTTTCTATGCAACAATGGCACATCTATTCCTTGTTCTCTCTCACCTCATCGATGTCTGATGAAATATCATTTAAACGTTTAGAAACTTTTCTCTCAGTGGATATTGAGATATGTGATGGAAAAAGCTCATAACCCCAAAAAGAGCATTCTTTTCTCTTCCATCGTTTATAAACTACATGCACGAGGCTACCCTAAGCTCTCCTACGCTGTTCTGCACCCAAAAGAAAATAAAAAGTTCTTAACTGTTCTGCACCCAAAAGAAAATAAAAAGTTCTTAAAGTTATGAAACTGCCTACCTCCACCATACCGGACCTTTAAACAAGCTAGACAGCCTACTTTTTGAGGAGCCACAGATCGAACACTCCTTTTTTCCTGCGTGGAACGTGGTATGAACATATAAAAATCGTGCAAACCATTACAACCTTGCAGAGTTACTTCATCTTAAATCTAACATAAACATGGCTCATCAAGCTCAAGATTACCACAGCTTCTGTCCCCTGCATTTGCAAATATTACAGATACACAAGCACAATCAAGACCTTCCAATATTTTCTCTTAGTTGGCATACATTAGAGAGAGATTATAAATACGAGGTGTCCATAATTAATTTCATCTCCTCGGTATAGCACTTTTACTTTTAAGATTAAGAATCAAGAAAACCTCCTCTCCAACTCCCATTAGGTGAATGCGAGAGGGGGAAGGGGGGAGAGAGAGAACAATGTCAAGCTATAGAATGTGCTGCACAATGTTGGAAATTTGCCGCTGTTCAACGTGTAAGGGAACAAAATTCGTGTCCTCATTGCAAGTGAGAGCATAATAAGCGAAGCAGTTAATACAAGTAAATGAAGCCAAAACGGGGAACTGGAATACTCTAAATGCTCATACCCATATAATAGCAATTTCTTACCAAATTGAATACAAAAAGGCCAGAACATGTCCCATATAACAGCAACTTCTTACCAACTTCTAATCCATGTGGACTAAATTTTAATATTCGTCAATTAGATAACAAAAGCTTATATCCTAGAAAGAGAAAATGAATCGAGCATTCAAGTAAAAATTACGATATCATTTCATACTTTCCATCTTTGTGAAATTCAGAGCCGAAAAGGAATAACCAATTGAAACTTATCTAAAGTAAGTTCAAGACCCAGATAACCAACTGCTCATCTAAGCCTACACTAGGTGCAAACCTTAAAAAAGATACCTTGATCAGGAAAATGGTAATGCCAATTGCCAAAGAAGTATTCTTTGACATTTCTATAAGGACTCAAGTAGTAATGATACAGAACAACAAAAACATAGGAATGAGCAACTGGTAATTTTTTAACAAGAAAATGGTGACGAGAGGAAAGACCTGCAGAAATGACAGCAAATTCCAGAAACAGGATCTCCTAGGAGAAGCTTCGGGGGAATGTTGAAGCTCCAAATCCTTCACCCATGGAACATTTTGGGACCTTTCATCTTCCTCTGAACCCTCTTCGCCACTCTCATCGTCAGCGCTCTCATCATCAGCACTCTCATCATCAGTATCAAGTTTTCCTGCTACAAGCAGAAGCAAAAGGCATTGACTTGATGTCCATTACACAACATTTGGACAACTCTCAATCAGAGACAGAATGAAGAGGGGGAAAAAAAAAGGAGTTCACGCGTAAAGACTGTGGAAAAGCCACAAAAAAAAAAAAAAACCCTGAAACGAAGCATTGAGTAGTAGTAGCAGTTTTGCTTCCATTTGCAAAGTTCGAAACTTTTTGAAACGAAAACATCGAGAGAAAAAGAGAGAGAGGGAGGGAGAGACCTGGTTCTCTAAGATGCGAGCATTTCTGATGTTTTCGCAATCGACCTTGTTTTTAAGCCTTCCCATTTGGTGTTCAACTTCAAGACTTCAATGGCACAGAGAGAGAGAGAGAGAGAGAGAGAGCTAAGCAAGTCTGTTGTACTTCTTCCACTGTGAGGCCTCTAAAGCTAATAATATACTTTCTCTCTGCGGAACAGAAATGCTACGATCACTGCCTGCTACAATGGCTTGGCGTCAAAGGTATTGATTTGATCCATTGATCTTCTGCAATGACAGCGCTGTCATAACAGAACGGTTCGAAAGGGCTACCAGCTACGCGAGAGGGAATTTCGAACGTTTGAGCTCTACACGACCCGCCCCAATAAAACGCTCATCAAATCGGTCAGAAAAAAAGGACAAAACAAAACGAAGGGGATTTAAAGTTTTTAAATAATTTTTTTTTGTGGCTAAATTGCGAGATTAGCTTATACGTACATTATATTATTTCGAGTATGATAATTAGAACGACCTGAATTCATTAATTAATCAGTTCTTCACCTTGTTATTTTGTTGGGGGGCTTGGACTCTCGGGTAAGGATACGGGTAAATTCGTCAACGTGGGGTGGGGCTCTTGAGGTCTAGAATACGAATGTATCGAATGTGGCTGACGCGCAGGCGGGGGTGGACTTGGATGGCTCATTTTACTTTTGAGTCGGAGCCCGGTAAAGACAAGCCCGCTCGGAACCCAACCCATTTTTATTTCTAAACTCCTTTAATATGGATGTATGGCTCAAGGGAAAAATGTCACTCCCAGTTTACAGAGCCGTCGCCATTGCGATTCCACGTCACTCGACGACTCCTGGCGGGAACTTGAGTGGTGCTTCTACTTAGTGAAGCATTCGACCATAATATTTCCATGCATTAATTCCTTTAAATTACCCCCTCGGGGGGAGACACTTGTGATGATTCATGAGAATTGTAATGAATATATTTAATAATATTTGAATGATAAATTTACTATATAAGAAAATTGAATTATGATATTAATGATAATGTTTAACTTAAATTTATATAGATGATGAATCTTAACAGAGTCTCTCTCTCTCTCTCTCTCTCTCTCTCTTTTTTTAATGTTGAAATAAAAAAATTTATCTGCTTGCACAAAACCTTCTACTACCAGTCTGCCCGCCACTCTTTTGTCAAGCAATAAAAATCAAATCGAAGCCGCGTCTTTGCTAAACATTATGACGAAAATGCGCATTGTGACACCCAGAGGCAGATGCGAACTGTAAAAACGCACGTTCTGCCACAGCTTACAGGGGTTGGTTTGACTGCTTCTCAACGCCAAGGACACAAAAGAGGACTTTGAATTTACCCACATGTCATATAACTGTATCTCTTCATCGTCTAAGCTTTAGGGCGAGGAGTTTTGTATGGGAAAATCTTATTCCTTTATACGATTTTTCTCAAGTATGCAAAACTCCACGTTTTTTTTTTTTTTATTCTCTTTAGAACCTCATGGACTTGGCATTGCAAATGCAATATCTTGACCTCCATTTTACTCGAGAGAGAAAAAAAAAATGATATATGCAAAACTCGATCCTTGTAAATTCTAGGGGTGCAAAAATGTAAAGATGCTTTACAAGCCATTCCAAGCTAGTCTATGGGACAGATAAAGAAGACCTCAGCTTTAAACGAACACGTCCAGCATCTTTAATACCCCTCCCAAAAGTGAGATCTGATCCACTCTTTTCAAATCAATAGCCAACTCCATTATTGGCATCCCAAGCGGGCCAGTTCCTCGTCTTATGCTATTGATTTAGCAAAATAGCCTCTAAATTAGATACGAGCAACACGTAAAGTTTTTTTTTTTTTTAAACAAAAAAAAAAAGTGATGTTTCACATTTTCACGAAGAAACAAATTACGTTAAATCCGCATTATAGTGTGTAATAAGTAGTTATATCAAATTTATATAAAATAATAATAATAAATTTTATAATATTTATTTAAAATTATCAATTAGTTTTAAAATTATACCTAATTAAATATATATTTAACCGTTTTAAATATTTTGATAAGAATTTAAACTCGTGATCTTATAATAAAAATAAACTTACTTGTCCATTGAACCGCAAACGAGCGGTAGTGATTAACTCGGACGGTGGTGATTAACTCGAAGGTCAATGTCCAAGTGCAGAGGCCATGAAGTTGACAGGATTTTTGTAAGTTTGAAACTTGTCTACTAAAGATTCAAAGAAACATGAATAGCAGCAGCAGCAGCCTCCACTAATTTGATTAAAAAAATCTTTCCTCCTTTTCCAATCAATCAAAGCCAACGAACATAGATGTGCAGGACCCTCGTAGCCAAACCAAGCAATCTTACGTGATAGACACATTTGGCTTTGTCTTTCCGCGGAGAGTAGAATAAAAGCAAAAGCCAAAACCCACCAGGCCGTATTTGGCCGGCACAAACAACAAAACTTCCAAAAACAAAGAAATGAACCAACCGTAGCCAATTATGCTCTTAACCAAACTTAGGCCGGCTGATTGGGCGTATATTTTCAATATGGCTTCTTGAAAAGGAAAAAGAAAACCATGTAGAAAGAATTAACGAATCAGATTCCTCGCTTGCAGCCAAGAAAGAAAAAGAGTTAAAAACAACACTAGTTATTTTACTAGATGCTCTTCTAGTAACCCGTTTGCTAGTTACCCTCAGATTACAATGACTTATTTACAAGTTTGCTGTTCTACTCATCTCCTCCTTTGCCGCCTAACTAACTCGTCTAAGGCTTCTCTCATCCACCACTGTTGGCACACTTCTCTGGCTTCATCAACTGTAACCTACAGGATAACAGAACAATACATTGCAAAAAATTAGACGCATAAACTCCAACAGTTCCATTAGAATCATCCATCAAACACAAGCAGTGGCAGATTTTACACATACCCATCTTCGCTCTCGGACATTTTTCTCCGGCCAAACATCTAATTGCTTATCAACGAGCAAAGAAAACATGTAGCCCTCGTGCATTATGCCACCCCTTTTGCTCTTATATCTCCATTTGCCTAATTTGCACTGCATTTACATAAAAAAAAACAATCAAATTTAGAATTGAATTAAGTTATATTATTATTGAACTCTATCCGACGACCAAGTGATGCTTCAGAGACACTAACTTCAACATTTCCAAGCACTCCTGCTTCCTCTATGGTCTCTCGCAAGACCGCGTCTTCCATGGATTCATCTTTTTCCCAACCTCCCTGTGAGTTAGATTGCAGCGAGAGAAATGTTAATTATGGCAAAAATAAACACCCCAATACAAACATGCTAAGAGGTAAGTGGTGGTAGAGTACCCACAACCACTTGATCAAGTAAAGTTCGTACCTTTGGGAACAACATTGCTCGACCCTTCTGTGAACTGATAACAAGAACTTCCAAATCTTCATTAAAAGTTCCATCAAGTTTTTTGGTTTTGCTGTATCTGTAAGGAATGCACCTGTATGATTTCAAACAGGAAAAGGGGGAAAATGAATCAGATAAGGAATTTCAACAGGAAAATATAATGATTCTCATCCCTGAAACACCTAAAACAGAGAAAATGTCCAACAGTACCAACAATTAAAAACCAATTAACGACAGTCATAAAATTATGCGAAAATTCACACATAAAAGCGTCAAAAACCGTGGAAAAGAACAATCAGAACTCACATGCCAACCAAAAAAGAAGAAATAACCAAAAATCATCCAACTTGACAACGAAGAACTTCAAATCGGATAGAGTTAATTACCAACTTTCTGAGAAAAAACCGGGGTGGAGGACCCAGATAGAGAAAAAATAAAAAAAAAAGAGCCAAAAGGGAGAGGTAAAGGAGAAACGCACCCTACAACTTGGCGACAGCCTCTATCATAACGCTGGAGATGCCTACCAGTGCGAGAAACCATAGAGACCACATTCCCAACATGAAAAGGCAAGACCGTTTGTGAAGGGAGTTTCTCAAGGGAAGGGAAGATGAAAGAAATGACATTTGCAAAGTTTGGAAGGAAGAAAGAAATGCCTCTCATGGTGTCCCGAAGAGAACTAGAGAGAGATGCCAAACCAAGAAAGAAACAACCGAAAACGAAAATGCTCTTTCTAGTGTGGGTGGGTTTTCAGTTTAGGTGGTTCCCTCTAACGATTGACAAAAACCCAAATTAGGACAATCTCTTGGAAATGAAATATCCCAAATTAGGACAATCTCTTGGAAATGAAATATCTTTTGGGAGGGGACTTTGCTATCACTAGGATTGTTGTATATTATTGCTCTTGTGACAACTGAGAACAACAACAATAGTAGAAGTGTGTTTTGACTGTTTTATCATCCGTTGCAGAATCTGCTCGAGTGCTACCCATAGGGACCAGAGGGTGATGTAACTATTTATAGACAGAGATTCCCTCTTCTTTCCGAGAGACAGAGCGTGAGAGACCATAGAAGAAGAAGAAAACTCCACGCTCTAACTGACGCGCATTGAATACGTAACGATATGTCTTTTGGGTTTTATTTTCCACCAATTTCCATACTTTTTCTTCTTCGTGTTTTTTTTTTCTCCTTCTATTAAGTCCACACGAAAGTAACGTGGTAAATTAGAGACGGCCATTCCAAATTCCCAGGCAAACTCGGGAATTACTTTTTTTTTTTCTAAATAAGACTAATTAAGATTAAAATCTAATGCAATATGATTAAAACAAAACCAACGACTTCTCGTATTTACCATGAATTGAGGGAAAAAAAAAAAAAGAGGCTAGAGTGCAATTAAATGTAATCGCACTGTGCAAAAAAAAAAAGTATATATTTTTTAAATATATAAAAAAATGTAGCGAGTGTCAAGCAACGGTTCCGTATAGATATACAAAGAAAATAAATGTTAAATTTGCACCAAGAAAGGCATTCGTGTTCGATTTTCAGCGAGGTTTGGCACTGATAAATTACAAATATTTTTAAAAAGATTGTTATTTATGTCAAACATATGTATTAAATATCATATTTGTTTAACAAATTTCAAATATGCATCGCACAAATCAAAAAACCCATAACAAAAAATAAAATAACAAAATTTAGAAACATCTAAAGAACACTCTTAATTTGTATATTGGACACATATAATACGTGTGCGATATGAATTTCAAACTTTTTTTAAAAATAACACATTTAGTAAATTGTTCTTATCATTATAATCACCAAATAATTTATTGGTAGAAGAAAATAGTATGAGTGATTTTATTTATAAATTAAATTAAATAGTAAATTTATAATTTATTAAATATTTTATGTATATTTCTAATACTTTTTTTTTATTTCTTAACAGATAATAATTATAAAATAAAATAATATTATAAGTTTTTTAAGCGAGGAGGTGAAGAAATTTTAAATTTATCAAAAAATATTTACATTACACATGCATATCAATATATGATATATTTAATATATGTTTTTTAAAGCCATATTCTCATAATTGTATTTTAATCTTCTAAAAATTAATAGATGTTTGCATTCATGTCGTGAGGCGTGCACCACATTACTTGGCGCGTTGACAGACTTACGGTGGATCACGTTATGCGCACGGACCCTCACGTGCGTGCTCGTAGCCTGTCAACGACACTCGACAGCCCCCGACGGCTAAACCAGGGTTGCTACTCGGTGGTTTCACCGATTAATCGATCCGGTTTTGAAAAAGAACAAAATATTACAACCCAAAAAAAAAAAACAAAAAAAAAACAAAAACAGAAACAATTGGGTTGGGGCCCAGTCCTGGTGGATGTTGAGCAGTATTGGGAGGCTCCAGCCAAGACACGACACGGTTTTAGCTCTAGCTGTTGTCTCTGTCCCTTGGGAATTCCCTCTTTTGTTTACTGTTCTTCCAGATATTTTTCTTGCTTCTCTAAATATTTTATATTAAATATGAATATAGAAAATATTTATATAATATAAAAATATTTTATATTTATTTAAATTTATTATTTGTATATTTATTAGAGTCTATCATTTTTATATTTATTTAAATTTTTTAAAAAATTAGTAATTGAGGTGGGGTACTGCACAATCAACAAGAACATAAAAAGATAATTAATAAATTATCTTCTTTATTGTACATTCGAAACTGTAAATACCCTTCAAGTAACGAAATTTTTCTCACTGAAAGAGGAACAAAAGGAAATACGAACAAACAAATAGAGTTTTATTATAAAAAGACAAAAAGTATATTTTGATGAATCGTGATTATTTATTATAAATGATATGTTTTAATATATAATACCTAATTATAACTAATAATTATAATTAACCAGTATTTATTTTATAATTATGTTATGTATACTTTTACGTTTTAAAAAAAAAAAATATCGTGGCGAAAGAGATGTAGTTATAAATTTATTAAACTGCAAAAATAATTATTGAAAGGGAAGAAAGGATTGTTTTGTGAGAAAAACGTGTGAAAAAAAAGACATGAGAAATAAAAGTAATGAAAAAAAATGGAACTTTCTCTTATTTTGAAAAATCATTTGAAGGAAAATTGACTGTGAAACTCAACAAACTTTCTTTCTTGGCTGGAATCGGTGAGAAAAATGAAAGAAAGAAGGCTTTCTTGAACTCTTTTTTTTTTTTTTACTAAACGATCCGTGCACCCTTTTCTTAGATCCACGAAAAAATACGTTAACCTATAAAATGAAGGACATAAATGTCAAATTTTAAATATCAATTTTCTTTTTCTTTACTTTCTTACAATATTCAAACAATAAATTTATATTTTCATTCATTTTCTTCCCCTTTCATTTCTAACTCATCTAAACAATTTATTGAAAAAAAAAAAAATCTTTCATTCATTTTCTTTCTTATAATTTTATTTTTTACAGTTTTCTTTCACATCTTATTTTAAATTCAAACAGCTTATAAGGGCAGGAAGATTTTTCTACGAGGAGAGCATCTATCTTACTTTTATTTACCCATTTTTATAATTTTCTTTTTTTCTAATTGTCTTTTCACAATCATAAGCATGTTTAACACAGTATTGCACGTTCAGAATCGTCGCGTAGTAAACTAACCAATGTAACACAGTATTGCACACTCAGACTACTCAACAACGGGTATTGCGTGCAGGCTTTATCTGAAACACCGTTTGATGTAGAGATGACGGCACAACACGTCCGTTTTCGTTCTTTTGAGCAATTTCCGCGTCAAAAAAGCACATCATGCGTGTGTGTTCATCATCTATTATTTTTATAAAGGCAAATTGTCCAAAATAATAATAATAATAATAATAATAATAAAAGAAAAGAAACAGAGACTCGACCCTTATCATAGAGAGTCGTGATTTTCCTATCTCTTTCCTCGTAAAAAAAAAATAAAGGAGAGTTGTGAAACATTTCATTTTCTTAATAATAATAATAATAATAATAATATGATTATTAAATTAATGCAATTTTTAGTTTATGAAATATTTTGCTAGGTACGTTTGTATTGACCGAGATATCATTCTCATATCTGCATCGAAGTTTACAATGCATGCCAGTAACGAGCAGTGACAAGGTGCTTTCGATGTCCAATTCAACAGAAAAAAGTTAATCCAGCAAATCTCAATTAATTAATCAATGCTAGCTTTGTTCACACCGTCGTGTTCTATTTTATTCCGCAGATATGGTCATCTACAGTTGCGTTGCTGATTTTTTCTGATTGTTTTTGCCGATCCAATACCCAGAAATGACAGGTAGCTTTTCTTATATTAACTGTTTTTATATTTAACCAACCATCGAATCGAGTATGAACAAGGAAATTTCGGATCACGTAAGGGTCATTATGCTTTTGTGTTTTTTCGTAAATTGGTCACAATTGCTCTATTTAAAAGCTATGTATTTTGGCATGCATGGCTTTATGCCATTGTCATTATGAATTTTATAAGCTGAAGTCATTCTCAGATAATGATATTTATATATCATAGATTTAATTGAGTATTCACGAATGATGTGAATATATATATATATACTCCGCGAGATCTGAAAACGGATGAACATCAAAGAGCATGGCGGAAATCAGACCACCGAATTAAAGTGTAGAAAGAGGACGACTTTCTGTCACCAATAGGAATTCTATTCTTATGTCTGTGGGTAAAAATTTCCATGGGTCGGGTCCATAGAAAGGAGTTGGGACCCATCTACAAGTGGTAATCCAAATGGGGTTCACTCACTATTGTCTCGGATGGTCCACATTGATCCCTTGTGTCCTAAACAATTAAATTTAACCCTTCTCTCTCCAAATTTTGTTCTCTCTCTTTTTTTTTTAAAATTTTTTTTAAAGAAAGTATATTATAAAAATATTAATTATTATACTTATTAATGAAAATTAAAAATTATTCAATAATAATATTATTTAATTTTATTATAAAAAAACTCATCACTCAAATAATATTAAATTTATTTTTTTATTTCGATTTGAATATTAAATAGTTTAAATTTTAAAATTTTATTTCTAATATAAATTTTTTAAAAAATTTTGAAACAAACATTACCGAAAAAAATACGAACTCAAATTACTTTTTAAAGAAAAAAAAATCCAATTGCGTACATCCAAGTATTCCAATCAAGATAGGAAGGCGGAGCCCAAAAGCGGCCCAGCGTGAAGAAGAGGGACGTCAAGATATTGGGATGTTTGGTTGACAGCTGTCTGATTTGCAGCCACCCATTATGCTCGAAGTTAAAGCCAAATTAGGATATAGAATTTTAAAATAGACTTTGATTAGACGGACGGGGAGAAATAAACAGGAAAAGGACGGGTTCACGTCAGAATAGTAGATTTCCCATATTTATTGATTTTTTTTAATTTTAAAATTTTTGTTAAAATTTAACTAATATGTAACGAGACTAATTTGATGTACAATAATATTGATAAATTATGTAATAAATTGGCAATTACATTTTTTTAACATCTTATTATACATTTTATCACTTTTATTGTATACTTAATTAATTTTATTATACATTTAATTATTTTCAACAAAAATTTTTCACATATTTATTGTTTTTTTTTTAATTCAAAATTTTCGTCAAAATTTAATGATTATATAACAAGACTAATGAGATATGTAACAAGTCATTGATTCTATTTTTAATAATTTATTTTATATTTAATTAATTTTGCTACTTATCTAATTATTTTTTTAAAAAAATTTTAAATTTTTTTAAAAAAAAAAAAAAAAAGCTGAAAACATGAGGGACTCACTCATTGCAA